>VZTX01026716.1:391158-445269 GCA_013400915.1 Pardalotus punctatus | reverse complement strand
TTTTAATTTGTTTGTTTGTTTGGAGGCGGAGGAGAAACCTCCAAGGAGAGATGAAATGCCAGGCACGGCAGTTCTGCTTGGCTGCTACGGTGCCGTCCCTGTTCTGTCAGAGTAGGGGAAGGTTGCTATTACCATTTTATAACTCATGGCCTTAGGTTGTTCTTGCTTTCCTAAGCAGTTTGAGTTGCTGCACAGATGTTCCTGTAAACCCCCATTTCCACGCTCATTGCTTGACCCAGTGCCCGAGTGGCCCCTCCTGCTGACCCTGCATCTCTCTCCTTGCTCCCCAGGCCGCCGGGACCTCGAGCAGCTCCACCGCCGCCACCCCATCCGTGTCCACCCCTGTCACCGGCCACAAGCGGATGATCATCCCCAACCAGCCTCCCCTCACCGCCACCAAGAAGTCCACTGCCAAGGGCCCGGGGCAGCCAGCGCCCATCCCGGTCACTCCCGTTGGCACCCTGAAGCCGCAGCCGGTGCCGGCCTCCTACGCCACGGCCTCCACGCCGAGCCGCCCGGCCTTCAACGTGCAGGTGAGGACGGCACAGCCCAGCCCGCACTACCAACCGCCCGGCCCGCAGCCCGGGCACTACGGCAGCCTGGGCCCCGGCCAGCCCTACGCCGCCGCGCCGTCCCGCCAGCCCACGGCGCCTCAGTACGGAGCGCCACAGCCCCACGGGCCCGACTACAGCTATGCCCCTCCACCTGGCCGGCCCGCCGAGCCCGCCTATGGGTACGCGCCTCCGCAGGGTCGCTACCAGGACCCCTACTATGGGGGGTACGGTGGCAGGAATGGCTCCGAAGCGCCCTACATGCCACAGAGCTCCTGGAAGGCCGAGCCAGCGTATCCTGCAAGTAATGCCATGGGCCAGGCTCCCCCTGGGCTCTACCAGCCGCCGGGCACGAAGAAGACCTACATCACCGACCCGGTGCTGGCCCCGCAGCAGCCTGCCCTGCAGCAGAAGGTAGGAGATGTGGGTGGTCAGCGACATTCCTGGGAGAGCCGCATGGCCTGGGATATTCCTTGAAAGTTGGTGGGGGGTAAGCAGTGCTGTCAGGGGTGTGGGGCAGGTCTCCCTGCATATGGCTTCTTAAAAGCTGGAAATAGGGAACTCTCATCTGCTTTGAAATGAGACTCTGCAGGGGCTTAGAAAAACTGTCAGCCTCAAGGGGTGAGATGGTATCACTTGTGGAGGCATGGTGTCATCCCTTAGGAGGGAGGGGGGGAGGCTTTGTCCCTGTGACATGCTGCTGCCCAAGGAGCTCCCTGGCCATGCCTCTGTATGGCATCGCTGCCCTGGGGCCTTTTCTTCTGGGCACTCTCAAGAAGAAGTGAGAGGTTAGATGTGAGCTGCTTCATGTGTTTGTGAACGTCCCTCATTCAACAGATAATCCTCCCTGTCCTCAGGCAGATGGGAGGTACATGAGAGGTTGGTTTTGATTGTGGTTCAGAGCGATTGCAGCGGTTGTCCTCTGGTGTGTCGCTGTTCAAAGATCACTTATCACTGAAACCACATGGAAATGAGTACCCAGAGAACTCGGCTCTGGTTTTCCTCTCCGGTGTTGGTACACCGGCTGGCCCCCATCCACTTCAGCCAGTGCCCGGACCTCACAAAGTGAAGTCAATTTGAAATATTTAAAGTGGATCTGCCTGGTTTCTCTGCCCAAGCTGATCCTGGCTGGCTTTTGTCACTTCTGCTGGTGGCTGTCTCTAATGTGTCTTTGGGAGGACAGAGGTGTTTTAGTTTTGTGGGGCCCTTGTCGTGTATGACGAGCTGAGGTGCCACGAAGGGTGAGGCAGGGAGGTAACGATGCTGTCGCTGTCCAGGCCCATGCTGGTGCATCCGAGCACATCCCTGCTCTTGAGTTTATAGGTGCTCACAGGGAAAGGGGGAAAAAGATTCTGATATATAATAGAAAGCTTGTCCTGTTGTAATTTCCTTCTCTAATAGCACACAGACTGTCTTCCCCGAATTCCATGTTTCCTAACACTGGGAACTTTGGAAGGCAAAGATGCTTCTCCGGGCAGTTTAGAGAAGGCAAGAAATTACAGAAGTCCTTGAAATACTGTCTACTAGCAGCTAAGAAACTGCTTTTTCTCTTTTCTTCCCCTTCCTTAACAAGAAGCTTTGAAGCAGGGAGAGAAGCAATAAACGAATAAACTCTCAGCTCTGCAGGTACTTGGCATAGAGGTTAGACTGGAAAGTAGTGAAAGACGCAAAATTTGCACATAGCCTTAACTGGTGTAAATTGTTGTGGTTCCAGTGGAGTCACTGAGGAAATGCTGAGGTACAGCAGATCCATATTTAGACTTTTATAGATACAAGTAGGCTTATATATATGAAAAATTTAAAAACTGTAGTTCAGTCAGCATCTCTATGGAGACACAAATCGTCTCAAACCACAAACAGCACAAGCCTGTTAGTCTCATTTGCATTACAAAGCTGGAGGGACAATTTAATTTAGCTTGAGTTTGGGGTTTCATGTATGCCTGTATATATTTATATATACATGTTGGTGTGTGTGCACGTGGCATTTGCAAATACACATGCAGAAATACTTCGTAAGTATCTCTATAAAAAGAAATTTCAGTTCTTCTGCAGAACAGACTATCATCTGCTTGATAAATTCTTCCAGAAACTTTCTCTCTCTTCCAACTGGCTAAATATCTGTTTTCTTACCTATTTCACTTTTGAGCTTACAAATTTTCTGTAACATATTGGTGACAGGCTTTGTCTTTAAAGTGGTGTTGTCCAGCCTTACCATGTGCTGCTCTCTTCCTTTGCAGAATAACTCATTCATAAAATCAACTTTTGGAATTATTTTATTTAAGAGGAAAGAAAAAAAAAAAAAAGACTGTGGTAGAGCCAGATATCTGTTAGGGAGAATTGTAACTGTAATTTGACTTGGCTATCATGTGAATTTTAAACTTCTTTTCCTACACACACACACACACATGCTTCTGCATTTGGTTGTGTTTTGCCTTTTCAAGGTTGGTTTGAGACCTTTCAGTTAAGGAAACAGAAAGGGCATTAATACAGATCACATAAAATGTAAGATGACCTTTACGAATTCTTCTTCTTGCAAGGGAATGATTTAAAATATCAAACAATTTCTAAATGTATTCCAAAAAGTGCATTCTTAATCTTGAATAGAGTTTGTGTGCAAATTATTAAGGATGTTGTAGCAAATCCATTTCAGATTAAAAGTTCATTGTCCTTAATTCTAACATATGCCATGATCCATCACTGTGAGAGGTAAAATTTGTTTCACATTTTTAAAGGGTAAAAAAAAAAAAAGGTTTATATTTGGCATTCTGGCTAGGAAGAGATTCATGACACTGTGGCTCTGTGTTTTTTGCTGTGTACTAATCATGTTGAAGTCGCTGCTGATCCAAAATAAATCTGGATCGGTATGGGAACAGCAAATAATCTGTACTGGTTCTTAAAGCCTGCTGGAAACAATGAGTTTTACTCACACACAATTCCACATTGCATTCTGTCCTTGGGCCACTTATGGAGCGAGAGTCATGCATGTGAAACCTCTGGGCATTTTAGTCTTTTCCAGCACCCTGCCTAGCATTAGTGCCCAAGTCCTAGTTAGGAAATGATCTCGTGGAGTGCATGTCCTCATTTAAACCTTCATGTGCTTCAACAGCCAAAAATCCTCAGGAGCTTTCTCCTCTGGATGATGGGTGACGGGGATTTCTGTAGGAGCAGCATCAGAGCTCTTATGAGACCATCACAGAAACATGTGACACAATTGGCTCCTCTGGTGCTTGTGCTGTGCCCATTCAGAGCAAGTCAAAATCTTAAGCCTTTCTCTTAACTTCTCTCCCTGAGGGCAGAGAGCACAAGGCCAGAGTGGCTCATTAGGTACGCTCATTTCTGGCACCAAGATGTCCACAGCAGGCAAATGGCAAAGCCAGTTTCTGACATGGAGTATTCCTGGAACTTTGCCCTGTGGCCAAAGCAGGGTTGATAAACTCCCACCACCGACCAACTCAACTATCATCAAATGTTTTTGTGCTGGACTGGTTAAGACACTGAAAACCCTTATTGAGTTCTCTTATCTCCAGATAGGTCTAGGACCTTTCACTGGTTTTGGTCATGTTGAAGCATTTTTGAGACACTGTCACATCTCCCAAGTGGATTTGTGGACCTTTCAGGGACTCCATGTATCTCCTGGTATATTTGAGGGGTGGCCCTGGGAGGTCTGTTCTTCCTAGATCTCGGATCCCAGCTGTTCTCCTAATTCTACTTATAGACTGGGGGAACCAGATTCCTTCATAAAGGGACCTGCACGTTTCCAACATCCAGACTGGGTACCACAGAAGCCATTTGAGACAGCTTTGTGGCTGTGGTCCAAAATGGTGGAAATCTTAACAAAAACCTTGATCTCTTGAGAGCGATTTACTAATTTGGTGAGGACAGAAGTGTCTTGTAGCTCTGATTTAGTACAGCATCGAAATCCATGTTCCTTTGCTGCAAATTTGCTGGAAAGAGAGAGGGGGCAATGTCTCTTTGGTAGCCATGTCTGCTATCCTAGACACGGCGCAAGTGCATGAGTTCCTTAACCTGGTCAGCCCACACCAGCCACGGGTCCCAGTATCCCCATTCACACCTCTGGAGACATGAATGCATATAGAGCATGGCCTCCTCTTCAGTCAGCTCTTCAGTTTTGCACATCTTTCCAGCTGAGCACCATGAAAAGTGGGGAGACAGCTGTGAATCAGGAGGAGTTAAGGAGGCACCTCATGCTTGTGGCATGTTTTAGGTGGTGGCTGCTCGTGACTAGCAGACCTCAGCCACTGCATGGTTTCTGCACTGCTGGAGGTGGTTTCTTTGCCGCCTGCTGCACCCAGCCCTGACATGGTCTCATGCAGCTTGCAGTGCCCAGAAGGGATTGTGATGGCTCACTGTTTTCTCATTTTACACAGCTTTTGTCAGTTTTTCCACTGATTTAATACCTGTGATGGAGACATTGGCTTGGAAGTTTCATCTTTGCCTCAGAAACATGCTCACCAGTGTCCTTTGCTATGACTGATGCACTTGTCTTGTACTGGTTTAATCATTTTTACAGTTTGCCATCACTCACATAAAGGAGATACCTCCGGCACTTGCGTTTGAACTGAGACTAATTCACTTGCTGTTTGCTGTTAATTTAGCAACTAGAAATTTTTCGTTCCCCGCAGATGAATAAAAGCAGTCTGCCAGATTCCCTCCTGCTGTCAGAGGGATATATTCCTTCCTAGTGTTGCTTTTGACTTGTGGAGAAAGGCAGGCAGCTTGCTTTACACTGCTTGCCTCCCCCAAAGTGTCTTCTCACCCAAAATTTTATGTCCTCACCCAAGTGTCTTCTTCACAAATGTCACGTATCAAAAATTTCCAATGGATGGAATTTGGAGACAGTGTAAAATGATGATTGAAGTTGGTTTTCTGTCACTGTGGGACAGTGGCTTCCCCTAGTTTTAATATAGTTTTCAACATGCTAAAATAAAGCAAAACGAAGTAAAATTTAGGAGGCTTATTTAAAATATTCTACTTGGGCATTTAATGAATTAAAAAATACTGAAAGCTATTGTAAAATGAAATAGAAGGTGAAATTCTGAAATTCAGAGTTGAATCGGCAAGTTCAGTGTGACATTTCAAAATTTCCAGATGAATATGCAGTTCCTTTCTACCCTGAGAATAGCAACAAATGTCAGAATGTTGACATTCTTCACAAAACAGTAATTCAGAGTTCTAACCAGCACTAGCTGTATATCAGCTGCTGACTCTGTCATTGCTTCTGGGTGGATTAAATTAAATGCTGTTGCTTCTGTTAAAATGAGGAGGAGGGGAAGAAGGCAGTGGCATCTAACAATAAGATGAGAAGCTCAGAGTTAGGACTTGTAGTACTCTGTGGCATTGAGAATGATGTTTTCCTCTTCAAGTTATTATAAATCTCTGCATGAAAATCTTTGTGGGTTTTTTCAGGTGAATCGGTGCTGGCAAGAGATGCAAAGTGTTTTTAGAATGGTGTCCTTATCTTGACTGCGGGAATCTGACACAGTCTGGTTTATACCCTAAACTTTTGAAAGAGCCCAATTCTTGGCTTGAAATGTATTTAACATTTTCATTTGAGAACTTTACTCTTTGTTCTTTGCATTATATTTTTATTATTTAAGCACTCCATATACTAGCAGGAACCAGCTGATGACAGAGCAATTAATCAGTTTTTTCTCTTAGGAATCATATATTTGAATTGTTTTCCCGAAATAGTGAAACAAAGAGTTGCCAAACAATTACCTTGAAGTTAAAGATAACAGGGAGCCTGCAGTTACAGGAGTAAGTCAGGTCAGCATGCAGTGAAAAACCAACTTAAATTTACAGCTTCAGGATGCAGCTTTTACAGCTTTAGCCTTTAGTCAGCCACAATGGGTTAGAAATATAAGAGGAATAATTGAGAAAGAGGCTTTTGGCATAATACCTGGATGTTCTTTCTTGCTCCTTCTTAAAATAAGCTGAGGACAATGCCTCCACACATGATAAGGCATGGGGCAACCTTGAAGTTAATCAAGGGCTCTGTTTCTGTGCTGGTTAACTCTTGATAACCAAGCATCTACCTTGAGAGATACTACCAGACTGTGCTACAGTCTAACATAAGAATTTTGGGTCTGAGGTTATAAGATGCAGTGAGTGTATACTTATTTAGCATCAGATAGGGAGGCTGGCTGGTTTCCAGGCTGTAGGGCTTCCCTGAGCCCTGGGGCCACCTGAGCTCAGGTGTCTGAGGGGCTGCCTGGTCTGTAGCATGGTGAGACAAGGATGGTTTGCCTTGCTACTGGTTTACTGCTTTCAGTACAGAAAGCAGCACCCATGAAAGTGAGTGCCACTTAATTAATTTGCAGGCAGACTCTGGCTGTTGTGTGCGATGGTGCTGCTGATTACTGGAGGAGCTGATTCCTTCCATTATAAAATACACTCCAGTCCAACCACATCGTAATTCTTTCAAAACCAAAGCACCAGAGCATGTGAGGAAGCTGCTCTTCTGTCAGATAACCTCTGTGTCATTGTCAAGTTTATTGCAGTGAAGCCAGAACGTGAATGGGTAGAGAAAACTGTCCAAGGTTAGGCACCAATTGATTAGGAGAGTTCAGCAGAACAAGGAGACATGGAGCATCCTGGTGTCATTGTGCGGCTCTTCTGTTTGAGATGAGAAGGTCTCTGGCTGCCCTGTTGGTGTGAAACTCTTCTTATGACCTGAGGATAATGCTGCTGTTAAGTCACTATGTTCACAACACAGTGACAACATAGATGGTGCTTCGGACGATGTCTTATTTTGGCCATGTCGCTTGGAGTGGAGCTTCCTATGTTTGGGTGGTTTTCCCACTGACTTCTGTGAATCGTATTTGTGCTCTTTAATGGCACATGTACAGATAAAATAGTAATGATTTGTTACTGAAGCACCGCTTTGTGTGGGGGCCTGTGCAGAGTTTAAAAAATGATTCATTTTTCCATGGATAGGCATGGTTGTGCACAGATAGGCTCCTGAGCCTAGTACTTGAATGAGCAGGCAAGTTAGAAAGCTATCATGGTGCATAGTGAGCAGTGCCAGCCGTGGAGGATCCCGCCAAAAATAGATACTCAGTTGTAAAGATTACAAAGTAGTCTGTAGTGACTGCTGATACAATATTTGTTTCCTATAAGAGTTATGGTATGAAGCAGTTGCTAATATATGGTTACATTTACTGATCATAAATGTTCTGGTATTAAACTAACTTTGGCCTCCACATAATGGGCTTCCTGTTAAGGTTTACCTCTGAATAACTATAAAGACACGTAATATAGTAAATTTAATAGCAGCCTTTGGGGGAAAAAAAAAGTTTTTTAAAAAAAAGAGGTTTCCTATCACAGGCTGAAAGAACTCCTGCAAGGCAAACAGAATCTGCAATTATACTGACAGTTTTGCTCTTAAATGAAAATAATAGTGAATTATAAAGCTGTAAAATTGTTTTCACAACAATATTTTGTTTTTATAGCTCATACTATTTCACTTAGTAGCTGCCTGGCTCCAGAGCAAGTTACATAACATGATATTATGAGTATGATGCCTCAACTTTTTGTCTAGGGAATTAATTTAAGGGCTCTAAACTTTCCAGTCACATTTTCTTCTTTGTTCCAGACGCAGTGTATTCTTTCTGCTGGAAAAGATATCCAATGAGCTACATCTTGCTTGTAGCAGAGTAATATTCATATGCCTCTTTATCCACACTAATAGGGCAGTGACTTAGTTTCACATGGCTCCTCAAAATAGTCCAGATTGAAATGGGCCATCTAAAGTCAGCTACACAAAACAAATTAGAAGAGTGGAGCTGATGTGTGCTAGCTGATCAATGTAGCATTAGCAAGGATTTTCCACGTTGTGGTTTAGCACCAGCACAGGCAGATGAATTAGTCTTACTGTCAGTATCACTCATCCTCCCAATTAAATATTTTTCTAAACAAACAAACAAAATTTCCTCAAATGAATTGGCTGTAATGTAACCTGACTTATTAGGATTAGTTTAGTCATCAGTAAAATGGAAGCACACCTGAGCAATAATACAGCAGGTTAGCTATCATAATTTTCATCCCATTATTGCCTAGTTAAATTCTACTTTACCAGCACCTGAAGGTTATTTTTTTCAGGGGTTTCCACCAGCTTTGTGAGAACTGGTTGTTCATTAAATGAATCACCTTCTTTTCTGTTGTTGCTGTGGTAGAGTGAAAACTTGTGCCTTTTCTAGGGAGAAAAATTACCTGAGTGGACAAGGAAGCTCCTGCTGTTTATATGCTACTGGTGGATTCCTTCTAGGCTGTCAGCAGGAAGCCTGGGTTTTATTTTGCAGTCCAAGTTAGCCAACACAAGAAATCTGAATGAGGAACTGCCCTGCGCCATTTGTATTCTTGTAAGCCTCTGCTTTATGTGTATCTTACAGACTTAAAGTTCCAGGTGACCATTGCGTTTTCCTGCTCTGATGATCAGCATCAGAAAGCTGCCCTACATCTCCTTCTCCAGCTTGTGTTAGAAGGCTGCGTTTCTGTTCCTTGCTGCATCGAAATGCTTCCCCTCCTATTATGCAACACTTACTTGTGACCTCTCTTTCCACAGGCTGCATCCCAAAAACATGCTTTAGAAACACATCAGTTCTTGCACGACCTCATTTGAATACTTCAGTTAAAACTTTCTCCTGAGCCCATTTTCTCAACTGCATTTCCTGTCATCTGGATTTTTCACAACTTTTACGTGTTTCTACATCATTTTCCCTGAGGGCTCTTGTCCTCCAAGGCTTAGGCTTAAAATTGGGCCTTTTGCTGCTGTAGAATTTCCAGATCACTGAGCAAGTGGTGGATGAGTCTTTCTAGTAGATTTTTCAGTACAGAGAAACAATGCAGTTGTACTGCAGGCAAACAGGGCCCTGCAGGTACCAGAGGGTGGTGGGAGTGCGTGTGCTTGTGTTTGTTTCTTTGTGAGGTTGCTCACTGATAACTATGTCCAAATATAGTTTTCAAATCTGAATTCAGCTTCCCACCCACCTTTCTATACCATTTCACCATCAGGTCACCTTCTACTGAATAAATACTGAACAGCAATTAAAACCATATGTGTAATTAAAGGAAATTCAGCATAAATTTAAACAGCATGAAGATAAGAAAGGTAGAAGGATAAAGACAACTGGAAGCTCAGTTCTGTGTGACCTGCTTTTGAATAAACAACATTATATTCCACAGTCAATTATCCAAAAAGTACAATGTGTTCTGTTGCCAAAAAAAGGTTGTCAGATAGAAGTGGTTAGTCAAAAGGACACATGCACTGGAGTGAACATTAGTCTATTGTACTCAGGATAATATTATACAAACAGAGCTGGCTTGTTACTGGCTTTTTTCTTTCTTTTTTTGAATTTTTGACCACAGATGTGATTATGCAGCTTTTTAATATTATTTCATGAACATCTAATTGCAGGCTTCAGCAAGAGGTGCAGACATTGCTAGGGAAATCAAATAAGGTATGCTCTGTGCAGCCCAATAATAAGGCTTCCAATACAAAAGTAGAAAAACAAGTCATTAGTTACAACCATCGAACGGAAGAGGTCTAATGGGAGCCACAGGATAAACATTCCATTTTATTATGTCTTCGTTATATGTTTTGCAAGAATCCATGGTTATAAATTAAAACTGCTTTTTGCAGCAGTGGCTGTAAAAAGTTCAAAATCTGTGAATGTACCTATTATTTTTATTTATATCACATCAGGCTGCTAGCAAAATTAACTTTTTTTTCCCCCTCCTGTTTGTTACTTAAAAAATGGAAAATACATACAAATGCATATCAGCAGGCAGCACTCAAAAAATGCCCCCACTCCCCTTTTTTTTTTCTTTTTTTAAAATCAAGATGGCGTCAGTTTAAAGTGGGAGACAAAAGAGGGGAGGAAACCCAAACATCTCAGATAAAATTAACTTCTTTGCCATTACACAAGTTGGTAGGATCTGGTGTTTGTTTAGAAATTTAAATTAATGCTAGTGAAAGCATCCAGACTGTACTTTGACAGATGATACGGGGCTTTGCTTGAGACCATGTCGCTGACAAAGCAGAAGACTTTCCAGGGCTCTTCTCCAATTGAGCTGGCAATCTTGGGGACCCCGATTACCAGCAAAAAAAGTAGTGTTAGAACAGGATTTTCCCATGCTGTCTTCTGCCATCTGAGCTGCTGTATGAGGGAATGTGTTCAACCTCTGACACTGCCCCCAACTCTCTCCTGAACCTTCCAGCAAAACAATTAATTTGTTTGCTTCTTAATTCAGCTTTTGGAAGTCATTGCCCCAAGGTAACAGCCAGAGCAAGAGATTTGTGGAATGGAAGTTTGTGGTGGTTGGAAACATCTGTTTTTCCTTTTAGAAAGGATACAAAGACAGTCAGTTTTCAAACCTTCATCACCCTCATCAACCCTTCTGCTTCCATTTAGGAGTTAATTATTAACTGAGGCACCTTAGGCAGCTTCTCCTCTCGAGGACAGGCTACCCTGGACAGGAGATCTGTGGCTTTCAGTGTGCAAATCCCAAACATCAGCAAATTATTTCAGAGCTGCACTTCTCCTGATCTAGGAAAGCCAGTTGTCAGGAGCTTAAATTCATTATGTGGGGGCCTGCATGTCCAAGGGAGAAGAAAAAATGTATGCAAGTTTAAAAAGGAAAAAAAAACACTGCCCTAGAGACTTCGTTACTCTTTCACATTAGCGTTGCCCATGGGCCATTGAGGAAACAAGCCAAGGTGGTCTCACTTGGGCTGGGAGTTCCTGCTGTAGGCAGGGTTCGATTCATAGGCATCTCTCTCCAAGGACTGGTTGGAAAGAGCCTCCAGGTAGGGACCATAGCACATCTCTAGGGTGGATCAGATTAAAAAATTATAAGTTTCTGAGTCTCCATGGTGCTGCTGTTGCTGATCCCTGGTTATCACCATTATAATTCTGCCACTGTTGCTTAATAATTGTTCTAAATATTACATAATGCCAAGAATTCAATACCATGAAACCTAATTGTTTTTCTGTCATTGGGAAATTAAAAAAGCCCCATGTTTAGTGATGAGGAACCAGTTTCAAAGTAAAAATCTGAATTTTTCAGCACAAACCAAGCTCCTGCAAGCTTTGCCTCCCACTGTGCTGCCAGTTGCTGAGAAATTATTGTATTTCCCAATTTAGATGTTGGACAGTGACTCAATATGCCCTGGAAATACTATCATTCTAGCAATTTTCTCATGTGGTAGCTCAGCTTAATGTTGGCAAAATGGGTAGTTACGAGTCCAGACACTATAACATTGGACTTGGGTTCTAAAAATAAATGTCTGGTTAACTTTTAGTCGTCAACAATTTTCTACTGCCGCACATGTTAGAAAATGGAATAAGTGGCCTCATGCAATTCCAGGCACACTCTGTGGTCAACAGAAGTATCTGCTGAAGGTTAAATATGGTGATAATGCAGATAAATGCAGTGGCCACGCTCTCTGTGTGGTGTGTGCACCCTGATGTTTAAAACCTTGGGAGCAGAAGAGTTAACTGTTCAATAAGAAGAGCAGGTGAGCAAGTGTGGGTCTAGATAGACCTTACTAGCATGCCTGATTTCTCAAATGTCTCCTTTCTGGCCTTAGACTTGGTGGTTTAACCTTTTTCCTTCTTAGTTTCCTCTCTAAAACAGGTATAATGTTTACCTCCTGTATCACAGTGGGGGTTTTGAGACTTGATTGTCTGCAAATTAGTTTTAAAGTCTATAAATGCAAAGTAGTATTTCTATTTTCTGTGCAAAAGGCAATGAAAATCATGTGCAGAGCCTCTCACAGCAGGCACAGTGGTTATTTGAAATGAAGGATATTTCTGCACCTTTGTATGGAAATGAAAGAAAGAGCTCTCTTAAATCTGTGGCTATTAAAAACAGTTAGCTTTTAGCATTTATGTAGTGTTTTATGTTGTCAGAACTCTCTTATGAATCTCAACTAAATTCTTCACAAAGCCTCTGAAGAGCTTATAGCAATATCCTGTTATTACGGTCATTTCCCCAAACTCACAGAGGGAGAAAGTAAGTCAGCCAGGCTCATATGGGTAGTGGCCCCGTGGCTTTCTCCTCCCTTGCTGACAGACAGAAAGCAAGGACCTGTGCCAGGCAGATAAAAAGGTTCCCTCAGAGATGGAGATGAGCTAATTAATCAAGTCATATGGTTTTATGAATAAGTCAACATTAGGAGAGTAAGGTATATGCATTCCTTGAGGAGCAGTGCAGAGCTGTGACCTTGTCTGGATCTAAGGGCTTTGGTGGGATTTAGGATGAATGTGGCCCACTCTCGCATGTGCTGAGTGTGTGCTTAGTGCAGAAATATGCAGTGCCTTACTGTGGCTTAAGTCCCTGTTTTATTTTGTTGCCAAGCATGGGGAAAGGCCAGTGAGATCAGGCATGACTACTGACATCCTGGGCTTTCCTGTTACTGGAGCATCTGCATGTTTTATGGGGAACCAGATGCAAAGAATGTGGGAAATGAGGAAGAGGATAAATGTTGTTGCCCAGTGTTCAGGGCTGTTCAACAAGTTTCCTTTGGTCTTCAGTCTGGAATGGTTCATTGGACATTTGGTGGCCATGTTATGCCCCATTTGGTTTTAGAAGGCTTTAAAACAAACTCATTTATGGAAGGACCTGTGTTGCAGCTGGAGTCCGGCTGCCACTGTACAGTAACTCCAGTTGTTGCTGGAATGAGATGAGAAACCAGGAACGGAAACACACAGACATCCTAAAAAGCCACAGCAGATATGACACCACATATATGAAGCACATACACAGAATTTGTATAGAATAACATTTTAGCAGTGAGTTTGATCTATCCTATGAAGTCTCTTGAGTTGTAATGTATAGGTTATCATTTTGTGGTATGTATATTGGACCAGAGTGATGTCACTATAGCAGTATTGACTTTGGAGCAACTCTGTTGATTTAATAACAGCTGGGAGTATAGATCAGAGGCTGACATAGTATTTGTCATCTGAGGTTCTCAAGCAACAACTAGGAGATTGAGTAAATCATAGAGTAGTCTTTTCTATTCTCTTGCTTCCTGCCTGCCTAAAACGATTACACATTGAACCTGTTTCTGGTACTACAGTGACTTTATGGTTAACTCTAGAGGAATCAACACCTTATCCCTGCTGGTTACCAGCCTTAACATTTTTCAGTGCTTTCTTTTGTGAGACATTACTTCTAAGCAAACAGAGATTTACTTCCCATATGAGAAGATACCCATGTGTGAGTTCTTGTAAAGAAGGAAGAGGAGTGTTGTAGCAGAACAACTCAAGTAAATTACACCCTGTGGTGGAAGCCCATCCATTTCTGGGGAGGTTTGATGTAGCATTCAGTTGTTCCTGAATAGACACCACCAGTGATGTGAGACTCATCAGAAAGGTCTTGGTAGTATAGGCAGAGAGCAAAGGTAGGCATCAGAAAGGGTTGGTTGTAAGCATGCATCCTCACAGATACAAAGCAGAAATAATGTTGAAAACTTGGGCCATTTTTACAGATATACGTTTCCTCCTAAGCTTTCTTTCCAAGCCCCCTCCTCCAGATTTTTCCCAGAAGGATTTCTCTGAATCTCACATCCTATTTTTCTTGGAGAGAGGTTTTTTCCTGCTTCTCTTACACTCTGCACAAGAGGCAGCTGTTCACTCCTCCTCAGTGATGAATATATACAAGGTTCAGTATACAGGGTCCAGACCATTTTGATGACAATGAGCAAGGCAGCTACACTGAGCTTTTGCTGATGAGAGCTTATTACTCGTGGTTTCATATCAGCTCATATCTATCTCAGCTGTTCTGCAGATGCCTTTCTTCCCCAACACTGATTTTTGGCTTGAATTGCAGGAGACTGCAATTCCTCTGCAAAGGTGTGTGCTTTTCCTCAGACCTGTGTGAGGGTGCCACTGGGTAGATTTAGATTGGCAGGAGCTCAAGAGAGTTGAGTGCTGGGAGAACCATGAGGACTCCTAAATCGTGGGACTACAAGAATGAATAAAAAACCTACCTGACAAAAAGAAGCAACTTGGCAATTGCTGACATATGTTTAGTTGGAGGTTTGCTGTGGGATATTAACATCCAGATGCCTGCACATGTGTATAGACAAATATCAGCTGGGTAATAGCTCTTCTAGATTCTACCCATGTCCTTAGTGTTGGCTCATCATCTGTGATTTCTGCTCTTTTGTGCCTCTTATTCATGAAGTTTAAAGTACTAACACTGGGGACTGACTCTTACAGCGTTCAGCTGAACATGTGCAATGAGTTGTTTTCAACCAAAACATCATATTTGAGTGGCCCAATGTCAGCCTTCAGCACACTTGATTAAAGAATTTGCCATCTTGGTTTGACAGCTTGGACCCTTTATTAACCTGGGGTTTACTGTAGATGAGCTGTTCCATGCTGGTTTCCCCAATCAACTTGCTTACCCCAGGCATGAGCAATTCAGGTGGCTCATTCTGCTTTCATAGGAACTCTGGTGGAATCACTAAATCTTCCCCCAAGAGAAGATTTTACTGTATGCAAGCAAGTATGCATTCTTATGGTCATAAGAATGTCTCTGAGTAGGCAGCACTCATCATGCAGATGCAAAAACAAAACCTTGTTTGGGTTAATTAACATGCCCAAGTCCAAAGAGAAGGTGGTGTTGAAGTGGGGGAAGTGAACCCAGAGGTTTTTGACACGCAGTGGTCTGTGCTTCCCCTGAAAAGGGGAAGTTGTAATGGCACCTGTAAGGTTTGAGGGGGTTTCTGTGAGGCCATCCAAACCGCCAAATCCAAATTTCAGTGAGTCTCTCAGTTTTCCTTTGTTCTTGCTTCACTGGGCTGTCAGAGTAGCTCTGAGGGAAAGGGCCATGTCTGGGTGTCCTGCTGGGAGCTGCTGGGCACCACTGGTAAGCCTGGGCCAGGAGCTGAAGCCTTGATGTCTTTCAAGTGATGCTTCAGAATGACATTGCTGCTCTGGCCGGGATGCACAGGCACGGGGCAGTGAGCAGAGCAAACAGGGGTGGGTTTGAGTGTGTGTGTGTTTGCTCAGCAGAGCGCAGCTGCCTTGTCTGCTTGTTTCAGAGCACAAGGGAAAGAGGACAGCCAGCGGTCACCAGCCACCTTTAGTAAAACATTATCTCAATTAATCCTTTGGTTGTGTTGTTTATGAAGGGACAGTAGTGCCCACACAGCATGTAAGTTTATCCCTACCTTGTCTTAGTCAAAAGGCTAGGGCAGGCTGACAATGCAGCAAGCCCAAAATTCCTTCTGTGGATGACACTGAAAGAGCAAACCTCAAGAAAAGCTTTCAGTGTAGCTCAAGGCATGGCCAGTCCTGCTTGTTTGATCTCTCCCTGCTTTCCCTCTCTTGCCACCACAACACATTAGTGCTTGCTGATTCACGACTGCACATATTCCCTCTCACTTTACATCTCTCTCTTACATCGATATCTAACAAACAAGAAGGAGTCTGTACAACTGTGTGGCTTCTGGTGAAAGCACTGAGCACCTTGCAGAGGTGACCTGCATTTCCCTCCCTTGTTCTTGTTTTAACATGAGCAGGTTTTAACTGAAAGGTGACAGGTCAAGACCAGGGCCAAGCTTACATAGTGGTTGATGGTCTGTTGGTCCAGCAGTATTTGTCTTGGCTATTTTTTTGTAGTAGTAGTGAATTCCAGAAGTTCATTGCTTTATCTTTGCTCATGTCCTCAGCACCCTCATCAGTAACACCTTCCTTTTTCTATTTTTTCCCCAAACCAAGAGATTGTTAGACATACCAGTTTCTGCAATCTTGTGTTCTGGAAGGCCGTTGCATATATATCTTTATCTGGGTCATTTGCGAATCTGCTGGTGCCTTGTATATAGATCAGCCTCTTGAGAGACCTTCTGTTTTTCCCACCAGCTGTTTTGGTCCCAGGCTGCTGCTTTGGAGAGTTTTCTGTTGTCATTCAGTGTCTAGGGAGCTGCTGGATTTCTGAAGCTGCTGGATTTCTGAAGCACCTTTGTTGGCTTGTGCTGGGACGCTGGCACTTGTTCAGCTGGGGCCGTTGATCTGTGTATATTTGACATATCGTTTGCTCTTGTCACGCCATGTGTCCTCTAATTACACTCTCCTGGATAAGTGCCAGCAGGAAAAGGACAAGACATACAGCGCAATATGAGATGGCAGATAGGTTTTACTGGTGTGTGAGGAAAGATTTTTTCCTGCCCTTTTAGCAAATGTTTGATATTCACAGGAATGATCAAAGTGCTCTCCTTGTTCTCGGGAGCTGGTGCCCAGCTCCAAGCAGTTGCAAATAGCCCTCTCAGCCTTGCACAAGGCTCTGTGATGTGAACACGTGGCTGTTTTCACACAGGTCCTCCCTCCACAGGAGTGGTGTCCTTGATGCCAAATCACCTTTGAGCCACAGAGCACTTATTAATCCCACCAAAAGCTCTATGACCGACTGAGACAAATTCACCTTTGAATATTGTACTAATATGATGTGATGACTCAGAAACATCAAGGGATTTTTTTACTTGTTTGTTTTGAACCACAAATGGCTCTGCCTGAGGTTTACCTAGGGTCAAGCTGCAAACTATAGAGCCAAATTTTGAATGTGCTGATGTTTGGAGCTTAGCCCATTATCGGGAAGTCAGTCCTTAACTAGGGTACATAATCAGATTTGAATTTCACCTCAGAGCCAAGAACTGATCTCTAACTTCTACAGTTCTGCATTTTCTGTAAAGTACGTATTTATAGTCAACGTGATGCTACCACATGACTGGTAAACAAGCAAGTCCCAAAAGTAAGCACCATAAAATAGGAAACCTATGGACAGTATTTGCATCAGCAACACTTCCCTAAATATTTTCAACTATTATAATTTGTCTAATGTTTTCATCATCTCTTTTGTTTGTTTGTTCTTTGTTTTTCTTAATTGACTCTGTACAGATTTCTTTTAATGTGAACTACACACCATGTTTTACTGGTATTACGTCAGGGAGAAATGTTCATCTGATTTGGAGGGAAGTCCTGTTCAGGCATGAAGGTAAAACAAGATTTGTGTAGTAGGTGCAAATGTGTTTTCATCTTTTGTTTTAATATGAATATAGCATTTATGTGGGGAAAGTTGATGCTCACTTCCAGTGCAAAACTGGTTGTTGATCCTCCTAGACTGAGTGAAAGTAACCTACAGTCCCAGGGAAAACTTAAGAATTTTTTGGGGCGTGTTCCATCTCAGGCTGGGGAATGTAACTTTTGCTTTTTGTATCTTCACATGTGATCTTGCCAAAATTTCTAGCATGCTCACAGTGCTCTGACTTCATTGCTGCTTTGCTTTTTTTGACTTGTGATCGTCTCAGCTTCATTACTAACAACTAACCCCTTTCATCACTCTCTTTCTCTGTGTTTATTTAGAGATTGACCTTTTGAGTGTTTGCACTAACAGTTTCTCTTTGTGAATTGTTCAACTGCTGAAAATAAGTTCCAAGAAAGGGAATGTTATTTTTCTCTTGCATACTTGCAGCATTCAGAAGTTGTGCCTGCGCACCTGTTTTTCAAAAGAAGCGTACCCAGCTGCTCTTGCCTGTTTTGGGATGCCCAGAGCTTAGGAGACAGTGTCCTGTAATGAAAATTAACAGCTGTGATTTGGCCTGGAGGGTGGCATTAGGATGTATTGGCACCAGTGATCACAAGGGGGTCAAGCACTTTGTTTTGAATCCCATTTGAAAAGTCTCCTCTTGGGATGCATTACTGAGCACAGTTTCTCCAGAGCTGCACACAGCAGCATTTGCTACCATTTGCAGGGCTGGCTGTGAGACAGACCCTGCAGAACCTGCAGCATTTAGAAGAACAAAGGAAATGTTCTCTCTTTATTTCCTTACAGCACCTAAGATGCAAATAAAAGGCTGAGAAATCTTGCATATGGAAGAACCTACACATCGGCAGTTTTCTGTAATCCTTGGCTTCAGACAAAAGTAAAGTGTACATATGTTAACAGGACAGCGAGGTTTTGGTCCAGCAGTTATTCTATAGGTGAATATGTTGTCCTCTGAACCATTGGTAAAATTTCCTATATGAAGAAGAGAAAGCAGAAAGTTTCAGCAGGAAAAAGCAAAAATTCTGACCGAAGTAGAGGAGCACACGCTGAAAATGCACAGAAGCCCTGTTTGCTCCAGAGCGAAGCAAAGCTGAGGAAAGCAAGACCCAGAGAAAACAGGACGCTAAGGATTAATGTCTTCCACAAAGAAAAGTGGCTTAGGAATGGTTATTGCATAGGACAGCACTTAGGACCCCCAGTGCTCAGAATTAGGCTAGAGTGACTCTGAGGGCTTTTGACAGAGCTCTAGGATGCATCTCCTCTGCTAAGTATGAGAGAAACAAGAAACCACAGGGAAATGACTGCAAACCCCCTTGTCAAAAGCTTTGAGAAATCTTCCTGACTTCTACTTTTCCAAACTTGACACTGTTATTCCTAAATCTGTTACACTACAAAACCCAGCACATGTGCAAGCTGCTGAGTTGCTGTTTAATGAAGCATGGTTTCCTATTGCCTGGGAGACAGTTTTTACAGACATGAGGTTTGCACTCGGTTTGGCTACTAGAGCCGAGCCCTGAGCTCGAAAGACTGCAGTGATCTCAAGCGAGGTACAGTTGTTCTGTTATTTCTGCACCTTATTTAGCAACCCTGTTAGATTATCTAAGATGGACCAGATGAAAGCCAAGGTCAGATTCCACCTCTTCAGCCCCAAGAAGAACTATGAGAATTTGGTGTTTGTGGTATGTGGTGTCACCATTCAGCTGCACTGTCACCTGCAGTGTTTTAACCACATGGTGCAGGAAACAGTAATGCACTGAAAAGAGAAAATATTCTGCTCCCGTCACAGTCATTTCAGGCCCAGAGCTGGGTCTGGTCATGTCCTCTGGTGCATAAGAACTTTCACTGGCTGTGGGCTCTGGCATCTGCCTTGCACGCGGGTTTCTCCACATTCAATCTATTGGTTAAGGGCCGTGTTTTGTTTAAATCTTATGGGATTGCAGCTGGCCAGGTTGGTCATGCTGAAATATGTGAATGCTGTGCCTTGCAGGGCCCTGTGATCCATCTGCAAGAGAGATTAACCTCCTAGGTGTCACATGCCTAATCCCTGAGCTTCGATATGGCCAGGCTGTTCTTCAACCAGTAACTCCTGCTGGTGCTGGTACCAATTTCCCAGTAACTCTGCGTTAGCCTGTGAGATTGTTGCCTTCCCCTTAATTAATTTACTCTGAAACTGTCCAAATATCATGGATTAAGCCAAAACCATCACACCAAAGCATACTGGTTTTGATCTTGATTACAGTAGGTTTGGCTTTGCTCACTGCATTTATACTTTTCCTTCCTACTTATCTGGCTGTAGCTTGCACACCAGGGTCCATTATTTATTCACTTGTCTGCAGCTTCATTTGCTTCTTTCCTGTGGTCCTCACCCTTCTCCTTTTTACCACTGCCTCTTTTCAGGTATCTTGGGTGGACTGTCATGACTGGGACCAGGGATACCACTGGAAGTCCCAGGTGTTTTTGTTCAGCCTTGCACATCCACCATCTGCTTTTGTCCATGACGAGGATCCATCACTCCCTCCCTGTCACTGCTGTTCTGCACTGGCAGCCATGCCGAGAAAGTTCAGTGCAAATCTGAGCAAATTACACAGAAAGGTTCAGACCTAATGGATTTCTTTGGGTTTCAGGTCATGTTACAGGGACAGACTGAAGCCTTTAGCACCCAACCTGCCACTCGTGCAGGAAGCAACATTTTAACTATGTGTCACCACCCTAACTCTGCTCCATCACAGGACAGCAACTCCATAATGCAGCATCCAAGCTGGGCAGCCTCTGCTCTGCCTACTTTTTGGTGGCATTACAAAAAGGGTGCCTTGAAAATGGCAGTTGCGGTAGACCAGCTCTGTGTATCTGTGATCTTTCTTAGGGACAGGGCATCATTTCCTAATTCTTGTGTTCTGCAACAATGGGAAATATGGAACAACTGGGGTAATGCTGACCAACAGTTTTTGGAACATAGTGGGGATTCAGTGACTGTGTGGAAAGAGGAAGGGAAAGGAAGTAGAAACTCTCTGTTGAGAGTGGAATGTAGCTAACAGGTCACTGCAGCTGTCTTCCCTTTTTGGCTACACTTTTCCTCTTGATTTCTAGCATGGAGAGGAGCAGGGGATGCTGAAAGTCTTTCCTGCTGGCAGAGAGGAGCAGTTTAGATGTCTCTCTGACAAAAATGTACATTCTTGGGGGAACAGCCAGGTGCCTTGGCATCACTCTCCATAGAGACTGTCCCAT
This sequence comes from Pardalotus punctatus, assembly GCA_013400915.1. Lineage (NCBI taxonomy): Eukaryota > Metazoa > Chordata > Aves > Passeriformes > Pardalotidae > Pardalotus > Pardalotus punctatus. Next base: position 424,417 of record VZTX01026716.1, on the reverse strand, counting down.
TCGCATCAGAAAAGTAGGATTGAGTACATCTCAGGGAGAAGATCCCAGACACTTCTCCTGGCAAAGGTAATTTCTAGTTGAGAATCCCAGTGTTGCTACCAAATGCCTGCTGGACTCCTGACCTGAATTTCTGCTGGTGTGGTACCATGAGGGTGCCCAGGTTTAGCCAGCCCTGTCAAGATATTTCCTCCATGCCAAGTTTGACATGAACAGAGATGTGGGCCTGGCATGGGAGCAGTGAGCTGCTTTGGGGAGTGGATTTGGGAGGGTTTGAGACCTGAGTTGCTTTGTCTTCTGTGTTCTCTAAAACAAGTAAATCTTAATTTTTGTAGCCAAAACATGATTTTTTTTCCTTCAATATAAAATCAAGGCCTCAAGCCTGAGCATTGCAAATACAAGTTAGCAGCTGATCTTTCTCATTAGAAGTAACAGTGCAGTGAGAATATGATACTTCAGCTGTAACACATTGCAATCCCTCTTCTTTTTCTTTTCTTTGAGGCCAATTTTTTCTCTCTGGCAGTCAACATTAGAAATATACATCTGTATTTGGCTGGTAAAGAAGCAGCCTGAGGTATGATATTCCATAGCACAATGCATTTGACTTCAGTAGGGGCTGAGGAGATGCAGCAGTTCAGAAAGGGTGACCTCTCATTCAGTGTTTACAGATGCAATTCAAAGCTTGACTTCAGGCACGTGAGTTTGAAAATGTTTGACCTAAAGTCCTTTTCCCCTTTTGGTTTACTGCCAGCTCTTATCTGGTTGTTACTGTAGCAGGTCACCACATTATCCCTTAGTAGCAGCTATCAGTAGGTGTCAATTCCCATGAAATGAATTCAGCAACTTGACAATATTTTTTTTTTATGATGTCTATTTAAAGATGACAAAAATAATAAATCTTGTAGGCTTGTCACTGAGAGTTTTTATTGAGTTTGTTGATGAAACAACTTCACAGCTCAGCTGAAGAGGAACTGCAGGGTTTGAAGAAGCAAAAGGGTTTTGATAGTGTGCAATAGTCCAAGAAATTGAAGATAGAAACCAACTTGCTGGCATTCTGTCCGTATTCCTTCTTTGTAGTCAGAACATGAGCTTCTCTTCACACCCTTGAGAGAGGCAGAGCATTTTCCAGTCCCTCTGGAAAAGAGGCCAATCACCACATGAAGCAGGCGATGTTTTTAACCACGGGAGTTAGAGAAGGGGAATTAAGACCTGGAGGGTGACAGTCAGGGCAAGCGTGACCTCCCTGAGTGCAGCAGTGTTTCCTTCTCTCCTTCACATCCTGCAGTGGAAAGTTCCATTGCAATACTGTTGTTTTACAATTACAAATTTTATTTACTGAGGAAAGTTTGAATCTTGTGGACATTTTGATAACAGTCCATAAACTCTCCTCCATAAATCTATTTGGTGAACTCCCTGGTTGCCATTTGCATTCTCATCCTCTGTGCAGGCCAGTGGCTCTCATTGACACTTACTTTATTTTGCAGTCAACGAACTGACTGGCAGAGTTTATGGGGTAATTGCAACATTAGGCAACAAGTGGGAAGGTTTATGGTTTTCTGTAGAAGGAAGATATAATTGTAACAACTAATATAACTGCTTTAGCAACCACCCTGACACCAGGCAGGTCCATAAAATTCCAAAACTGGGTTGAAAATTGTGTCTAAAAAGTGTGTCTCAGGAATAAACTTCTATTTAATAGAGAGGAATGGACTCTAGCTAGTTTTAACTGTTGAAATTATTTTAGGTATCATTCCCTATTCCTGAAAAGCAGGGATTTGCTCACCCTCCAAGCTTCAGCAGACTGCTGTTTTTTAAAACTGTGGCACAGTGATTCTGCAGTTGTATGTTTATCAGTCAAAGTTAATGTATTAAATGTAATATTAATATCTTCTGTTATAACAATAGTTATCTGGTGTATCTTGTTCCACTGTTCATTCAGTGGAACAGTCACTCTTGCATTACCCACCAAAAAAGCCCCATTCTGCAGAGATAAAATCAGACTGTGAGGTAAATCCAATACTGGGTTGTGCTGGTCTCTGAAGAGAAATTACAGTTTCAAAACCTGGCCTTGGCTAAACTCCCACTGACTCTGGCTGAGCCAAAACTTCAGCTGTGATATAGTAAGCACCATTTTTTTTCCCCTTAAGTGAAATTGAGTCACAGAAGAGGTCCTTTAAGTGTCCTTGTATTTTTTGATATTTCTGCAGATGATACTGGACCAGCACTCCCATAAAACATGCACGCACTTCCTCAAAAAGCCAGCAGCCCTGACTTGTCTTTGTCCAAAGTACACAGCTTTCCTTTCCTCTTTGCCATGCTGTCTCAGGATCACAGCTCTGGTGGCTGAATGGTCTTGTCCTCTGAGATGAGTTTAGAAATGCAGGCCCATGGTGAAATTTCCTGCACCCATATTACTTTTAATGTTGTTAACATTTTAAACTTTTAATGTTGTTTACACAACATACAAATCAGACCTATTTTGACAGGCCCTGAACCTTTGTCAGGTGCCATTACGTTGCTTTGTAACAGCACTGTGCTTTCAGGAATTGCACTAAATAAATGAATGAAATTAAAAGCCCTGTCGTGAACTTCAACCAGGGCAGTGGATCCACTGGAGGCTGTCTGCCTGCTGCAGAACCCCACTTTGTCTTCTTTGATGAATCACCAAGTTGTGTGTGGCATTAATAAACAAGTGCCAGAGAGAAAAAAGGGTGTTATCTAGATGTAATGAACTCCTGAACTGACTAGAGAAGGTGACATGCTGACAAAAAGTCATCCACTACGAAGCAAGACAGGCCCCCTCACCTCTGGAGCCCAGTGATAAGTATCACAAAACCACTGTTATCTGAACCATTATCTCTGGAGCCAGCCCTGCGTGGTTGCCCCATTAAAATTTCATGTGCAAAGAGATGAAGCTGTGAATGCCTAAAAGTCTCCCAGTGGCTGAACTGCAAAGCTTTTATATTTTCTTTATTTGAAGACTTAGCACACAGGCGTGTGTGTGCACATAATCTTCAGCCTGGAGATTTCAAGCTGTTAGGTAAATGAAATGTTTCAATGACAACTTTTTTGGGTTTTGTCACTAGATACTGTTAGCCTTTAGTAAATTATGAATAAATACTTGCAAAGAGAGTTTCATTTTTCTTTAGCACTATTTTCTAGTGGCAGCTGGACAGATAATGCAGCCACGAAGTGAAACTTCTTTATAAAGAAGTGCAAGTACAAGCTCTTCTGAGGGTTGCAGGCAAACCCCTGCAGCTTCATAGCTGTAGTCAGCAATATTTCAAACAGTGAGAAGATAATGGTCACTTTGAAATGTAAGAAATGGATTTGGGTGGTGAATTTCAAAACCAAGCACTGATCCAAGAATTGTGACCACATCTGATTGCAGCAGTCATGCTGAAGGGGGGCCTGAGTCATAGTCACACTTGAAGCCTTTGTGCATCACTCTGGTTGTAAAAAATGAGTTTAAAGTGGGGGTTAACTAATCTGCGCCGGCCCAGTGCAGGAATGGCTAAAAAAAGGTGTAGGGCAAATGTGAACCAGGAATCTTGTGGACAGGAGAATGATGCTTTCAGTTTATGGGCACTTACTTTCCCCTCTTGCAAGTAGGTGAATATGGTTGTCTCTGATATTCTTCTGCCCACCTTGAAAAGAGTAGACTGCTCAGACTGTGTTCAGTAGTTTTTTTAAAGCCCGGCTCCTTTGAGATGGCAGGCAGTGAGATGTGTAAGTGTCTTCAGCAAATGTTGAGTTAGGTTTTTGAATGTGATTTAAGGTACTGTGCACTGCTAATTAGCTTATTTTTTAGTCTGTCCTGCCCTCTTGTGAGCCCAGATGTTCTTCTTAAACTCGAAGAAGGGGAAAGTTCACCTGCCCAATGTGTCTATAGGTGCAAGATTTACAAAAAAAGTAATGCAAGCTGCAAAACTGGGGAGGAGTCTGAGAAGTCAGATGTGTCTTTGGTCTTTCTCATGCATCCCTTAAGCACGGACATGTCTCTAAAAGCATGTCTTTTCTAAAATGCCCCATTTCCCTTTCCCTCTCCGTAATGCTGCTGCTTGTGCCCACCCAGCATGAGTTGAGCTGTGGAGTTCAGCTCCTTTGTGAATTAGTTACAGGGACAAAACCTGCTAAAGGAAGAGAGATGAGAGGATGCAGTCACAGGAGCCCTGTGGCTCACGTCACCTCTGCTGCCACAGCTCTTTCAGCATTGGACAGCTCTGCAGGGCTGCCATGGCACAGCAAACGCCCTAGCTGCCCTCGGCAGCAGCAGGGCTTCCAGAGGGGCTTCCAGGGGTGTGCAGCCTTGGGCCATCTTTCCTGAACTCCAAAGGTTTTGCCACAGTTACTAGCAGCATCAGCAGAAAGCCCTAAGAAGCTCAGTACCTTCCTTGGGTAGAAGCTTTCATGGAATTTGGTTTTGGCTGCATGGGTATTGTGTGTGCTTCTTTGATATTTCAGATAACCTAGTGGAAACTTAAATATTCACTTATAAACCAGTATAAAAATAATACTGCCCATCTGTTTAACTAGTCTTGGTCTGTCTTGTAACAGTTCACTGACCATCTGTTACTGTGGCGTACAGATAGACATTGTGAATCCACTTGACTGTGTGGATTTCAGACTTCAGTTTATTTTTGGTTGCTGGTACATATGGACCATGTTCTGTTACTCTCCATATGTTTGTTCACAAGGACTTCTTAGCACAAATTTCCCTGGGAGAGGTGTTTCAGAATGGGGGAAGAAGGGGAGGAAAAGCAATTAATTTTCTGCTTGAACAATCATAAATAGTTTCTAATTTGGATCCCATCTCACTGTATTTTCCCCCAGCAACCTGTGTGGACAGATGAAGCAGCCAGGGGACAGTGGCAATCCAGATGTGAGCTGTCTGATTAATGAAGTCACTGCCAGGCATGCATAGTAAAACTCAGACAAAATGAATAATTTCAGAGTTCTCTTATCAGTGTTTCTGCTCTCTCCCCTCTTTCACACGGTTAAAGGCTGGGCAGGGTGTCCAGGCTCTGCCACAGTGCTCCTTTGTCTCCATATCCAGCAGGCATCTGCTATATTAGAATTGTACTCAGGTGTCTGGATGCATTTGCAGGACCTGCTCATGAGACATGCTCTTGGTAGCATGTGCTCTTTTAGCAGTGATCTTTTAGCACTTGGTTTTAGCAGTGGTGCCTTTAGTAGCCCAAGTCAGAGTAGTCTCTGCCCCAGGCAAAGATCAGGCAGAAGTGTCTCCTTTCCAAGGGCAGCCAATGTTATGAAAAAGAGTTGATGTTAGGTTGGGCTTGTTCATGCTGCAGATCACTATTTGTTGCCTCAACTGTGGTGTGTAACTGTTTTATTGACCCTTACTGAGTTAAGTCTTGGTGAAAAGCATTGGAAAAAAATTTTTCCTATGATCATAATGTTGTTCCCTGTGGACAGCTTCCCAGCAGGAGCTTCAAGGTTCAGCAGAGCTGGAAGGGGTGCTGGCTTTTCTTCCTCCTTCTATTTCACTCAACAGAGTGAAAATTCATGTCTCTAGTACTCCTGCCTTTGGGTGGCATGAGGTGGAAGCGAAACTTCCTCAGCCTAACCTGGTATGAGCCAGGCAGCTGCTACGCAATTAAGCTAAATGTTGACACAGTCTCCATTCCTTTGACAGAAGAGTTTTAGAATGGCTGTGCAGGTGACGCAGGAACATTCCAGGAGCTGGTGTGTCCTTGTTCCTATTGCTCATGAAATCCTTTGTGCTTTCTTTCTAAGTTAGCCTATTTAGACAAGCAGCAGCATTCATTCAGGCATCACCTAGCACTCCAAAAGAATCAAGTTCAGCTCTAGATCAGCTATAAGCCATCACAACTCCTCTTGTCAGGAAATCCTTCTAGCACACACAAATGCTGTGGGGAAAAATACAGCCATGATAAAGATTGCACTGGGAGGCACAACATGAACATAGAGATGGAGCAGTGTCCCAGCGAACTGCAGTTTCCAGACTGGGGAAGCATTTCAAAATCCCACCAGGACCTGCAGTATCACTGACTGGTAAGCAAAGAAGTGGGTTCCTATCCAGTAAAGAGAAGCAATCAAATCCCTCTCATTGGGAACCAATAGCATTTCTGTGTGTGTATACAGCAGAACATGTTAGCAAAACAGGATTATGGTTCTGCATTAGTTATCAGCTATTTAGCCCCTTGTTTTTAGACAAGGCCCACTTTATAAAAGTCAGGTGAGAGGATTTCTTTCATCTATTACTTAACAAAGCTTTGTTAACACCTCACCACCTTTAATCTGTCACCATTCTTATTTGTATTTAGTAATCTATCTGAATTAGAAGCCGTGTGACCCATTCTCTGCTGAGGCCAGACTGCCATCTTATAGAAATTACTGAAACGAGGCGCCAAAGTAATGTAAGGACAAATGTCTCCCTGTACAGATTGGCATGAACACTGGAGGCAGCATTTGAGCGTAATATTGACTAATTATTTAACCATGAGTGGCAGCTTTGAACATTGTGTTCTTTTTGCTTCGCTTCCCGCATTTACTGTGAATCCTAATTACGAAGGGAACAAGTATTTCTTCTCAGGTTGCTGAAAACACAGCAGCCAGCTTTAGGAAAGTGCATGGGATGCAAAGTGGAGGCAGCCGTGAACTGTGCATCAGCTAGTTCTCCTACTAGAGCTAGTACTATGTGCTAGCACTAGTACTCACTGAGCAGAGAGAGCAGGTGTTGGCAGGGATCTGGTCTGAAAATTCAAAAGCTGCTGATAAGACAAAAAACAGATCATGGACTAAAAATGCATAATTTGAAATGAGCCGTTTAGATTGTTAGCAACTTGATTTTTTTCCCTCATCTCTTTCCAGAAGGCTTGGCTTTTTAATGATTCTTTCTGTGATGTTAACAAGAAGTGTCCCCAGTTGGATGCTTTTCAGTGGGGGTCATGTGTATCAAGAGATCTGACCCCTAAAAGAGGAATGTAAGCTTCTGGCAATCACTTTGTGCAAAATATCTCTGCCACAGATAGAAAGTTATCTGTGTTTAAAGGAATATGCATGTACAGCAAACAGCTGGATTCCCTGAATGAGAAGAGACAACTGACAGTTCCTTGAGAAGACAGATGGTTATCTTATTATTTCCCTTGCCACTGTCTTTTGGTCTCCTAACCCATGAGGTGAAAAATAAGACTTCAGCTCCCAAAGAACTGAGACAGTAAACAGAGCAGTAAGGTGGGAATTAATGTTTAGTGCTGCACTGAAGTATCTGACACCCCTAGCAATTAGACAAATACTTAATAAGAAAATTGACCCTATTTATTTGGAAGCCCCTAGAAAAGGGACTGTCTCTTCAAGTGTGTTTGTGTACAGTCAAGTCAGACTCATGACATGGACCTAGGTGGAGATTGTGTCCCATAGTCCCCCTAGAATAATCTCTCTAAGTGCTGAGTTAGGCTTGATGTCCCAGCTTTTAATTGAAAACTATACCATTGACATGCCCTCATGCCTTGTCTCTGTCCCTTGGAGAAAGCCTGTCTTCATCCTGGGATTTCTTGGGTTCAGAGAACATGGTTTTAGCTCAGCCGAGAGATCAGCTGCGACTCTTGAGTCTGTGTGTCCTCTCTGGCCGTGTGCACATTGCTGGGCTCTCCAAGGACACCCGTCTGCCGCAGCTCGTTGTGCAGCTGCCAGCTCAGCCTCTCTATGGCTTGTTGGGTTTCTCTTCCATAAGCAAAAAGTCACCTGGCAGTCTTTGCTTGGCCCTCAGGCTCATTCAGAGTTGAGGGAGGCAGCTGGAAGACAGTGTGCCTCAGTAGTGGAACAAAGCGTGCTAGATTGCTATCCCTGCTGCAGCTCCCCTCAGCAAGTCAGCCTGCACACACCTATGCTCTTGTGGCAGATTGGCACAAGAGTTTGTGGCAAGCTAAGGACACCACTGGCTAAAAGATTGCATTGCTACTGCCTTGAGATGCATTCTTGGAGGCTGGAGTAATGTGCAGTGTAAATATATCCTCCTAGTCTTTCATCTGGGGTCAGATGATGCCAGCTATTATATTAAATGCTCCATTGCAGTATGTACTCTATGGATGACTTTGTGAATGATACTTTTTTCCACAAGAAATTAGTTGGAAATCCCCTGCCTTTAGACCAGGGTATTAATACCAGTTACAGCCCTTTGTTTCCATTAAGCTTGATTAAGTTAGCTATGGTTCCTACTTGCTGATTTTCCTCTGTGAGAAACCTAGTGGCTGTCTTTCCTGGAAGTGCCCAAGGGATTATTTTAACTACAGAGGTTATTGAGATATGCCAAGACCAAGATGTCAAGGTTGGCCTTGAGCATTTGTCTCCGTATTACCGGAAAATGTATTTCTGATGCAAAAAGATTGCCAAAAGCCCATTAGATAACTTGATGTCCTCTGTTCCTTCTTATTTCCAAAGTCTGCTGTAGGGCTCTGATTCCAAAATGCACTTTTAATAAACTTGCAATTGCACTGTTTGTTTTAATTTAAGGTATCATTTCTGCGTACACAGAGTTGTACCACTTTCTTTCTGCACTTAATACTGAGTTGGTTGTGAATATTAATTAAGGGCCATTAGCAGAGCAAGTGCAGAGCAGTGCAAAATGTGACTGAGCACATGTGCTGTGCTGCGGTCTGCAGTGTTCTGTGTTGTACCATTTTTTGATGAGATTTGAAAAATTACAAGTGAAAACATACTCTTCCTTTATTAGCCACTGTTATTAGAACCATATGGCTTGAACTGAAGAATAAAGTGCCTGACGTATCAACGTAGCATGTATCTGCAGGTGAATATAATTTTTGAAATGTAGATTAAAGGGGAAATGAAGGTGGGCTAGTAGTGTTCACAAAATTTCTCGAGGAGATGCTGGCACTATTTCTCATTTTTAAGGTCTTGCTCCAGGGTCTCTGGAGGATGACACAGTGGTGCAAGGCAGTTTCTCTGTGGGAATGCCTGATATACTGGCATGCATTTGCATTCAGCTTTTTGTATTCCCTCATAAAATGAGACTCATCCTTGTTTGTGGAGAGGTTAACACGTGATATGTAGCATGAGTCCATGGAAGGTATTTGCATATTGGTGTGCTGCTGCTGTGCTGCTGAGCGAAGTTCAAGATGAGACCTTGACCATCCTTGCCTGGCTCGTCATGAGATAAGAGAGCATGCTGTCACACTGTGTGAGAGGCTCTGTTCTGAGGAAGAAACCTAAATCCTCCTATCTCAAAGCAGTGTAATTACAAATTACCTGGAGTGAAGAAGAAATTAGTCTTTTATCATGATATTTAGTATTTTATTATTTTATGCTTCTTGAATTCTTTTACCCCTTCATCATCAGGTGATGGTTCCTCTCAAATATACGACTCTGCAGTGGGTAGAAACTGCAGGTCTGGTGTGCCCTGGGGATCATGTGAGTTTCCCCTTGTCCGAAGGGTGTTATGAATACAAGCACTGTGGACACCCAAGATTTGTGGTGTGCTGTTACTAGGAAAATGAATTGCTTCTTCCTCTGTCTCCAGAATTAACGTGTCTAATAGGTCAAGCACGTGCTTTATTTTATTCCTTCTTGGGATAAAGGGGTTTATTAAGCAGCCTCTCAAAATCACTTCCAAATCTCTTCTCTCTTGTTATTTCTTAGTTATACAAGCTGGTTAGGGGCCTCCTCTCTGCTGCATTTAGGGTTTAATTAAGTCCCCATTGGTACTGAAGGACATTTGTCCAGATCTGCAGCCTTGGTATGTAAGTACAGATCTGGGGAACCAACAACTGCTCTGCTCTCGCACTGTCTCCTCGTGCAGACAGGGATTCCAGCAATAGGCAGCATCCTGGGGTGAACGAGGTCCCATTTCCTATTGGCATATCTCACCCAGCTGCCATCAGGAGAGCATCATCGATCCAACAGCAGCCACCACCAGCCTAGCATCAATGAGTTGCTAAAATTAATGCAGGCTGGAAAAAAACACCTAAGATCTAAATATAGATCTCTAATGCCTCAGTAGGGAGCATTGCATTTCCTAATCATTCAGTCAAATTGTTTAAAGATTGATTAATACTGGAAAGCCTTTGTTTCCACCTTGATCACTGGTCTCTCCTTATCCCAGCTTTTTTAAGAAAGAAGAAGTTTCTTTTCCCTTCCCTCCCAGCTCTCTGGTAGCCCTTCCTTTTCTTGTGTGCCCTTTTTCATAAGCCCCGCTGGCTGCTGGAGCAGTGGGAGTGCTATGCAGGGCCCAGCCACCTCCCAAAGAGCAGCACATTAGGGGAGGTGCAGGGTGGTCCAGGGGACACAGTGTGACACTCAGGGCATCAGTCTTGCCTTCTGCAAGCTGACACGGCTCCCACAAACTCAGCTTGTTGAGTTGTGCCAGCTGGGCTTGCCACCCACCCTTAACCATAGGACAGGTGGAGTGAAATAACACACAGACTTGGAGAAAATGGTGAGAATGGGTTTTTTTCCCAACCCGTCATCTGGCTGCCTTTGAAAATCAAAGGCTAGAGCAATTTCTTTCCTCGGGAGCACATGCCAAGCAATCGTGCTCCATTGTTGCTGGCAGATTTGTTTTTGCACACTTCAGACAGGAAGAGCGGCACTCTCGGGGCGAAGACGCTGGCACAGCGTGAGCGAGGTGGGAAGAGGGGAAAGAGCCAGCAAGCGGCAGGGAAATCTGCAGCGGCTTTGCCACGTTCCCTAGCAACCTGCGCCCCCAGAGCTGCTTCCAGTGGCTCCTCTTCATCAGCGCAGCTGCATGGGATGTGCAAGCCTCACCATGGTCTGACTGGCGCTATTTTGGGTGGAAAACACGAAGCGTGTGATTGCAGCGCTGTCATGGGCGTAAGGGCTTTGGATTGCTCTCTTGCACAGATGGGAGCAATTCACAAGGAGCGTTGGGAAAGTGACTTTCTGTTCTTGCTTGAATGTTGTCTGGTACCAGCTAGTAAATACCGTCTTGTGGCATAAAGACTTTGCAATGAGTAGATTAAATAGCTCCCCTACCATTTGTTTTCTCCCTAAGGTGGTTTTGCAGGGAGAGCTTGTGTCGATGTTTCTGGAGTAACTTCTTTTCTTCAATCCACTGTGGACACACGTGGGTCTTTGCACAACAGACACGTGGAGTATTTTGCAGTCTGGGGCACCTATGATGATTTTCTGAATGCTTTTTGTCTGCCATTTCCATGCTACTGGCCAGACTCACTGCATCCTGTCTAGCTTCTGGGAGGTTTTAATAGAGATTCAGCACTGAGTGCCAGATGGGCATTCCTGAGGAGCGGGACAAAAGAAGCTGGCTGTTTGTCTAACACAAATATTTACTGCCCATACAGTGGGTGCTCTGAATGTGCTGCCTCTTGCACCTGGAGTCAGAGCTGGAGATACCATCTTGGAGATGGTAAAAGCAGGGCAGGGCCTGCCTAGGACCCAGCTTCTTTGTCTTACCATTTCTGAACAAACTTTCCTTGATTTAGTACTTGGAACAAAACCATCAAGTAACTTAACACTGCATATGAGCTTCCTTTCCTGTAAGCAGCTTCAGCCCTGAAGATGATCCATAGGGCTTTCAGCTGGCTTTGCTCAACTCCGTTGCAGAATATGTCACAACTGCTATCACAATCACAGAAGCATAAACAGTAAAGCTGGAACAGACTTGAAGATCTGTCTGCTGCTCAGAGACAGGATCAACTCTGCCTAAGATATTCTTGACAAATATTTGTTTGTTCCTACTCTGAAAAGCTTCAGCAATGGAAATCACAGACTCTCCCCAGGCAATCCCTTCCAGTATTTTGCTGGCCTCACTTTCTCATCCTCTGTGTTGCAAACACTCTGAAGTGTGTAAGTTATTTTCAGATGAGGGTCCTACACAGGAAGGGGGCCTGTGCCTTATTTAATAGTGTAACACTAACGCAGAGGGGCAGAAAGGGAGCATGGAGAGAAGAATACTGAGGGAAAGAAGAGGAAGGAGTCTATAAAGTGTTCAATGTTCACAACTGTTTTTCTAGACATGCTGTTGAAATTTGCATAGCTCTCAGGAACAAGTATAGATGAGGAGGGAGGTGGAGGAGGTAGACTTGCTTTGAAGGCCCTTTTCAAGAGGAAGCCAGCTCCTCAAAAGGAGCCATGAGAGAGGAGGCCTTGAAAAACGTTGGCTTGAGCTGGGAGTTGGTAACAGGAACCCATGAAAGCCAGACTGACACGTGCCCCACAGATGGGGACAGAGACTTTTAACTTTACTTCTTAAGTAAGCCCTAGAGTACCACCTGCAAGGAAGCTGGTTTCAATCACCCGTATCCTCAGAGAGTGGGGTCTTTGTCTGCATTGTTCACTCTTGGTCTGGCAGTCTGGGAGCCAGTTTTCTCCCTGTGTCATATGTTCCTGTGAAAGACAAATGCAACTGAGGGCTCAGGGGGCTGCAGTTAGTCTGGGCCAGGCTTGGACAGCCTTGTTGACTCAAATAGTGCCTCTCAACCAGCCAGTGTATACCTGAGTGCATTGCTCACTTTGGTGTGTTGAGCTAGATTCTCCACTGCTGTGTAAATCAGCAAGTTCCCTGGAGCAACTCTTATTTACACCATCTGAATGTCTAGCCCGTCCTTTTCAAGTAAATTCTTCAGCAGAATTATATATATATATATATATATATATATATAGCTTTTTTTTTCCCCTTCAGCCTTTGCTCAGTCAGCCTGTGAGCTGCTTAATCATTAAAATACAGGAGGCTGCTGCTGTTGTGGTGGAACAGGACATGAAAATGGTTCACAGAAAAAGTGATCTTTCCAATACATCAAAATGGTCCAGGCACAATGTTATGTCCAGCCACAGCCCTCAGCCTCCTCAGTTCTAATTGCACATGCCACCACCTCTGCCAGTTCACTCCATTCTCCACAAAGTACTGCTCGACCAATTAGTGAGATAAGCCTGTCTCCAGCCCAGGATGGATGTGTACAGTCTTCTTAGCTGCGTCTCTGTACATGGAGGAATGTTTTGACAACTAAACATGGATCTTGTTGAGCTGTCAGTTCAGCTAACTCTCCCAAGTGTCTCATTTATTGAGCCATCAGACTCTTCCTGACCTCCTCAGAGTCAGTCCCACCCTCACACAAAAGACAGTGCAGAAATACAGCTTGAGCGTGGCCTTCTGAGCAGGGTGAGTTTCTTCAAGCATTTGATGCCTTGAACAGCATAGATCATTAGGTCTGTATGTCAGCACAGTGACTGTGCCCTCAGGATGGCAGCAGCCTTAGAGGCTGCAGCTGCAGAAGTTAGATTCCCTTCCTTAGTGCACAGCCTGGTTTGCCTGCCAAGATCCTGGGGCTTTTTGAGAGGCTGATGGAAAAGCAGCAGAAAAGCTCTGAATCTAGGGAATGCCATATTCCCTTTTGGCTATAGCGCAAAGCAGGGAATTCCTTCTCCTTGCCCTTTATTCCATAGGTACTTCTGTAGCACACAGCACAATCCCCACAGCAAAAGCACCTATGCATTTACCATCTTGAACATCATGGCCACAAAAGCAGTTTTCTATTTGGCTGGAAAGCATGTCTGTGACAAATGTGGGATCACACTACATGTGGCAGGGGAAGTGGAAATGAGGCTCATGTGACATTGAAACCCCATCTACCCCTTGCATGTGGGAATCAAAAGTGAGGCTGACAGTGTAGTGCTCTTCCCTGGGTGCCTGCCCTTACTGATCCTGTCAAGAATACACACACACACACACACACACCTGTCTGAAAGCATCTGACCAGTCCCATAGGCTGAAACTGCTGGTTTTGGTTAGCATTGGATAGGTCCTGTGCAAGGGAAATTATTCAGTACAATCAGCTGACACTGATGCCTCTCCTTTGGTCTTGCTTTCCTGCTTGCTCCCTGCTTTGCGGGTGCTGTTAGTCCATCCTTCCGTTTCATGAAATTCCTTTGCACATTAGTCTTCCCTAAGCCAGTCTCCCTGTGGTGGGTGCATATCTCCATGTGCGTCTCTCCATGGACTCTTGCCAGCTCTGGAAGCTCCTAGCCAGGCTGCACTTTCTTCTCTTTCCTCTCTGCCATATCCCATCCTCTCCTTTGATGCTGGGCTCAAGCTCAAATCACTTAATGCATGCTGCCTTCTGAGTGGTTTTCCTCTCTTCCTACCAGAACTTCTCTCTCGCTTTTGTAGTTCTGCCTTTTTTAATTGCTGTATTTGTGTTGCTAAAGGCTAATATGTTCTTTCCCCCGTCTCCCTCCCCGTGTTGCCAGAGCCCTCATTCCAGATCTGGCCTTCACCTCTCTGCTCTTGTGGCCCTTCTCTTCCAAGAGCAATCTCCTGCCCTCTGCACAATCAGGATTCACAGGATTCACACGGGGAATAGAACAGCCAACTCACTCCTTTCCCAGCAGGTTGCAAGGAGAAGGTTGAGACCCTTTTAATATTGAATAGCCATAGTGAAACTTCCTGCAGCATTTTTTGGTGGCCCAAACCCCTGCTTCTTTGCCTCCCTGCCACAATTTAGCCACCAGATGGGATGCGCGAGGTCTTCAGCCCATGGTTCTCTCTGAGGAAAAATCACTCCTCTTCTTTTGCTGCCTTTTTCTCCCTCATGACTGTGTGAAATTCCTGAGCAGGGACGGTGTTTCAAGGGAGGCTTGGAGCTTTTATCTGACTAATTCTTAACTGCCCTGGACTCTATTACAGGAGAATTATGACTTTGTTGAGAAATTTCTACTGCTGTGAGCCAAATGAGAGATCATTTTTGTAAGTACATTGGGTGAAATAAATTATAATCTAGATGATGGGCATTTACCCTGGCCTTTTTCCTCCAAGTGCAGTATAGAATTTGGCACTGCTTTGTTCTGAAAATATTATTTCTGATTATCCTGAGGTAATTGATAGTGAAACATCTACAAGTCTCTCCTAAGGCAGCAGTGCTTAGGCTATCAAGATGACATTCACTCGAGGCTGCAGCCCTTCACTCTTTCCTCCTTCTCTTGTGTATTACTCCTTCTGCTCGTGATGGTGCTGTTTAATTTCGCCATCTCTTTCCTTACTGCCAGTGTGTCCTGTCCTCTGCCTGATGTTGCTCAGCATCACAGTAGCACCTTCAAGTGCAGGTAATGCCTTGTGGGTGCAGCTGTGCCGTGAGCTGGCTGCCAGACCCTTCCCCAGACTCTCATGTGAGCAAGCAGCACCAGGTCTGTGAGCAAACTGCCTCCTTTTGGTAGGGACCTCCATATAACAGAAGGTGAAGGGCTCTCTAAGTTTTTCATCACCAGTGATGACCAATTCCAGCCTGGTAATTTTGTGAAGAGACCATTTTGTTTGCTTGGGCTGGAGATAGAGAGGCCAGGGTGGCTGGTAGCAGTGTGGTCTGCTCAACACTGATGGGCTGGACGATTGCTCCTCAGGAATTAAATAACACATGTGTACAAATGGTACTTGATGTGATGTTAGGTGACTGAGCTGAGATCCAGGTGACCTACAGTGGGCTCTTCATGAGGAGAATTAATTGTTTTAAATGCAGTAAAACTTCAGTCTCTTAAAGGTGAATAAAACAATTCAACAACAAAACCATCCATATTGATGGTGTAATATATAGAGATGCTTTAATTGAGATAGAGATGAGGTGAACTCTGGTCTTTACTGCTTACATATTGTCCTGAGCTGAGTCAGTATCCTTTTAATAATCTTCTCTACGGTCTTTCTCCACAAGACCTGGAGGTGCAAGTAAATGAGGTCTCCCTTTGACTCTGTTGAGTAGCAATCTTCTCATAATTGTTTGCAAGTTCTCTTTTCTCTTGCGTCACTGGAAAATGGTGTCACTTTGAAAATATTTTGTTACCCTTGAAGCACACCTTGGCTAAAAGGTGAGCACAATTAAAATGGCCAGGGCAGAATCCAGATACCTGGACTGTCTTAAATTTCTGTCCCATTTTCCCTGTCCCAGTCACCTGGGAGACTCAAAGTCAAATGAAGTGTAGTACTCAGTGCTTACGCTCCCTGATGTGTTTGAAGCTCCCCGTCTTCTTTCCAAAGGAACTTGTACCCATTTTGTTAAAAGAGGTTGGCACCCTCCAGTAACCTCTTCAAGAAACATGGTCTGTTTAAAGTTAAAAGAAAGACAGGAAAGCTCTTAGAGTGAAAGCAGCTAACTTGAGGAAGAGAGAACAGGTGATTCTGGGATTGGAACATGAGCAAAATGGAGAAAGTCTTCCAGTTGTGACATAAGGAAGAAACTTCTGAGTCCAGCAGGAATGTAATTTGCTTTTACCACACTATTGTTTTCTCGAATATTATTCTTATCACTTTTATTTTTACAAGACCACTGAGGGGCCTGTTGGGAGACCAGTGTTTGTATTGAAGATGTTATAATCTTTAAGACAAAATGTAGGCACATGTGAGTGAAAGGAGGCATAATTTTGGCTCATAAAGGTAATTAATAATAGTCATGATTTGTACTCATTCAGCATCTTTCATTCAAGAATCTCAAAGCACTTTGTAATGAAGAGTTCATTGATATCTCAAACTCTCTTGAGACAGCCAAGCATTATGAACACCATTTATAACAGCAGGGTGCAGGATCAGACTGGTTAAGAATATTGCTGAGGATGAAGCTCAGGAATCCTGCCCTCCAATGCTATGGATGTTGAACCAAGCACCCACTCCAGTCTGAGAAGCCTTTTTTTTTTTTTCCTTAACTGTAATTTGTATATATAATCTTCTAATGTTAAGCAAAATATGTAGTCTTCATTTAAGTCATTGGTGTCCTGGGAAGTGTAATGGCCCATGTCACAGTTTACTAAAAGTGAGACTACAGATAGTGGGTTAAACACATTTGGTTAACCATTTGTTTGCTGTTATAGTTTTCACATGAAAAAACCTTATATTAAAACCTGTCGTGGTGATGGAAAGTGATGTGATTTTAGGTTTCTTTGTCTATTAAAACAGAAACACAATTTGCATATTTTATGTATCTTTTCTGGCCTATTCAGGCATCTGGCAAGAAAGCTATATTTAAACTGTTAATACAGTATGAATGCAAGTTTCACATGCAAAATTAGTTCCATTAAAATGGTGAGATTTATTTTTCTTTTGAAACAAGTGATGCTCCGACACTTCTGTTTTTGTTACCTGATAAGGTCCCGCAGCTGGGGCCGCCTGTTTTTTCACTGGGTGCTGAAGCTGAACCGCAGGGCAGGTGCTGCTGGTGGCAGAGGTGCCAGGTTCGGCCCCAGCTCGGGGGGTGAATGGTGGTGAGGGAGTGCTGGGGAGCTCACTGGGTGCTGCCGTCGCCGTGCCGGACGTGTGTGAGCCTGTCACGCCATGTCACCCCTCATTGTCTGTGGAAACAGCTGAGCTCTGCCTTTCTGAAGTGCTTCACAAATTAAAAGCTTAAGAAAGGGCAAAGCTCGATTATTTCCTTGGATTTTAAGGGTGCTCCTGGAAGGGTAGGCATTGGAAGGAAGGTGCTTCTTTTAGTTGTTTCATTGTGGCAATGAATCACCTGGGTGAGTTGTGTACCATGTCAGCACACACATCTCTTTACATCAGTGTGAATATTAGAGCATTCCAATTTTTATTAGGTTTGCCTCTGTGCTTGTCCTATTAGATGGGAATATGGCTTGGTTGGTGGTGAGACCGTGAATCCCATCTTGGAGTGTCAGTCACTGCAACTGGAGTCCCCACAGCTTGATGTCTTTCAGTAGTGCCACCTTGGAGTGACACAGGGGAGCCCTGTACAGGTCTTGAGGCTCATCACATGCCAGGCAAGGAGCCCTGGATGGCACTGTGCACCCCAGGATCTATAGCCATGGTGTCAAGAAGTGAACTCCAACTCTTGTACAGCATTTCGCTGTGCAGCTCAGGACTCAAAGTTTTGAGACTGTTATCTCCAATGGAAGCTTGTGGTTCCTGCTCTGAAATGCAGATTTTGATGTGTTGATAGCAGTAAATATAATGCTTAATTAATTAATGCTTTGAAGACCATCCTGGAAGCCCACAGTATTTTGACGGAAAGAGGAGGGGAGTTGCTAAGCAGCCTGTAGGGTCTTTACTGCTGGTGATGATCCATGGGAGTAAGAGAGTGCTTGACTCTGAGCCCAGAGAGATGTGGCGAGGCAAGCAGCTTAGAGCAGAATAAAGCCTTTGATCTTGAAATAGACGAGTAAGCATAGGACCTCCTGATGTAATTCTATGGAGCAGACTAAGCTCTTCCAGCCAAAAGCATAGGGCTAAAATGATGCCATCTATTTGTGTGTATATATATATATATATATATATGTATATATATATATATATATATATATATATATATGGTATAATGATGGTGCCTCATTCTCCATCTCAGTAGTACCATCCAGCTGTTCCTTGAGTTCCTGGCTTTTTTTAAAGTGCCTAAAATGTCTGTTACCAAAATAAGTGGGGTTAATGGTAAAACACAAAACAAAACAGCCTGCTCCCCTTTTCATATGAGATAAGCCTTGACAAGTAAAGCATATTTGTGTAATGATAGGGCCAAGAGGCCCCAGGCAAGATCAGGCACTGCTGCATTTGTTTCTGTGTATACATTTAAGCAGTAATGGGACATTAAAATGTAGTATTTTATATGTGAAATATAGCTGAAATCTCCTGTTTCCTGAGATAATGTGTAAAAAATTTATTACTTGGAGAACCAGCCACTGTTTTGTTTTTTTCTAATGAGAAATGGTCAGTGTTGCTCCATAAAAATCTAGCACATCTGCTGTTAACCCTGAATATATAAACAATCCACAATATCCAGCAGAAACAAGGACTTGCCAGAATAGAAGTGGAAGGTGTCATTTAACACAGTCATGCTCAGTGCAGATGCAAGAAGCAGATGGTGCTGTTTACAGAGTATCCAGTTTTATAATACCTTGCAAAAATAACCAGCCCTTCCAGATTCAAAACATCAGTGAGAATATGAAGAAGAGCAAGAAAAGCTACTTAGTTTGTTTGCATATAATAGCATAAAACAATCCCAGGACAAAACAGTCGTGTTCATTTGTTACCATGCTTGATGATTAATAAAATGCTCTGTCTCTCTGTAGTCACTTACATTGCAGAAGCTTGAACAGCTCTGTGGGCACTGATTAATTAAGACAGAAATATTGTTAAACCCATTTTACAGAGTAATTAGGGTGCATGTATGGTGATCTTCTTGAATTCAGCATCAATACACAAAGACCAAGATTTTGAGTTCGTGACTGTAAGCTAAAACCTCTGCTCTGGTGAGTCAAAATAGACATCTGTATGAGCAGCCTGATTTTCAGAAGTCCAGGAAACTTCTCAACTCTACTGATTTTGCATTCTGCCTCTGTTGTTCTCTAACACTATCAATAAAGTATATCCCCTCCTTACCTGTCTGCATCTCAGTTTCACAGTGTAAGAAAAAAGAGACAATTGTGCAAAATTGCAGGCTGTGAAGTTAAAACAGAGGAAAATACTTTTATTGTTATTATCACTCAAATTCTGTGTAGCTTAATGCCACAAGAGATCACTGAAACTAAGAGCTTAGTGGGATTAGGACAGGCAGTGTGCATGGATAGCTAAGTGAGGATACAGTTGCAATAATGAAGTTTAAAAATAAAGAAAAATATCCTCTAGAGCTTTGAAGCAGTTACAAAACTGTCCTATTTCAAAGCCAGGCAGTGTTAAACAAATGAGGCCTCTGTTGCCAGCACTGCATGTTTTGGATTGCTGGTTTGCTCTGGGAGGGGATGGCAGGGCAGGGAGGCAGCAAGGGAGCTGATGGCTTGTCCCACCCTGGCATGTCCCAGAAGAGCCCTCTCTCCTGGCAGCCCAAGACTTGTGATTTTGGGCTGCTGCTGTGGGCTGGAGGGCACTGTCTGTCATTGGGTATCTCCTCCTGCAGGGCAGCTTCTTCAAAGGATTTTGATGAGTTATTCACTGACCAGGAGTAAACCCAGGAACGTGAGTGTTGCAAGGATTCCAGGCAGAATCGTCTTTTCAGGAATCTGTATGTACTCTGGCAGCTGTAACCTTTCACTGGGAAAATAAATTAAGAATTCAAATTTTTTTTCTAGCATATCTCCTCTGTAAGAGTTGGCCTTAATTATAAATTGAATTACGGCTGTAGGCAATCTTGATACTGCCTTGAGAGCACAACTCATGAGAGATGTGGCACCACACTGGATTTCTTGCTCTGAAAGTTTGCAATTGTTTTGGACAGTCAGTAACTTAAACAAAAAAGTGTGGTCTTCATCAAACCATCAAATAAAAAATTAAGCTGAAATACTATTTAACTGATGATTGCTTTTGGTGAATGAAGTGAAAGGACTAACTTTATGCAGATGAACCAGGAGGGGAAAAAATGAAGAGAAAGTAACTATCAGTGAAAGATATTTCTGGCTGCCTTTCAATTCCAAATTGGGCTAATTCTACCTTCTGAAAAGGAGATAATTTTTATGTTTCTCTAACTGGGAGCACGTAATTGAAGTTATTTTCTCTGAGAGAGAAGAAGCTGCTTCTACAGTATTTGCAAATGGACAAGAAAAATGACCACATATAGTGTATTCTGAATGATAGTGCATTCATCACAGCATCATCTTCAGATGTCTTTGCAGATTTTGCACTGCAGTTTTTACCCATTTGGGTAAATATTTATGTGTGGATGGGGAAGGTTCTTGTTGGCTGATGCACCACACTGAGTGCAGAGCTCCCTTTTCTGGGCAGCCCTTACATCTGAGACAGGTCTGGAGTAGAAAATGTGCCGGGGAAGCACTGAAACAAGTATCAGCTTCGTGTACCAAAATAATTATGCAGTGATTCCACACGACTGCTTCTTTTGACCTGGCTTTTCAGGAACTGAACTTTAATAAGGAAGATGAGCCAGATGTTGTTGTAGTGTTTTGATAGTGGCACAAGCAATTAGCTCACTTCCTTTGTAGCATGAAGATATTTTTTGCTACAGGGCTTAACCCTGGGAGTGCTGGTGTTTTCCTTACCC
The DNA here is from genome assembly GCA_013400915.1 of Pardalotus punctatus. NCBI lineage: Eukaryota > Metazoa > Chordata > Aves > Passeriformes > Pardalotidae > Pardalotus > Pardalotus punctatus. The sequence goes on along the minus strand of VZTX01026716.1, from coordinate 403,472 downwards.
TCCCAATTAAGTATGCGGGACAGTGTTTATTCAGGAATGCTTTTGCATGTGCACATGCTACTGCAATTCTCTTCTCTTCCTGAGGTTGCTCCTGCAATCTTCTCTTCCCTAAAGTTGCTCGATGTTTGATGACAGTAGCAAAGGAGGGACTCAGGTACCTGTGCTTCCAAAGCATAGTCGCTCCTGCCAGCTTTTTGCTGAGCGCTTTTCCATTTTCATGGGTTGGTTTATCATCCCTGATGCTTCTGTGGTTAGCCAGAAAGAGTGGTGCTCAGGGTCTGCAAGTCAGTGCAGACCCCATCATTGAGCTGTGTCTAGCTAAGGAAGTGGATATTTGCGTGCATTGAGGCATCATGGAGGAAAGAGAATGCATGAAGTTAACTGTGGTAGATCAGACAGCAAATTGAATTTCTAGACAGCCTTAATCATTGTACAGATGGGAGAAAATAGAGGAAGTTTAATATAAACAGCAACACCACAACTCTGTTTTGTACTTGTAAGGAAAGCCAAAGTTATATTTTTACCCTGACCTAACAAAGGAGGAGGAAGGAAACTGTTTTGCTGAAACAGGCATTTTATATTGGACTAAGGATACACTTTCTCACTATGTTTGTGTGTGTGCATGCCCAGCAAACTCAACAGCACGTTCATATGCATGAAATGCATTTTCCTGAAGGCACATAGTCAGCATGTGCCATGGGAGGAGGAAAAAGATGTGCCTAGCACTACTTAAATGCTGGTCAGAAAGGCAGAGCATTTTAGTCAAAATAAGTTAAAGCATCTCATAACATTGTGGTTGGTATTTGTTATTTCTGCTGACATTGGGCACTGGATATGAAATCTGGTTTGGAAAAGTGCAATGTAGATAAAATACGAGAGCAGCCTATTTATTGAGTGTATGATGCAGTGTGGCCTCCAAAACCAGAGAGACTCAGACAAAACTGAAAATCTGCAGATTTTGGTCCTTCATTTTAAAGGGACTAGTCCAAGCCCTTATAAATTAGACACAGGGGGGCTCCCTGATCTGGAGGTGTGGAAAGCCAGCATGGAAAAGAGGGAGAGGCTTCACTCCTCTCCTGCCAATGCCTGGCTGGTGGTGGCCTGCAGGTGCAGTGGCTTTGGGTTGCAGAGTGTTCAGCGTAGGTCTGAAATGCTGGGTACAGCTGCAGCGGGCTGTGTGTGAGGCTGGAAAGCGTGGGGCTCCCAGCAGCCTGGATACAGGATTTGTCTTTGCCTTAGAGTCCATGTGTGATGGCGAGGAAATCGCTTCAGTTCAGTGTATCTCACTGCCCTTTTCTGTGAACAGACTGTGGCTTGTGCCTTCTGTTTTGGTCCCTTTATATGACGGGGCCCAAGGGTAAAGGCAGTATTTCAGGTGATGTGTGGACAGAGCGGAGCAGGAGAGACTGGTGATGACTAACAGGGGAAATAGAGAGATGGGGGCCATCAGCAGCTTCAGACCATGCTGTCTTCTCCATGCAAAGTCTAGGAAAGGAGTCTGTGTTGATGAGATGGCAATGGTCATTCTTTTCTGCATGGAAACTGAAATAGGTACAATACCTGGAATAATACTTTGAGAAGCTCAGTTGCCAGATTGATTTCTCAAGCTAATAAATCCTTGGCTGCACTTGCTGTGTTAAAGTATATGTTCAGGCAAGATTCATGATAGGCTCTTAAGAACAAGAAAGCAAAGAGGAAAAAACAAGTTGTTCCAAGATTAGATGTTTTACATCTGACACCTTTAAGTGACTTATTAATAAACTTCTTTTTTCTTTATTAGGATTATTTTATATGTTCTTTCTAATGTTGTAGTTGTAGATTAGCCCTTTTGAAAACAGCCACAAAGCACTGGCCAAGGCATTCTGGGTGTTCTGGGTCAAATACATGACTCTGCAACTTCTAGTCATATGAATGGCCTTATCCACACCAAAGTTATGTGTGCCACAGAGATGACACTTACATGACTTAGAAGGCAAATGCAAGTGCACCATACTGCCTGCCTCCCCATATTAAAAAGTAAGTTGTGATAACCTAAACACATCAGCATGGTCGTATTTGTACTAACAAGTTTACTGCTCTGTGTGTGGACATTCAGGATTTCCAGATGTTCAACAGCTTCCGCAGAACAGCTTCTAGGCAACTAGAATTCCTGGAGAAATGCACAAAATCCTTAAATGTTGTTCAGAACAAATTCATAAGTTAAAAAAAAGAAAAAAAATAAAACATCTCTGGGAAAACCTGAATATATGTTAGGTCCAATCTATATTCTCAGTCAGGGAGGCTGAATGTATGGCAAACAGACCTTGCACAGCCCTTCAGGGAAATTCATCCAGCCTGGAGATTATTCCAGGTACACTTTTTCCTCAGGGGACTGTGCCACTCCTCTCCTTTGTGAACTGCTGCTACTCTGCTACAGAGCAGTTTTCAGGCAGGCAGTGGGTGCAGCTGCTGCATTGAGTGTGTGTACAGCAAATCCAACTTTTCCAGGGAGTACAGGCACCTGGTGAGGCCAGCAAGTAAGGAGGCTGATGGCACAGCTTAACATGGACCCTAGAAAAATGAGTATGACAGGGTCAGGAGCATGAAGGTGTTTGGGTTTGGGGAGTGGATGATTGAAGTATTATTTCTAAGTGCTGTTCTGAGACCTTCTCTACATTGATTGATGTCTCTCATTTGAAATCTCCTTCTTGCCTGAAAGAAAAAAGCATGAAAGCATATAGTTAATTCTCTTGAAGTGCAGTGCTTTAAAGCTGCTGTTCTCTGTTGAACATCACTGACTCAATAAGGATTCATCATGTCAGATGTAGTCTCTATAAGTGGTCAGTATATTGTTTCTCCAATGATTTTGCATTTTCTTGTCATTTAAATAGTTATGGAGCATGGAAAAATGCTTCCTTGTTTCATATCAAAGGTCCAATCCTTGATGTAGGCAGCAATTAATCAATGAAATCATTTGCTTTACTGAAATGATGTATTTTATAAATAAGTTAGTTTTCATATACAAGCCTTTCAAGAAAGCAATGCACACAAGGAGAGTTGGTGTCAGCATTTTTAATCCTGAAATGACCGAGTTTCTCATTATGGACGCCAAACTTAGCTTCTTCTAAGAAACTTCTAGGCATAAGACTATTTCTGTGCTTCTCAAAATATGCCATACTTCTGGTGTTTTCCAGAGAGAAGACTCTCTGAGACAGGCTGCAAATATTGTATGCAGCTGTTAGCTTACAAAGGCCAAGATATCTCAGTTTCTAAACATATTAAAACCTTTGTATCTCTAGTACTAAAAATTTGTGGACCAGCTCCTGATCTCACTAATGTTAACAGCAGGCTTTGTGTCAAAACAAACAAGAGAACATAACTAGCAGTTTGGGATTTTCTGTCTTTGTCCATATACTCTGCCACTCTAGGCTTGTCTTTTATGTTGTGTTGTTAAGTGATGGAAGCTTTTACCAAGTCCAAACTTAAATGCTTCCAAAGCCTTTTTCATTTTTGGAAAATGTTTCTATCAAGTTACTCCTGGAATAATTTTCTCCTTTATTTATTATTATGTGCTACCCCATAGACATCTAATTATGAGGCAAGGATACTTCCCATTCTAGGAGGATATATAGCACTTCACTGGATGTTCTTCAGGATCCATTTTCATTACATTAAGTGAGGTGTTTACTTACTTGAATCCCTTGGGTCTTAAAAAAAAGAAAAATAAGACGAAGAATGAAGTTCAACACTGAAAAGCCAATATGCCCTCTTACTGTGTGTGAATGCTTTTATATGACATCACAGGCTGTCCCTTTTTTTTTTTCAGAGTGGGTATCCAAGCTCTGGACCTGCATCAAGCACTCCTGCCTTCAGGCCTGAGGATGAGCTGGAACATCTGACCAAGAAAATGCTGTATGACATGGAGAATCCTCCCTCTGATGAGTACTTTGGTGAGCCATGTCACAAGTGTCCCTGGCCCTCTTTTATATTTACTGGTTTCAGTAATGGGCAGCCTGACAGCTGTGCTGGTAACGTAGTGACACTCATGTTGATGGATATGCTTTCCATGCTTGGGCTGGAAATGTAGTCATCCATAGGAATTCCTCTGTAATTTCAGCATAAATCTCATGCTCACTCACTGTATGTTTATAGTCTTTCTGGATATAACATTGAATTTTTCAGTGTCTGGTTCATTTTCACACCATCTGTCACCAGCTTCCAGGCTACCAGTTGGAATTCAGGTGCGGTCGCTGTCATGGCTGCCTGCCCCATCCCTTCTCATTGCAGCTGCAAAAAAATCTGGCAGTGTAAATGTGTTCTGCTTCCAAAGCATGGGTTTGCGTTTTCTGTGTGCTGGCATAGATGAAAAGGAAATCCATTTGAGTCAATCAGGTTGGTTATACATGGGGACGCAGAACTAGGTCCAACAAGTGCAAGACAAATCTGGACTGATTGGTTCATAACTGTGTAATCTTACTTGCCTGGAAATAGATAAACATCTAATTTCCTTCTTAAGTGGTATAGAGTGTAATTGTCTTAGACATCTTTAGGTGCAGAATTATATCTTGCCTTTACATGAAACATAGATGATAAGGCCTCTGAACTCTGAATTGAAGTCAAGAGTCTTGGGTACAATTGATGCATCTGCCTGTGTGCTTATTTTCTTGCAGGCTTGGGTAATAATGTTATGATGAAACAAACTGCTGTTAGTTTGTAGAGTTAAAGACTGGGGCAGGCCATTAATTTTGTGTTCTTTATCCACCTTTATTTCATAATTTCTTTAAACCTTAATTTAGATTGCCCCCAGGTCTATTTGTTTAGAGTTTGGTTGGACTGAAACATTTCTGGCTTAAAGAATCTTTTATGGTCTGGTTTAGTCAAAAAGTGGACGGAACCACATTTTCACTAACAAACAAGGATCTTGCAGTGGCAAGGATCTGATGATATGAGAAGCTTAAAGTGTTCTCATCAAACAAACATTGCCCTTGTAGATGGGGTTAGTATCAGTCCAAATTCTCTACCAGTACCTTCTACCATCTGTGGGCTGCACCCTACTAACCAAAATGTCTTCTCTGTAAACACTGATAGTCATCAGAGTTGATGACTATCACAGATCTGAGGTGTGAGCAGGAATGGCTAAGTGAACAGAAGATACCCAGGGAGCATTTTCTGTGTTGCTGTGTTTGACTTCATCTCTGCCCAAAGCCATTTGGGTTCACTCCCTGATGTTTTAAATGTGAAGCAACAACCAAGTAAACATAACAGGTATTTAGCCATTAGCTGGGCAGGCAAGAGGGAGAAACTTTCTTTCTGCTCTCTTCAGGCAAATGGCTGAAGCCCTGAAGCAATGAGATCTGATTACAGCAATTTTCTTAATGCAGAATTGTGTGGCTGGAGTTGGTTGATGGACCAAAGCCCATCCAGTTTTCCTTTTAGCCCAAGAAGGTAGGCAGATGAACAAAGAACTTGGAGATTCACAGGCTCCAAGGTCAGAAAGAATCTTGCCATTATAATGCCTAATGTCCTACTTTCAGTCTCTTCCAGAAACATGATTGAATCATGACTTTAAAAAAAATAAAGATCTAATCTTATCTTGAAAACTTTGAGCAATGGTGAGTCAACCACCTACCCTGATAAGCTGTTCTAGTGATTAATTTTCCTCACAGCTCAGAAATTGCTTCCTGAAGTGAAGCTTTAGTTTTGTTTACCGCTTGTATTTATGAAGCTGAAAAGCTCGGATTTTGCAGACTAATATTGTATGACTAAGATGGTTCTGCTCTGCTTGAGAGGGTGGTACAGCAAAGTTTCTTCATCCAAAAAGGATGCAAAACTGAATGGGTTGGAACATAAAATCTTTCTGTATTAGGTCATCAATTTGGCTATCAGATGGGAGGTCAGATCAATGCCATGCCAATGGCTCTTAATTCAGCAGGAGACAAGAAAATGGAAGGGAGGCTTCAGAGCACTCAGAGGTTTTGCCAGTGTTATTTATGTAAATAGTAACATGATCAAAGATGGAATGATCATGCATGACGCATGGTAGAAAACTCAAACAACCTTAGTCCTACCCTGGGCAGGTGATGTGTAATTACAAACTGCACCTGATGGATCTTCTAATTGCACTGAGTGTGTATCACTGAAGTTCATCTTTGAAGCAGTGTCCAGCCTTGGCTTTCCTGATGTGCTGAAGAACCATGTGTTGGGCTGAACATTTCAGCTCTCTAAGCATGCTGTGCCCCATGCAGCCTTTTGGGAGTATTATCTATCCAACAAAATACAGAATGCTGGAGCACAACTGCTTTTTGTGATTGGATACAGTCAAAGAGGTAGCCTGCCCTCATCTTCCTAGGTTTATTCCAGCCCAGGCTCCTCCCCGGGGGAAGATGGTCTCTGGAGTTCCAGTGGATGAAGCTTTCTGATATGGCAGTGCAGGCCAGGAGTTTCGTACTAATTCTGGCTATGTCAGAACTAAATACCCATCTCTACTTGAGCTGTCAGCCAGTGCCTTTCAGTAACTTCGTGCTCATGTGGAAAGAACAAATTAAGTGTGGGAGGAAAAAAAAAGAGTCTTTCAACTTTGGTTAACTGTCTCAACCAATATCTCTGCCCTTGTTCTTTAGTTGTTTAGCATGGTAGTGTGGACTCCACAGGATTCATATGGCACATTGGTCAAATAATCTGTAAAAGGACAAATGGGCAGAGACATTGCCTCTGATTTGCATTAAATATCTTATGCCTCAGGTCTAAACGCCATGGTAATTGTAGCATACCAGATAGCTGTCAGCTAATCACTTTTATTAGTTTGAATTTAGAAAACTGGATTTCAGCATATTAAAAGTTGGTTAAGAGCAGATAGGTTTTGAATTGAGGAATCTAATTAACCTTGCTAGAAAGCTGCAAGGCGTTATATTAAGTCATGAAAATAATTTGTTGGAATAATTACATTTGAACTGTCAGACTGGAGAAAGGTCATTTTACTTGGTCTGCCAGCACTCTGGGATCTTTTGTGTAACCAACTTCCTTCTGCAAGTTCGCTCCCCATATCTCTGGTTTTTGATCAAGCTATCTTGGTTCTGTAGTCAGCAGAATCTGCCCAGCAGTGGGCAGATTGAAGGTTCCTTGGGAAGGAAGAGGAGTAGGAGTCACTAAAGTTGTGTCTTTGCCCTGGAAACTCTGTCTGGTGCTGCTGGCAGACCCAGCGAGCTGAGCTCAGGAGACAGCTGGTGCTCCCATCCAGTCTATGCTCACTGCACCTCTCTACAGCTTCCCTGGGTGGAAGCCACTGAAGGTGGTTTCAGAGTTGGGGGAGCTGTTCTAGGCAGTGGTTGCTCACACAAACACAGCTGGCAGCAGGGCATGAATCACACTGCCCTCCTGGGGAGCCTGGGAGTGTGGTGGCAGCCAGGAGCAGCACGCTGGAGACACTTGGGAGCAGCAGGATCAGAGTTGGCAGCTGTGTGTTGCCAGGACTTATCACAGCAGCATGATCCAGTCGCTGGGAAATCCTCTAGCTGCCATTGGCAAGGCAGTGCTTAAGCATGGAAATATCACTAAGCATAATAATTTTTTTTTAAAATTCCTGTACATTTTTGGGAGTTAAATGTGCGTGTTGGGTGTTCTGCCTAACTTAACTTTGTTAAGATCACATTACTATAATAACTCTAAGCACCCCAGTCCTTGGTGTATGTATCCTCCTACCCTCCTGTAGGTTCTGGAGTGACTTGTAGAGTAACTACTCCTGGGAAATCCTTGGCAGATCAGCGAATTGAAGTCTTTTAAGTCTAAGCTGCTCTTCCTCCTTTACTGATGATTCAGTTGCTGATCTGTGGTAGTTGGCTGTCTTTAATCAAATCCCTTTTTATTAGAAAGGATTCCCAAATGTCTTATGCTCTGTGCAGTAGGGATAGTTTCTCTCTATCACAGCCCTCCCTGTTGATAAATGTGCTATTGTAGACAGGCATGTCTGATTTGTTTGGAAAAAATAATACTTAGTGGAGTGGAAATTGGGTAAGGTTGAGGGAGGGGAAATGGATACTTATAGGAGATTAAAATGAAACTATCAAAATTGTTTGTTGGCTGCCATGGGAAATTACAGCCCTTGATTTTGCATTTTAAAAAACCCAACCAAATACACACACACAAAGATCACAACTGTTCTGGACCACTGTTTCAAGTCTTATAGAAAGAAATGACTTCTGGCAGCTTATCAGTCTCTATCACCATGCAGACAGTGCTGATTAAGACTGGAAAAGTGCCATTGGGGCCCCTCAGCTCCTGTTGCCTTCTGGACTATGTCCCAGCTGAGTCACTCCCCACAGCAGTTTCCCTGACTGGTGGGAAGAAACTCTCACTGGTATTTTACCATAAATGCTCTGAGCTACCAAATGAACCACCAGTTTTATGTATTGGATAATGTAGCCGTCTCCTTTTGTAATTCCAGCATGCTGTAGGGATGCATGTGGGGAGAAGAGAGATGCTAAAGTCATCCTGTGGGAAATACTCAGTTTGTGCAGTAAAAGAACCTTGATATAACTGAGCTGATAATTCAGGATATAAAGGTTTTTCGTGTATTTTCTGTGTATCCTGGCTTTGACAATGGGAGAGGTGGTGCAGAATTGGGTTGAAGAGCAAGGCCAAGAAATGGGAGGCTTGACTTCCTTTTCTGCTTCTCATCTTGACCTCTTGACCTGTGGCAGATCATTTTACCTTTTCAAACTTAATTTTTTCCTTTTTCACAGAATTTGCAGGAGATGATTTGCAGCAGCAGTCATATGTATATCCCCCATGGAGAAGCCTTCATCCCCAATGGTTCTTTGAGATGCCATGTCACAGTTAAGATTAAAGAGTGATAAATGACACCAGTGTTGAATCTGCCAAGGCTCTGCCAACCTTTCCCATCACTGGCTTTGCATCTCCATTAGGCTTCCATTCATAAGCTAAAAATCCTTCACTAGGGCAGGAGATCTGGTGTCCAAACTGTGTTGAATGTGTTCCCTAATTTTACTTCTTCAGAGGAAGGGCATGGGTTAACAGTTATCAGTCTAAGTAAGGTATGGGAAAGAGTGTGGTAGAGTTGTAGGAGGCTGAGCTGAGGAGACATGCTGGATTGTCCAGATGTGGCTTCCTTTGGTTCATGGTGTCTTTGTTTCCTTGGACATGGCTCTGTGCAATGACCAGTTATAGGGTCTCTAAACTGAGCATGGTCTGTGTTGCATTTCAGTCTTGGTAAGGCATATCTGTAGCCTCTAAGAAGCACGAGTAGCCACTTGGTTTTGTCTGAATTACCACCAGAAAAAGAAACTGAAAGTTGTCATGTCTTGCCTGTACTCTTAGATCTGTTCTGAAAAGGTTATCATTAAAAGAAGTGTATTATTATTACAAGACCATAATTACATTGTAATTTTGCCTTGTAGTGTGATGTGTCTTTTGTCTAAAGGCAGGGGTTCTGCTGCAAGATGGTGTCTGCCCTCATTTGAGCAACATCTGGGTCAGAAAATAGTAGGTTAGACTTTCAACAACTGATGAGCCGGCAGTCATTTTCTGTTATGTAACCACTCACAAAAGCAGGAAGAACAGACATATCATGGGGACCCTTTTCTCCATTGTAGTTCAAGTCATTATTTTTTATGTTCAAGCCATATTCCAGCATTTGCACACAGGCTACAAAGCCTGAGAGCAACCTCTGCCCAGGGAGGTCACAGGGCAGCACCATCAACATCCAGCGGCCCTGTTGTGGCCTGCCGCAAGGGGAGTCACCCTCCCTCTGCTCCCCAGGGGCTTTAATTATCTTGGTAAATGGCTTTCAGAGCCTGTTTCTTCAGTCTCACTTCTGTCAATACTTGCCACCCTTGTCTAGCTTCTTTTTGGAGAGTCCTGTGCCTGCCAGTGTCCTTGCACAGCAAGTGCAGGTAGAGTAAATTTATAAGGATAATCTCAATGCAACCTACAGGGTGAATTTTGGCCCACAATTCCAAAGTAAGAAGAGAAAAAGAGGAGGCCAGTGAGTGGCTGGAGGAGCAAAATATACCATGTCTGCATCCATTTGTCTCCAGCCATGAGAAAGGCAAGAGGCTGTAAGCTGGTTTAAGTTGCTTCTCAAGCATTGGAAAGACTGGAAATGGATGAAAAAGTTTGATTATTCCTGGTGTTGTTCTAATCCATGTCTTACTCTGCAGTAATTACGAGAAACATATTTTTTGAAGCTGAGCACCTAGATCTTTTTATGCCAGGGATCTTAGCATTACAAAGGCTCGAGTGCACATCTTTTGATGAAGATCTAGCAGATGTAACAGCCAGGAATGAGAGGAGGTTGTGCTCCTGTAAGCCCTGAGCACCTGGTACTCGCATGTGCCAGGAGGCAGGAGACTCACTTTCCCTTTTTCCTCTTCTTATCCACATGAGTGGTCAAGACTCTGCATTATGAGTGTTTCTGAAGCACAGTCTCTTCAGACACCAGCGCTGCTTCACAGATGGGATCTAAATCGTGCATCAAAACCACAATTACCCTTTGTTACTGTAGGTCATAAAATCCCAACTGGAACAGGTAGCAAGCAGCATGACTTCCTCTATGTTTTAAATTCCCTGGTTTAGCTTGAATTGCTGGCAGTCAACATAGACATATTCTTACTTTTAAACAGAACTGATTTTTGATGCAGAAGTTATTTAATGGAGAATAAGTTCAGAATTCCCATGTAGCACTTTATCAAAGGGATTTCCATGATCACCTGTATGCTATGAAAGAGAGGTGGGTTTCGGGCCGTGAATGGAATTACGTTTATCCTGAAAGTCAGTAAATAAAAGCTGATAATTTCCTGCTGTCTTCTAAGAGGAGTGAAATGTGATAATGAAATTGAGGGATGTGTCTTTCTAAAGTACAGCTGTATTCTACGTGATTCTTCAGCATGTTTAAAAATTAACATAGCCATCAAAAGAAAAAAAATCCATGACGGTGGTAGATATTTCTTTTGTTATGAGGGGGCCCTTAGTGTGCTAAGAGCTGTACACATGGATAGGAAAGCTCATCTTCTTTCAGAAAAAACTTTGAACAATGGCTATTAGCCAACCCCCCAAATTTAATAGTGCTACATGAAAACAAACCTTTCCACCTTAATTTGACAAGCAGTTCTAAGACAATTGAGCTTGTTCATGATGAACTTACAAAGTAAAGTAAACTCTCTGTGGACTGAACTGGCTGAAGAATTGATAGTGAGCCATCAAGTCTTCAGCTGCAGTTCATTAGTCTGTAGCTAACTCAGGTCATTAAGACGCAAAAATGGGACCTATCTGCTGGCTGTTTCCTGCTCCACATGAAATGAGGTGGCTGGTCTCTGGGGGTTCTCTGTCATCACCTGACTAAAACCCACAAATTGTGGCACCTGGAGGACCCCTGGTTGGGAATCTTCTTGATGAGGCCAGGAGCTGAAATAGACTGTTAGTCTAGGACATGCAGGATAGAGAAGATTGGTTCTACTGTTTTATGGATATGAGTGCAACCAGGAGTTTCCATCCAGAGTATCATAAGCACTAAATTCTCACATGCAAGTATTTTGAGAGCGGGTATATGTATGTGTATCTATGAATGAGTGAGAATGTTTTTCTGAACTGTAATATCACAGAAATAATTTTAATTTCAGGTAGAGCTTTGGAGTGTTTTAAGCCTCAAGACATTCTTTTGTCATGACTTGTAGCTAAATTGTTGAGCAAGGCACAGGCATTTGATTTTGGAGCTGGAGTTAGAAACCCTTCCAGGGATGCAGTCCTGGATAAATCTTTGTCCCAGGAACATGAAAACAGTTTAGTTTCTTTGGTTTGAGTTAGTTGTGTACATGACCTGGTAGAAATGAACCCTTTCTATGCTTTTTAAAACTGAAAACAGCTCACCTGTTCTTTGAAGCTGGATGCACTAAATTTGCAGTTTGCTCCTGTGTTCCATTAGGGCTCCTTGTGCTCCAGTAGCATCCAAGGCTGTGGTCACACTGTACCATGTGCAAATTAAACATGGAGTAGGAGCAGTGTGCATCCCTCAGAGCTCCAAAACTGGAAATATGTCAAGGACCAGGGAATTACTGTCCCTAATTTACAAAGAGGTGCTGACTGGCAGAGTTAAGATGACTCATCCAGAGTCAGGCCGAGATCCAGTGGCAAAGTGGGAATTGACCCTAGAATTCCTTCAAGTTCCATGCCTTACCCAAAGCTGTGGCCACACTCATAGTTTTATGTGCAAATCAACCCAAATGGACTTGTGAGCCTTGTCTGATAAGAAATTACAACCAGTCTGAAGGTTCTTCCCAGCATGCAGAGCAGAAGCCCTATTTTCCAGGGTTAGTAACAAGGCT
>VZTX01026716.1:297308-391123 GCA_013400915.1 Pardalotus punctatus | reverse complement strand
GGGGGGGGGAAGTGCTCCAGGATCATACTTGATCATTTTAACTGCTGTTAATATAATGTACCCACTAATGTTATCACACTTCAGCATTTAGATAGTTCAAGGCTATTAGGAAAATTGATAATTCACCATAGTAATCTGTTACTTTCCACACTAGCAATCACCATTCCACAGAAGTGGGGCACAGTGTGGCATTTGTTATTTCTTCTTCTGGTGGCATTTGTCTCATGCTGTCTTTTTTGATAGGGTGGTTTGTCTTTTGCAAGTAGCTTTTGGGGGTATTTTAGTGTCATTAACTCAAAATGAGTTATTTTCAGTGGGGGGAAAAGGACAGATTTTATCTGAGAGTGAAACGTGGTAAAAAGAAGAATTAAAACAGGACTGTCTCATTTGCTGCATGTTCTCCAGCCTCTCCTCTTTTGATGGAAATGCATCAAAACTGTTTGGTTTTTTTCTTTTTTTGTAAGGAATTGCTTTGACTCAGATTTTGTGAGATGAATCATAACCCACTTTCTCATCTGAGATGTGAAAAAAAAAAAAAAATTCCAGCTCTGCTGTCAATGTCAGCATAATCAATACAGAGTGATTCTCAGTGGTGCAAAGAGGTAGGGGAAGATTAAAAGAATGAAAAGAATCAAAAGTAGCCAAACTTTCCTGCTGGTTTTAGTAAGCTGCACTGTTTTCATGTCTCCAAATGCACCTTGCTGTTCATCATGTCATGTCATGGGCACATGTTTTCATGTCTCTGGCTATAAGCCAAGGTCACAACCAGTGCTCAAAAGTCAGGAGACTGTCATCTCAAATTGGCAGGCAGATCACAAGAAGCCAGCCCTGGCAGACATTTGGGATGCTAAAAGCAGCCAAGAGTAAACCCGTTTTGATTTGTGAAACCTGGAGTTCAGATGTCCTCTGCCTGGACTGTGCCAGCACAGGTTGTGTCAGCTGAGCAGGATAGAGTGGCAAAGCACCGTGCCTGTCCCATGGCCCTGAGTGAGCCAGCCCCATTGAAAGAAATGGAAAATATCAATAGCAATAGGATCCCTGTGGGTGCAAAGCAGAGATGGGAGACTACATCTGACCACCTTGTTACCAGCTTTCATTTAGGAACTTGCTCGTTTGCTTTTTTTGCTTTTTCTTTTTTTTCCTGTGTGTCTGCCAAGACATGCACGAAGATGTAGAAATAATGACTTCTGGAAATGTGAGCTAAGAGCCAAACCTCTGAAAAACTCTGTCCACAGAGGGTCAAAAGGGGATGCACAGGTAGTGGCATGAGTTCTGACAGTTGACAAAATGTATGTCCCCATTGAACACAGTGGTTCAGTAAAAGACCCTGGCAATAGCAGACCCCTTTGTGGAGAATTTAGAGGTGTGGGTGTAACCATCTTCTACAGCTTAAGACAGACAGCTGGATGTTGGATGGGAATTATTTTGTCTTGTAGATTCTTCCAAATCACTGTCCCAGCCATGTTAAACTGTCTATTGAAAGCTGTGAATCAGGCTGTGTTCACTTAGCAGCAGTGGTGAACTTTAATATACAATTTCCTCAACAAATTCTGGTTCCAGACAATATCTTGAGAGGTTAATAACTTACTACCTACTCAGTGCATGTTCTGATTCTGTCTGTGCTGTCAGGGGCAGGCAAGGCAGATGATGTGCTGCATTCTTTGTGAGTGCGGGTTGAAAGAAGGGATACTTTTTGTGGGGGTTTTAGGTGCTTTTGTTGTCATTTAAAATTACACTTGAAAAAGACCCAGCTTTTAAAATATCTCTATTTCCTCATTATGTGCTTGCCATGAAAGGCAAGTGAATTCAGCATCTGACTTTCCAAAAAACTCCAGAAAGCCATTCTGTAGCCATTTACCTTGAATTTTTGCTTGTGTTGATGAATGGCTGGAGCATTACAATATTGACTTTCCACTCTTTTTAATGCAGTTTTTGTGGTCACATGAGCAAAGGAATTGTGTCTGGCTGAGCTGGAGGGGGACATTTAGAAAAGGCTGTGCAGAAGACTATCATATGAAGCCAGCTCTTCTGGACAGGAAAGTCCTAGTGATTGTCACTGCAAACGTGGAGCTAATTCATATGTTCTTGTTGTCATCTCCATTAGTTGAGCAGCTGCTTTCCATTTCTGTCCCATGGCTGAAATTAGTGAGAATCCTAAAATGCATAAATAAATGTATGTGTGTGTACATACATATATAGTGCAGGATACTACCTGGAGTCTGATTCCAATGGCATTCTTTCTTTCTCCCATTCTCCATCTCACCATCTCACATCAACTGATCCACCTTTTGACGCCTGTGTGGGTCATGTGAAGTGTGACTCTCTCCAACACTGGCAAATCTGATATGTGTATTTAGAGGGGAAAGGAAGGTGAGGTGAGGGCAGGACTGGGGAAGGTATGGCTACAATAACAGTGGATGTTTGGATGGAACATTTTAAAAATATTCCATTGTTTATCTGTATATGCCTAAAACCATTGTCTTTTTCTAAAGATAAAATGTCAAAGACTTAAGTGTGCTCTGCTTGTGTAGCTCCATTAAGCCACTACTGATGCTAAAACCACCGTAACCTCTTATTCTGTGTATACTCAATTTGCATTCAAGGCAACAAAAAGGGGAGGAGAGCGAAAAAGGGAGGTTGCTCGTGGTCAGATTTATTTCTATTGTTTCTTCACAGATTTCAAAAGGTGAAGGAAGTGGATCATGTGCACTGCAGATGTGCACAGCTGGTGCATTGCCATCTCCATGGTATCCCTCTGTCAGAAGGGGGGCTGAGGACAGCCAGAAGGTCTGTGTCAGTTACATGGCCAGCTCCTAGTGAAAGCTTGTCATTTAAACTCTTTCGGTCTCTTTCTACCCTGCTGTCTCTAAATTGAGTGAGGAATGGAAACTTCTCTGTTCACTCATGTAGGGAAGAGTCACATACTCTCTTGAGGGCTTAGGCAAAAAACTGCACCGATAATGCAATTTTTGGAGCCTCACCAGGAGGGTCAGAGACAGGCTTTGGAAAAGAGGTGACCCCCAAACTTGGGGCAGAGGGACATTGCTGCTCTGGGTTTGGAGATCTGTGCCCTGAGCTAGCTCTGGTCATGCCTGGTCACAAGTAAAGGGCTTTTTGTTTATAAGGCCCATTGATCTAAGTGTGGCTTGGTCTTTTAAACAAAAACAATACTTCATAGAAAGCCAATTATTCTTGGGATCTCAGTGGGTTTTCTGTTATTCCTTTGCTCTGATTACAGCAGGACTTTGGGTGAGGAGCCATAAATAAGTTGTTTCAAGTCGACCAGACTCTGCTTCCTTCTGTTTGGTACAATTACAAGGTGTTCACACACAGTCTTGCTACCTATTGTCCTTTGTAGCACAACTTTCAGGGAAGAAAAGGTGGCTGACCTATGGCCTTGTCCTTTGTAAGTGACAGAAGTCCTGATACTGTGAATAACGCCTGTTCGGCAGCAAGTAAGAATGGTGTGCATCCAGCAAATATCTTATTACAAGAGCTGTTCTGGCCTAGGGAAATTGCAGAACAATTTGTCCAGAAGAACAAATAATGTTTCACAGGATGATGTTTTGGAGCATGGTCGAATTGTGACACAGCTCACATCTCAATAGGTTGACTAGAAGATGCCGCAACTGCTTGGCTCGAGGTCTGCCTGAGTAAGTATTGCCTGAACTCTCAGGACATCAGTGTGTCCAGTGGCTTCATACTTTTGCTCTGGGGACGGGGGAGAACAGAACAACATGCAGCACAAAATACACTCTAAAATGAGATATTAATATTGTTTTCCAATGGCGAGTTACTAATTTTGCATCACTCTTAGCTAGGAATATCCCATGGTGACCCTTAGTACCCTCAGACAGGTCTCATCTGCCAGAAAAGAAGTTCGTAAGTCTTCAGTCTGTGATATCCAAAATGTCAGTGTCTCTTTTTTGTTATGGAAAGGTTCCTTTGACTTTCTCATTAAGAAATACTGTAATTCAGGTGTTTTTGCAGGTGTTCTAATGTTTGGACATGTATCTGAAGCTTATCTCGAACACTCGAGTCATCTGATCTAGAGCATGTTGTAGATTCCCATGAGCTACATATGGCATTTTTGTAGAGGCTGCAGCTGGGATGCTTAGAACAATGGAAAACAATGAAAGCAGTTTCCGAAATGTTTGAAGTCTCAAACAGTCGCATTGTGTCTCACGTTGCTACAGTTCTGTTTTGAAGGCTTTTGTAAGTTGTAGCCTTTCACTGGGACAAAAGTCTCCCACACTTTTTCCTATGCTGGAGTGTGAATAATAGCTTCCCTGACCTACCTGTCACATCTGACTTTGTCAACATAATAAATCTGCATCATTTTCTGTGCAAATGGAAACTAACTGACTTAAAGCAGTGTTGGCTTTTTGGATTTGGTCATATAAATTCAAAAGAAGTTGACTAAGTTTACATCAGCTAAAATCAGGCTTGTTATAAACTATCCCTGCACATCCCTCAGGTCTTATTTGGAGGTCTAGTGGATTTCAAATGATTCCGTTATCACATGTAAACAAGTCCCTCAATTTTCCCTACCCCCACACCAAAGTCCTTAATGAGGATGAGATACACTTACTGAGGATGAGATACACTTACTGTTTTCACAGTGAACTCCCATGAATGTAGGAAATCAGTGAAGAGCACCCTGAAAGTTCAGAGCACAACAAATTGCCTGCTTTGCTCATACAGAGGTTGCCATCACTGGTATGGCATGTTCAGGACATTTTTCTAACACAAGGTTTTTGGCAAACACTTAAAATCCCTCCTGATGATGGCCTTTTATAATGCCTGCTCGAGGACATCGGACTGGCAGAACTCATCATGAGCTCTGGATACTGAATTAGTCCTTTCCAATTGGTTCAGCCTTGTCACAAGAAGGCAAAGCTTCTGGGCTTTCAGTTTCCATTGACACAGGATTTTCAGGCCATGAGTTGTGTGAATAATTCAGGAGACAGGCATTGGTGCCCTAAGCATGGAAGCCAATTCAGGAATAACCTTCCATCTTACAAATGCGATGAGTAGTACTTTGAACACACCTTTGTAGATGCTGGTCAACGTCAGAGCCTCCTCATGGAGGACTTAAGGTGAAATGTCAGGACAGTCTTTAATCATGGTAAATATGGAACAGTACCCACAATTCTTGTGTTACTGTTAGTTAACAGGCCCCAGAGTCAAAACCACCACCTCAAACATATCAGACTCAGTGCCACTAAAGAGCTCGGCTTTATAGTGTGAGGTTTTTTTTAACTTATTCTTTTTTAAGCCTTGCTAATTTTGAATCAAAAGCTGTAGGATGTGTGAGAGTGACACGTGCAATTGTGCAAATGGATTTTCCACATACTTTCTTTAAATAAAATATGAATTGTTATAAATACGTATCTCATATTTTGCACTAATATACTTCTAATGGGGGCCAAGCAAGAAAACGTTAATATCCTTATGCAGCAAGCTCTGAGAATGTGACAATCAGGTGAAAGTAATGATCTGTGGATACTTGATATCATAGTGCTCCATCATGGACTCCAGATGAAGCATGTGCCATTGGGAGATTATTTTGATATTAGAGAGTTATCAGTATTACTTTCCGTCTACCCCAGCCAGTAAAAGCAGGTCCCATGACCCAGAGGAGGAGCAGAATTGTAGTTATTGTGTAATTATATCAGTCTAATAAGTGTGGTGTCACCAACATCAAATGACATTTTAAAAGGACTTTTGCTCTCAATACCAATGTCACATTTTAAGGTTATGACATGTGTGGTCATTCTGAATAGGAGCAAATATTGAATGTCCCCTGCAGAATCAGAGTGCTTCTCCATCTCAGGTTGTAAAGTTCCTGTTACTTGTCCAAGAGAGTAAACAAGTATTGGACCTTGTACCTGTTTGGAAAGGTCTCAGATTTTGGGGTGAAGAAGGAAACCTCTGTCCAGGAGGTTGCTTTAATGAGAAAAAAAAACAGCATTAGTTGATTCCAGCTACTGAGAAGTTTGGAGTGATGGAATTCATTGCAAGGAACAGTGGATGCTCGGCATACAGGTGAGGTGGTTTCCAGTGCCTGAGGGATGTGATTTATGGCAGGGCTGCTGTCAACACACAGACAGCGCATGTTTCAAAAAAGTAAGGAAGCTTTGGGCTGGTGCCGGATTGTGAAAGGCAGGGTTTTCAAAAGACCTTAAATAAATGAGATGCTGGTTGAATTTTGGTGTGACATCTTCGAATGCAGCCAGGCACCTTTGAAAACCTCAGGCCTTAATGTTGTTGGTCCTGTGAGAGCTGCCGTTTGTTCAGGACACTACTCTTTGTCAGATCCAGCCTTTCTTCACTTTTCATTTTCTTTTTTCGCTTTTGGCAGTGGGGAGAAATGTTCCCTCCCTGTTTTTTTGGGTTTTCTCAGATGTTTTTCCCCAGGCAAGCATGCAGGAGGCATTCCAGATTGGTAGGCCAGAGCCAATGGCACAGGAAGCATCTCTGACTCAAAACTTTGCCATTACTCAGGCAATTTCATCTTCTCCACTGAACAGAGCCTTTGGTAAAAATCAGTTCATGCCATCGCCTTCCCAGTGCTGCCAAATACCAGCTGGAGCACACTCAGGCTATGGAAGAGTGAATTGAGTCATTCACACCCAGCTATGGATGTGATTTTTGGCTGGGCTTGAGTCTACTTAACACACTGATGGTACCTGCTCTGGGCTTTGAAATGGATTGGCTGGGCAGGGGGCAGAAGTGGTTTGAAGTGTCCTTGTGCAACATGGACACAGTTGGAGATGAAAGTCATTGGGAAAGGGGGCATTGTTTGCTCTTAGTTTGTCCCACACCTCACGCTGCAGAGCTGTGCCCCATTGCTTGGCTCCTTGAGCCTGCTTTCATGCTGGAAGTGGCAAACCCAACTGTAGTCTTTGGGAATGTGATAGACAACACGTTTTTTGACCTAGACATAAAGGCTGCTGTCTGTATCAGTGTGAGTTGTAGCTGGTCCCTTCTGACTGCACTCTCAGTTCAGCTCTGTGAGAAAGCTGAGAGCTCAGGAGAATTTGATCTGAGTGTTTAAGGTGTGCATGCACTGAGCAGCAGCATGAGCCTGTGGAGCATGACCAGCAAGTCAGTTGCTGGTCCCCCCCAGCTGGAGGAGCGGGTGGGAGAAGCTGCATGAACCGCTGCACAGCGAGCACCAAGGCTCTGAGGAGAGCAGCTCATCTGGCCTGCAGCTCTGCTCTGTGCTACAGCCATCGAGTATGGATGGGGTCAGGTGCAGCAGCCCCTGAAATTACCCTCCATTGCTCTACCAGCAAGGCTGATCTCCTGAGGCAGGGAGGGGGAGGCTGGGACAGCATGCCTGGAGAGACACCTTCCAGGGGACCCAGGCGGGCTGGGCAGAGCTGCCCCATGTAGCTGCTGCCTGAGGCTGCTGCCACTGGCACCCCCAGTAATGGCAAGGTATTTTTTGTGGCTGTCCAAAAGAGGATCCTGAAATTTGATGCAGCATTACAGAACAAGCCCAGCGGGCCAGGGGATAACTCAGGAAATGCCCCCTGCCCATGGCCCCTGATGAGGGTGGGAGGAGGAATGATTTCTGCCTGGTATCCTGCCTTCCTTTTCCAGCAGGAGATCCATAAAAGTGTGGTTGCTCACCTTGTGTGCCATCATGTATTTAGTGTTTTCACTGTCCAGGGTTTATCATGTGACATCGCTTTGCAAGTGTAAGTGCAAAGAGAATGGCTCAGTGGTTGTTGCTGTTGGGATCACCAAAACTGCCAAAATCTGTCTGATCTATGCCTCAGCCAGCAACTGTTCCCCTTGCTAAGGTCCTTCCTAGGAGGGGTAAACCCCCAGAGAATCAGCTTTAGGATAAATTGCTCACAGAGGGGTTTCCTGCCAGCCGCACTAGGACTTGGCTGATAGCCTCACCTTCATCAGGGCTTTAGTAGAGAGCTGCTGAGGTTGTCCCCTGGATGTCATCTATTGGTAACATCTCACTAAAGAATAAGATTTCAACATTAATGATGTGTTCCAAGGAGAAGAGTAATTTTTGGTTTAGAAACTCTCATTTTCCTCTGAAAGTAAAATAAAATAACAGGTTTCTCAGCTTTTGAAAGCATGGGACAGGCCCACTTTCTTATAACCTCTACAAATTTTGCCCCATTTTTATTTTTGGGGGAAAAAAAAGAAAAGAGGTTTCTATGTCTCTTGCTATTTTAGCTTACTCTATGCACTCAGTTTGCTCTGATGGAGAGGTGTGACAGCACAGGAAGGTGGGGAACTTCTTTGAAAGTATGAATTTTTTAAATTTTGAACTTTTTTTTTTTTTTAAACCAAATGAAATGATTGCACTCCTTAGTTAAGTATTTGTTGGCTGGGGTTTTTTTGTGCAAATCGGTGCTTTGAAAGTCATGCCTCTGAACGCAAACACGTTTTTAATTAAAAGAATAATTCTGACATGTTACTTCTTTCTATCAAACTCTACACTTGCAACTTAAAGCTACTTTTTTTTTTAACCATAGTCATGCCTAGTTCAGCGCAGGCTGGGAGCAGTAGGGAAGGGAAGCAGGTAGTGCCCGGCACACAGCAGGGGACAGGGCAGTGTGTTTGCCGTGTTGTTGAGCCCGGGAGAGACAGGGGCTGGAGGAGGAATTGCTGTGGCTGCCAGGGACAGCCCCCGTGCCTGGCAAAGCTGCGCTCACAGCTCGTTCCTCTGCTTCCCGAGCCCGGCTCTTCAGTGGATGTAAAACTGTAGTCTCTGTCATCTGGCAGCTTTCATCGGCATTAGAAGAAACATTTCTAAAGGAAATAGAGTACATTTTACTCTCTCCTTTGCATTTCCTTGATCGATTAGCAAAGAGAGGAATGTTTCCTCTCTCCCACTCTTTTTTTTTCACCCTCTCTTTTTTTTTTTTTTTGTCACCAGATGTCCGCGGGGCTCTATTTCAACCCGTTCGCACATGGTAAAACACGTGCCAAAAAGTTGACACAATGTAACAACAACAGAGCGGGGAAAGAAATGGAAAAAAAAAAAGAGGCACAGCATGCTGCAAAAAAGGTGTCTGGGACCTTAAATATTGTAGAGCATCACTGACCCCCACTGGGCTGGCACACTCACTGCAGATCATCCAGCTTGGGGACTGGTACCTCATCGAGGTGTGGGACACCCGTGCCTGCGAGGGGGGGCATCTTCCATTCGGTCCTGTGCAGCTGCTGTAGGCCCACCCAAGCCTCTCTGTTCTCTTTATGTCCATCATGAACAGAGTAAAAAGGCATTGGTTTGGCTTGTTGTGAAGGGCATTGTGGTTGGGTGGCAGAAAGGCTCACTAGTGGTACGGTTAGCTACTCGCTGAGATTTTTTGCCCAAGTGGTTGATGAAATCTCTGTTACTTCAGGTTTTTAGGAGCAGGTTGAACAAGTATCTGTCAAGGATGCTGTAAGAGAGTTGATGCTGCCTTCGAGGCAGTAAGATAGTTTCCATGTCTTCTCAAGATCCTGTTCAACTTGAATTTTTCTAGTTTTGTGGGAAAATCAAGGGTGATCTCCATTTTGTAGCAGTGATGCATTGTGGTTGCAATAATTTAGTATGGTTCCTCTCATTGTAATCTGCTTTATATCAGAAACAAGCTGAATTATCTCTTGAGTCCCGGGATGTTGAGGAGAGGGTGATGTAGGCAGGTAAAGGATCACCACACAGATGTTGAAGGAAGCAGAGCCCTTTCTTTCTCTGTCATTAAACAGAGGGCGGTGGCAGAGGCACAAAACTCTGTGTGCTCAGTTGCTACGTGGCTCAGCCCGGCTGCCAGAGAGTGATGCTGTGGTCCACACAAGGAATACATTCCTTCTCCTGGGAAGAGGATTTCAGCAAGACTGGTGCTGGGAGCTCCCTCTGAAATGGAGTTTTTATGCTATGAGCCTTTGTCAACATCAAGCCTTTTCAGAGATGGCCTTGTGGTTAAAGAAACGAGACTTTGATTGAGAAGATATGGTTTCAGTTCCTGGCTCCATCATAAACTTCTTTTGTGACCCTTGAAGAGTTATTTAACCTGTGTGGGTCTCAAGTTCCCTGCCTGCTTGTTGGGTGTCCTAACATTCCTCTGCTTTTCCTGGGGCATTGGAAAGGTTTGCTGTGAGGGCCAGAGATCAGCTGGGACAGTAACCTTGTGATGAGCAGCATGAAGTGTTTGAAAAGGTAAAGTGTTGGCAGAGTGAGCCTGCACAGTTGCAGTGCATTTGCTCTGTGGTGTGGAATGGGACCTCCGGGGCATACTGAGAATGTGTCAGGTTTTTACAGCCAAGCAAAGTGAGAATATGAAGTTGTGTTGTGGTCAGAGGAAAGGGATGCAAACAACATGAGAGTGCAACTACTGCACAGTGCTGTACAGTACAAATGACAAGTAGGTCACTGCAGGGACCTGTACTCTGGGAGTGCAAGTGCAACACAGTTAAAGCAGAATATCCAGGACACAGTAATTAAATCACGGTCTTGGATTTAATTTATTAAGTGTTTCAGGCACACGTTGCAGCATGAAGCTGTGTTTACTGTGAAAGATTGTGTTTTCTGACATATGCTGAAGAAGAGGGAATTAAGATTGATCTGTCTCGTGTCCAAAGGCTGTGTAAGACAACTGATGCATACAGCCTGCTACTGTCAAATGGTGATACTTCAAGCTTGGATCTTGGCACAATAAACCATTGCCAAGGGCTTCCCACTCAGTGAAAAGTCTTGAGTTCAAAAGCAAAAAATGGGTAGGTAAGGAAGGCAAGGGTAAGATGAGCTAAATAATACTGTTTTCCACAAAATATACAAAATGCCTTTGGGTTTCCCTTTTTACCATTACTGCAGTGCCCTGAGTGCCAAAATGTCAGAATCATTCTGGGACGATCAACACATCTTTGTCTAGCATGAACAGTTAAACACATACCTTCCAGGCACTGTAGAAAGGGAATAAACCCTCCACTGTGGATCAGTGATCCCTGTTTTATTCCCTTTGGATGAATCAAAGAACCCAGAACCTGTTGGGTACTTCTGAGTTGCAGAAGCTCTAACACTGGGACTTAAATTGTTTAGGGTGTACTAAGTTAAGGTCTGCTGTTACACTGTTATCCTAATAATCAATTTCTGCTTCTGTGTCCTTTTAAAATGGAGTAATTGTGCCTGTCTGACATAGGTGTCCTGAGGAATCCCACATGCTTGGGAAATGCTTGAAAACCCTTGGATAAAAGTCACCAGGAAAGAGGAGGGAGAGAGGGGAAAGACTTGTAACATTGTTGACTTATGGTCAACGTTGTCCTCGAAATGCTGTTTTGTCATCAATATTTCTTCATTAGGAATAATGATTTTTCCACATTTACTGCCAGCTGATTCAAAGCCATCCAAAAGCAGAATGTGGCATGAATCTCTAAAATGCATTCACTGGCAAACTCTAAACAGAGATGATTAGAAGAATAATGCAGCGGAAATACTGGGTGTCTTGAGGCTGCCAGGGGAACTTTTAGTGAGATATTTTGTTCGATGTATTTATGTATTTTAATAATGTTCTTGGTACAGTTTTGTAAAGGCAGCATGCTGTATTTTTTTAGTTCTTTCTTGCATTGTATATCAGGGCTGCAGTGAGAACCAGGGAATACACTTAGCTGATCAAGGGAAATTGTGTAATTGATAGGCACCAAAGATATGACCTTGTGGCGTATTCCCAAAGTACAGTTAGGTGGGAAACAATTTTTTCCATCATGCAGAGTTTTTTGAGATATCAACATTTTTTCCCTACATTTCAGCAAATGCAGAACCTCCCTACTTTGACGCTTTTATCAGAAAATTATCCCCTATCTCTTCTCTACATGGAATGCATGCTTTGAATTCTTGAATTTAAGTCTTTTGTGGAGAGGTTTGCACATTTTCTCTCTGCTTTCTCTGCTCTTGGTATCTGTAGTTACTGCCTGAATTGTCTTTGTTAGGCACTGTACATCACATTGGTGCTGCCAATGGCTTAGTGTATAAGTAGGTATGACAGAAAAAATTGTTATAGCCTAGAAAAGGCTACTGAAGTCCCTGGATATGCAAACAGGAGCATCTCAAGCCAGCCGAGTGGAATTACATTGCCTTTGTCTTTGGCTCCGGTGTGATTGCTATCGGAATATTATTATGCCATAAGCATTAGTATGACATGTACCTATTCCATCACTCATCTTCAGTGGTGGATGTTTGTCCCATTGGCTCACGTTCCTAATCTGATGTTTAAGTGACGCATGTCCCAAATAAGGTTGGACACCCTGTGCGTAATTCCTCATCTCCAGATCGTGCCCATTTTCTGGCCAAATCATAAGAATCTTGCTGAGTAACAGCTCAGATTATGGCCTTTCCTATTCATCTTCGCAGTTAAAACCTGCATCCAAGCTCCAGTGACCTTGACTCTCTGAAACATCCTTTTCAAAAAATGCCATTTCTCTCTATTCATGCTCAACTAGCTGCAGAAATAACTCTCTGGCTTGTAACTTAGGCCAGATCATTCCTGCCTCTTAGTCGTAGAATCATAAAATATCCTGCCTTGGAAGGGGCCCACAAGGATCATTGAATCCAACTCCTAAGCATCTCTCCCCTGGTTTCATATCTGCCTCTTATCAAACAGAAGCTTCATGTCTTTACCTGCATGACCTGAAATGACCTATCCCCACCCTTTTTCCTCTAGTATTCTCTAGTGACATATCAACTCATCCTTCTTGTCTGAAGGTGTCTATGTTCAATCTTCAAGCACTTACAGTCTCTTTTTGTGTTGTCTTTGTCCTTTCCTCAGAAGCATTCCATTAAACTTCCTTTAAACTCCCTATGGGTCCTCTTTCAAATTCTTCCTTAACCTTTTCCTTTGCTCTGCTGTCTACACACTCGTCAATAGTAAAACATTTAGAGTGCTGAGACCACAGCTTCCCTTGCTGACTGATTTTGTCTGATTGTTTCCTTCTATTTCCTATCTCTACTTGGTTGTTATTGCTTGTATTAGGTTGTAAACTCCTGCAGTTGGGATCTTCTTTTAGTTCTGTGTTTTTCCAATACCCAGCAGAACAGATCTGTTCCATAGTCTGAGCAGCCAGGTGATATAGGCAAAACCCATGTAATAGTAAGAATGAGATAACAAGGAGTTAGAATGTGGCATCACATGCAATATGAGCTCCTCTTCTTCCTTCCCCCTCTTCCTTCAGATTCACAATATTTCAAATTTTTTATACGACAAAAGACAGTAAGTGAGGAGGTTTCAAAATAGAGTATAGTAGCTGATGTATCCATCCTTTCAGCTGCTGAAGTGTTTCTGTGTGATCCACTCACTAATGATGGCATTTTCAGCAGGGAAGCCTCTGTGGGCACTTCTGTATGTCCCCCCAAGGTAACATCAACATGTGGCAGCTGGGCTGGGCTGCAGAAAAGTCATGGCACAGCCAAGGTTATGAACCTCTTTCATGAAAAAATAGAGGACTTCGATCTCCCAGGCTTGCTGCCAACATATTGCCTTCTAGTTTTGCTGAAATGATCTTGAAAAAGGATCTAAAGAGGGCTGAAGGGGCAAAAGAAGAATGTTGAAATGACATAGTTTCAGCTTTGTGCAGTTTAGTGCTAATTTTGTCCTTTGTCTTTAAGCTGCCTTTTAAATGCTGTTTGTCTCTGTGGGAAGCAAATGGGTCACGTTGTTCTATGTTTCTACTGTAATACGCTGCCTGCTATTTTTCTCTTAGATTATTTGTGTAATCTTTTTTGTGCAATCTGTTTGTTCTTGAGTCTTGCAAACTTTGCCTTTGCTACTTCTTTCCCAATAAGCAGAGCAACTTGTTCTGTGTTCACTCATGGGTATTCTGCACACAACGGACTAGGTTATTTGAGCCAGTGTGAAAATATTAAAATGGAGAACATATGTGGGCACTTAATTGTGGTGAGCCCAACCACAAATACCTTCGCCGTTGGTAACTGGCACACAGGAAAAGCAGACCTTTGTTTTGTTTTTATCAGACATAATGATAGATACATTGTTTTTAGTGGGGTTTTTCTGGTTTTCTAAGGAAATGAGACTTGTGCAATCGCACTGCCTGTGTGCATGTGCTTGTCAGTTCCTCCCTCACCAGCACTTGAAACTAATAGCCATGTTCAACTACATTTGAGTGAGTTGCTGGAGTTGGGAGAAGAGAGAAGCTTTTGCAGAAGTCTTGTGAATTCCCAGATTGCACCAAGGTTTGCAGAAGGTGCAGTCTCCACTGGTCACATTGCTGCAAACCAGATCAGTTGTCTGTTTGCCCACATGCCTTTAGGTGGATCCAGCCACCCAACTGTAAGTTCCCAGATTTGAATGTTTTGGCTTATTTGCTTTTACCTTTCGGGTGAGTGAGTCAGTTGGGAGAGTTGCTAGGCACAGAGCTTGTATTTTGATTCTCACTGGAGTGGCCATGTCTCATGAAAAACATGGTTTGCTCAAGGCCACAGTATTCTAATTTGCATATAAACATAAAAAAGGAAGCTTTCTTTAAGCTTTTCTGTGTGAGACTTTACAGGAGTATTTCTGTCTGTGTACTTAATAGCAGAAACTGGACTTCTCATAAGTGTAGACAAGTTAAGTCTGCCACTGCTTCAATGGGAATCTTCTGTGGAAAAACCCAGAAAGAGGAAGGAAAACCTCAGGAAACCAACTTAAAGGGAAGAAGTTGGCCAAGACTTGTGTTGTGCTACTCTTTGCTTTGTATCTGACCACCAGCAGTGTAGTTGGGGAGTACCTCAGAGCTGTGAAGGAATGTAGCCTCAGGGCACCTTTGGGAGGCAGAGAAGATGTCTTTATGCCCTTTGCTGGAAGAGAGGACAGAGGTACAAAGGCACCAAGTGACTTGTCAGAGATTACAAGAGTATGTATTTGAGTTAGGAAACAGACCCAGGTCTCCTGGCACAAGTACAGCCAGAAGTATGGTCTCCATGTAGACAGCTTCTTCAGCAGATGGAGAGATGCTGTGGTCAAAGAGGAAGATAAATGCTGAAGTACACAAGAGCTGGCTAAATTATGAATGTGAGAAGAGGAGGAGGGGAAGAAAAGATTCCCACATGTTCTGCTCAGATGTTAACAAAGAAAGCTGAGAAGTGTTTGCATAGACACTACATTATTCCATGTCCAAATGCCTCATAAAAATAATACCGGATGATCACAGAATGGCACACTAGGGAAAATAAATTCTTCAGCGGAATATTCCCTCTGGAAAAACACTGTGTAAAGTAATACACTAATGGCTTTCAATTTCATGTTTTATATATAGAGATATTAACTGCTCCCCAGACGTCTCTTCGTATTACAGCCCAGCTACACGAGATGTTTGG
Organism: Pardalotus punctatus; assembly: GCA_013400915.1. NCBI lineage: Eukaryota > Metazoa > Chordata > Aves > Passeriformes > Pardalotidae > Pardalotus > Pardalotus punctatus. Next base: position 375,795 of record VZTX01026716.1, on the reverse strand, counting down.
AGAAGGCCCTGGAGCAGCTCCGTGCTGTCCACACGCAGGGCTGAGCAGGGCTCTGCTGTGGTACACAGGAGGTGTCTTCTGCCTCCTTCCCAGCGCAGTGCTGCTCCTGTGGTTCTCTCCAGTGGGTTTGGGTTTTTTTCTTCCTAGCCCTCATGGTTTTTTTCCATTCTTCTCCCATGCTCTGTAGCCTCACCACCATGCTGGGAAACCTGAATTCCTTTTCTGCTCGTAAAAAGGAGTCCTCACTAGAAGTGTTAGAGTGCAGTGATTAAAGCACAACAGTGACAATCAAAATGCTGGTAACAAATGCTAAGGAAATTTAAGTTTAAATACAACATTATTAATTCCATCTGGGGGCTTTCCAGACTTGTCTGGATTCATCTGGTGACTTCTGCCTCCCCATTGCTCAGGCTGGGAGCTGTTTGAATCAGGAACTGTCTGTCCTGTATAAAGCCAACTACGGTTATGCCATTGTAGCAAATCATAATGATCTGGGTTCTTTTCCAAGCTTTCCTAATATATCTCAAATGTGTATATATATCATCCTGCCACATCCTGGGGGATCCAAAAGTAGCTTACATGCTTTGTTCCCTGAATGTAGCTTGTTGGAGTCTGGGACAGGCAGGAAAGAAGTCGTGAGTGTGAGGACATTGACAGTGGACAGAGCAAGGACAGCAGCCTTGCTCTTTTGATGACAAGACATGTCCAAGTCCTTGTAAGAAGTTATGCAGTGTTTTCATGAAAAGGCCAATAAACACAGACCATGGTATGAGAGAACATTGTATAATTTCTGGATTATTTACTTATTATCAGGTACATATTATCTGTATATGCATTTATGAATAATTCTGTATTGAACTCAGTCTGCCTTGCTTCTTATACCTCAGCTCTTGCTTCCCGTCCCCAGGGACCACACCACACCACACCACCCATGAAACCTTCAAGAAGTGCAGGGCCCCAAGGCTGGAGTCACCAGAGTTATTCTTAAACTGGAGAGTACCATTTTGAGTGGGGCAATGCCTTGGATCATAGTTGCTCTATTACCTTTGGTGGGGTTCTCCGGTGTCGGGTGGCTGTGGTTGTCCTTCCATTTTCAACGCTGATTGTTGTGTAAGGGCATCAGACCTTCACGGGCTATCTCCATTTTGTAGAACTCAAATGGCAAAGAAAAATGGCAAAGGTGTACCTTCCACCCACCTCTTCCATCATCTCTGCACCACAGTCTTCCCTAGGGAAAGGTTTTTCCCATGATCTGAGAAAATCTTGTCTTCACTTTAAATCTGTCTGCCGCATAACATCTTTAGCAGCAATCTGAACAAGACAGCAAGTCTTTTATACTTGTGTGTGTCTGCAGACCTTTTGTTATGCATTTGTGTGTGACATTAAGGACCTTTTTCAGAAACAGACAGAGCTCTTAAAGCCTCTCTGTACTTAGAGTCTTTACCAGCAGCTTCTGATACACCTTTCTTGAAGGATGATAACAATAAAGTATCTGCACATCAGTTTCTTTAGGAATAGTTTCTGTGCTTTAAATAGAAGCAATATCTTAATCTGTATTAATCTTCAAACAGAAAAAAAAAGTAATTGGCTCTGTTGAGAGAATTGGTTTAAGCTGTACAAGCAAAAACTTTTCTTTAAACGGTAACAATTCTGCTGCCACTAGGCAGCTTTATGAGGCCTCCTACCACAAAATGCTTTCATGTGGAAGCAAGGCTTAAGGCACAGGTTTATCCCATCTAACTGAGGAGCTGAGGGTGACTATATAGCTGGGTTAGATGATAGCTGAGCAGTTTGTATCTGGAACTCAGGATCCTTCCAATGATTGCTAGCTTGCAGCAGCAGAACTGACATGAGTGCTGTCTTGGGAGCCAGTTTCAATCCTTTCTAGATATTTTCATATGGGCCAGCACCAGAGTGCCTTCCAGTGGCGCTGGATCTTTGCCAGCAGTGGCACAAATGGTTTTTCTGTGGACTGAGCTGCTGTGTCCCCCTCACCCCCTGTGCAGCCACGGGCAAGTGGAGGGACCTTCTCTGCAGCTGAGGCGAGGGGCTTGCTTTGACTCCTGTCCTTTCCCTCTGCTGACAGGACGCTGTGCCCGCTGCGGGGAGAACGTTGTTGGAGAAGGCACCGGTTGCACAGCCATGGACCAAGTCTTCCATGTGGAGTGTTTCACCTGCATAACGTGCAAAAGCAAGCTGAGGGGACAGCCTTTCTATGCCGTGGAGAAGAAAGCCTACTGTGAACCCTGCTACATTGTGAGTACCCGTTCCTCTTTGTGCCCTGGTTTTAGTGCAGAGACATTGGAAACATTTATTTCTTTCATTGCTGTGGAGTTGCCGTACAGTTAAAATCTGACAGCCCTGTGGCAGTACCATGAGCACCAGGTTTTTTCATGGTCTTCAGAAAAACTCTGTTTTTTTCGGCTTACTAGGTGAATTTAATTTCCTGGTCTGACCTGCCTCTGAAATGAAGTGGACACAGCCGGAGAAAGAGCTGGGTTTTGTAATTGTGTCATCTCTGTAAGGAGCAGACTGTGCAGTCATTTTTTATCAATAGTGTGGTTCTCAGCTTTCTGTGTTGGGAAACCTGATACCAAAATGGTTACAGACTGTGGTGCCCACTAAGATTAAGTAGGTGGGATGCGAGAAAATACTGAAACTTCTAAAATCAGGATTTTGCCTTGCTTGATGGAAGACTTTCTACTAAACTAAGGATCTTTGGATTAGGTACCTTTTGAAGCTTACATTACTCTAAACTCCTACAAGGTCTTAAAAGCAAACAATTAACAGTTGCTCTGAAGATCTGCACATTTTAAGAGGCACCCATAAGAGGTACCAGTTTCATAGGTGCAAATTAAAGAAACATCCCATCATGTGCCCAAGGCCTTACTTTGGTCTGACCTTAGCATGCAGTATATAAGGTTTATCCTTGTAACTTATAGTAAGAAAAGCACTGGAACATTCTTAAAGCATTTACACATCTTTCTCTAAACCTCCAGTTTTGAGTTCTTACAAACACTGGACCTGAGACCCGTCCAGAATTGGATTTACACTTCTGAAAGTAAAAATTGATGTTTTTCTTGACATATCTGGCATTCCAGTGATAATTCAAGCAATAATATTGTAATATTTCTGAAAATGCCACCAGTATGTCATTGTTCTTTCTACTTCTACAGAGCCTTCACGCTGAGATTGTTACTGAAATATTGAATATAAAAAGGGAGGATTCTGTCTTATTTACAATGGCAGTGATAGATGGGCCTTGTTAATTTGCTTTTAAAAGCTAAATGGTCTTTTAGTAGAATATGTACCTTTTAAATAATTTCTATTTTTGTTTGCACTAAAATGATTGCACCATAAAAAATTTAAGTTTCATTTTGTGGCAAGTTTAACCACGTGCAAAGCCCTGAAGACTTTAGGAAGGTGCATTCATAATATAATTGGAGCAACTTTATGTAACTGGAATTAAACATTTCATTGACTTCAGGCTGGAATTGACTTCATCCTCTTGCAGATTGATACTTTATTTTCTTCTTTTTTAAATCAAGCATGCATGCTACACCACTCATCTGCTTTAGTTTAGGAAAACATCTGCATTAGCCACTGTAGTAATGGTTTAAGATTATTTAATCCCATTACTTATACACTTCATTAGCCTGAGTGAATTGTTGGCAAGGGTTCAGTAAACTTCCTACATTGGGAGATAAAAGGATAAAAAACGAAAGGGAGAAGGATTCTGTTCCTCATTTTCTTTCAAATTTATCTTCTATCTATTTAAGGGATAAAGGAACAATAATTGCCTGGTTGCATCTGCGTTTGTACGTTCTGTGATACAGCTTTGCAGCTCTGAGTACAGAGTAAACGTTTAATAGCTTCCTTTTATATAACCAGAAGGGGCCTTTAAATGTTTATCCATGCAGTCCACAAAAACATGGTTATGGAGTTAACCCAAAACACGTCTGGATCCATCTGTTGCTGCACATGCAGGGGAAAGGATGGCAATGCTGATGGGGCTGCCTATGCGTAGCTGGACAGCTGGTACTGTGAGTGGAAAATGGGAAGCAGGAATCTGGCAGTCTGATGCAGTAAAGGGAAAAAACCCAAAAACCCAAGCTCCCATTAAACTCTTAAATGTGGAAGAAACAAGTGTTGGGAGCCTATGTCTCAGTGCCTTTCAGAAAGCTCAGGACTCTGCTGTGTTGAAAGCCAGATCTACAAGGGATCTAGGCTTCTGCCATGCCGCTGGCTTTAGGCCTGAGGAATTTGTGTCCTAGAGCATATGTCTCATTGATTTTTCAATGGAATGAGGCCTGCATTGGCTTCAGTAGGATAATGAATGCCTAAGTACACTGAGGCGTTGAGCTAGGCTTGCAAGTTTTTCTTGCAGATGAATGAGACCCTTAAATTGATGAGCCACAGTCTGACTGCTTTTGTCTATAGATGCCTTTAGATGTGTGATGCAGTTATACTGAACTCTGGGAGTTAATGACCTGCTTAAAAGGTAGCCTGTCTCTCCATAAGGATTCTGCTAAACTATCGCCTCTGATTATTTTTGGTTTGGGTTGGTTTGGTTTTTTTGTTTCTTTTTTTCTTTTTTGTTTGGTTGGTTTTGGGGGGTGTTGGGGGTTTGGTTTGTGTTTGTGTGTGTGTGTTTTTGTTTCCCAAAGTCCCTATATCAGAAAACAGCTTGGATACTAGGAACCCTAGATCTGTAGAAGGTCAATGGTACTGAAGTACCTTGTCTCAGATTCCTCTGGACCTGAATTCCCATGGAAGGTGCAGCAGGTGTGACTGGGCCAAGACTGCACGGCTAATTCATGGCAGCGGCCAGCTGAGAAAACAGGGTTCTCAGCTGGTGTGGGTAATTCAGTGAAACTTGTTTACTGGTCTACCTAATTCACACTGATTTCTAGTACACATCCCTATTTCCCCAAGTTCAGAACTCTTGACTTCTTATGCAAGCCATAGGGGCTTAATTTGTATAAAGAAAATAAACTAATACTTGCCTAGCTGTGATATATAAATTCTTGAAGTCTTTGATTATTTTTTAATAATTCAGTGGTGTGACTTGTGGCCTTATGCACACAAAAACTATGCACAAAAACAAAAATAAATGTTTTTCAACAATTACAATTGGCTAATCTTCTCAGCTTGTTGTGTGACTCTTCTTAGTTGTGGTGTAGTGAAGCCATAATTAAGATTACTGTGAAGAGCTGTATTTAATTATTGGTTAGTCAGTACCAAGCCTAAATAGCCTGCAGAAGGGGTTTTCTTTGTTGTTTTTGTTTCTGTTTTTTTTTTATCAGTGATCCAATTAAGATGAAATTCCCCAAAAGTCTGAATTAACATCTAAGGAAATGAATCACCTGTTTGAAAAGAAATATTTTTCTTAATGTGAATTTGCGTACCAGAGTTAATTTCTTTCACACAAAAATCCTTCCACTGAAAAGCCCATCACTATCATTTCCTGTTACATCTTCTGAGTTCAGCGACTTCTGTTGCCAATGTGTTTGCTGGTTTTGCTCTGCATCCAAGGATTCTTTCATTATTGATGTTATTTCTAAAAGAGTACCAGTCTTCTCCATTAAGACACTTTTGCTGAACTAAAAGCAACTGTAAAAACTAAAGTGTTAATAGGAGACAGATGTTTCCCAGTCATTATGGCAGTCAAGTTAACATCTGAAATACCATGATAGGGTTTCCAGTGTAACCGGTGCACTGCTGTGCACGTGATGAAGGCTGTGTCTGCAGTATGTTATCAGTATATTTTTCCCCTCCCTTACAGGGCAAATTACTTACAAAAGAACATTTGGTTTGCTTCCTGTAAGTAGTTGAAGAGATTTTAACACTGGACTCAGAGCAAGGAAAAGGCTAAGAGTAATATCAGTGGAACTGTTGTTATGAAAGACTGAAGAGCAAGATGTTCGAGCAGTGCCAGCTGTCCGCTGTCCAAATGCCGTGTTATCATCAGGACTGAACACAAGGTTAACCAGACACACCAGTCTGGCAAGAGTGATGCTGCTGTTTTGTGAATGGGGTGTTCTTTGATGTCCAGATAACTTTCCCCAGGATGTGGAAATTTTCGTCCATTCTTTATCCCCTCTGCTGGCAGCGTGGTGGTTGGCAGCTGGAGACGTGCACTCTGAGGTGAGGGCTGGGAGGGGCTGAGCTCCTGCAGTTAGTGCAGGAAACAGCAAGATATTGCAGATGCTCCTGGTCTCTGAGGGTTTCTTCTGCTGTGTCCGAATCACTGTGACCCACCTGAGGGGAGGACCACGGTGGGGCTGGGAAAGGTACGAGAAAGCAGAAATAGCCAGGGTCAGATGAAAGAATTCAGAGAAGTGGTGGGCTGGAAATGATTAATGAATGAAGGAGAAGAAAGAAACTCTCATGTCTGTCAAGCTAGAGGAGGGGAAGATGGTGCGTGTGCTCTGCAGAGCCCTGTGGATCCCAAAGATTGATGTTTCCTGTTTCTGCTGAGCTCTGTGAGATATTGAGGACATGATCTTAAACCCATCCCCAAAGATCACTTGCAAGGATTTTTTTGCAGCTGAATTTGAGCTTTCCATAGTACTAAAGTTGTGGAAGTGCTTGTAGGAGGAAGAATCATGCATGGAAGTCATGCCTTGATTATTGCTGTTCCCCAGCTTTGAACTTGGGATCATAGTGCTCCACCTTTCTTTTTTTTGTTTTTCCCCCAATTGCTTTTTTTGTGAGCAGAAAAAGGCATATCTTGGAGGTTGTTTTCTCTTACAGGCTTTTAACTTCCTGGCCTATCGATGTCTGTAGTTCAGTAGGAGAAGATAGTTCAGAACAGAAGAGAAATGCTGATGTTTTAAGAAATGGTACAACTAGAGCCACTGGTGCCATGGAGCATCCTGGGAAAGCTTAAATTTGCTAATCATTCTAAAATGTCAGTGTTAACTCAATTTGTGCTCATTGAAATCTCTGCTAGAGACTGCTACTGGCTTCGGTGTCACTGGTATTGTAAACCTCACCCTGTGTGCATGTGAGTGTGGTTGGTTGAAAGCTGTTCAAGAGCAGCTTCCTGCAGCACATATGGTTTAAAGTGTAAGGTTGTTCCCTGCAGTAAAACTACATCTATTTTTAAAAATAATTCTGCAATTTGTAAGCAGGGATTACAGCACTAATTTAGCAACTATGTAACAATTTAAATTGGACCAGAAAAGAGAAACTATAATTTAAAGATTTTTTTTTTATGATACAAGTTTTCTTCTTTTTAAAGTAAAAAGCCCTTTATTCTTGTGTTTGTCAAGCAACGTATTGAATTTGAGGGTAATTTATGGAAAGTGCTGCCAGCATGGTATTGCGAGTGCTCCACAATTTGAATTTAAACTGCTCAATGGGATCATTAAGACTATTATGCCTGCTTTCCAAAGAGTTTGAATTCAAAATGACAACTGGAACAAAAATATAAAATAAACTAAAGAGAAGTCACGCACTCTTTGCGTGGTGGAATTTTTCTGCCCTCGAAATATTTCATTGAGATCAATGCTGCACTTCAATCCTCTCCTAGAAAAAAGCTGGTGTTGCTAGTTTTAGTTCGGTGCTCCTGTGTGAGTCATCGGCAGCAGGGAGCTGAACCTGTGACCCGCGGATCGAAAAGCATTAAGGCTCAGCTCCTGTAGCACAGAGATGCAGCTGGGCTGTGCCAGGCAGCAGCAGGATCTGCCCTGGGTATTTCTTACCCTCAGCAGAAGTGGTCCATGGGCATGGTAGCCCCAAAAGAGGTTCAGAGTTTTGGCTCACTCACAGGTGTGTTTTATTCCTGTTGATTATTAGCATTAATAATTTTGCTAGTCTGCATCCAGTTGATAATTCCTTAGGAAAAGCATCATGGCAAAGAAAATTTGTTACTTCTCATAAACTGATCATTTGTAAAAATGAAAAATTAGTAAATGCCTTAAGAGTGTAACAGCCCTTTATTGATACCACCCAGCAACAGCTGATAGAAAAAATGGGGATGGAAGATAGAGGAGGAGTGGTGGCTGTAAGCTCAACTCTACTACTCTGAGTGGTAAATGTTCTTGTGCAGTTAGGGCATAGACAGAGGAGGATGGGATGCTATTGCATAAGCTGCACCTGGAGCTTCCAGGAGTCCAAGTCTAGGAGGTACAAAAACGTGTGTGAGAATATGTCGATGAAGCAGCTTCTGTCAGAACTGGGACAGCTGAACTTAGCTGACCCTCTGGAATACTGCATCTGTTTTTTCAGTGGCCTACCAGCTGTTACAGAGGATGGGTCATGCCTCTTATTTTGTCACGAGGCAGGGGAAAAGGTTCCTTTGCAGGGGTGGGTGAGTGGGGGAGTCAGCAGAGGTCAATGACCTTCTTTCTAAACTGGAATTATAAAGAAGGGGGAGAAAGTGTACCATGAGATGATGAGGTAATGCTTTACAGGAACTCCTCTGTGGAGACCCAGAGCTCATATTAAAGAAGACAGGGCCAATTCATCTTACTGTCCAACAAGGACAGGACAAGAAGTCTGCAAACCAAGTCTGTAAGAGGGAAAATTCAGTGTTCTTGGAAGACATGAGAGTGAGCCCTGCCAAGAATTGCACTGGGCTCACCTTGGTGATGAATTCTGAGACCAGTATACCTTGGTGTAATTGACTTTCCAGAAAGCTGACTAGAATGTTGCTTTAGAGGAAGACCAGCTATGGATTGTGGAGGTAAAGCAACTTGATGCTACCAATATGAGCAGTGTCATGAGTGGGATATTTTTGGAAAAGTACCATAGTGCTGGACAGCATTTTAATAGACACATCTGTGTTGGAAAATTGGGCATGAAGTGCTGATTAACTATTCACTGGTGTCTTGCTGGTGCAAAGTTTTGTTAGGTATGGATCATTTTTCATTCCTTTTCATGGCCCCTATTTAAAAAAGTGTCCATATTGGGTGAAGACTCCTCCTCCACACCTGGGCTTGAGACTTTTGTGATGGCTTGCTAGAATCCAGATCTTTCCTCCTGTGTGTCGTGGCAGCCATAACAACTTGAATTGTAGTCTTGTCTCTGCCTTGTGCTTTTATAATTAGAGGCATTTTTCATATTTTGATTATATGAACTAAGTATTGATTTGACATGGATAATCTAGAAAAACTATGCCATGGGAAATAGAGAGTTCTTAGTGACTGAAAAGATGATACTGTAAAGGACCAGCTGCTGCCATTCAGTGAATTTCTCACCTCACAGGGTGAATTCCACTGATCAACTGTATATTCTTTGGAAGAAAATAGCCTCCCTTTCTGCAGGACTAATGGGATTTTATGGCTCCTGGCTATAGATCCTCTTATGGATCACACTACAGTAGAGGGGATGGTGAAGTCATTTAGCAATGACTTTCAGCTGTGTGTTGAGCCTTCCCTACAGGCCATAGCCCAAAGCTTGTTGCCTTTGCACGTTAGGAGAAATTGCTTATAAGAACGGCACCTTTGTAGTATCTTCCTCATTTGAAGTCAAGTCTAGATGGGTATGGGCAAGTCACATCCAGTGTTTACAGCATTCATCTCTTTTTCACCTGTACTTCACTACCTCCTCAGTGAACTGCTTGCTGCTTTCACCCTTTGCTGCCTGAGCATCATCTGGGGATCCCTCTGTAATAAACCCTCATCGTAGTGTGTCAGTGAATGAAAGTCTCTGCCTCCAAAAACCTTCTTAGGAAACAGCGAGTCTATGGAAAAGGCAACAGCATTGCCTCCATATTGCAGATGGAGATCTGACCCTAAGAAGATTAAATGCAGTTTGTTTAGATCATGGATCTCCATTGCTGGAAGCCTTCAAGGACAGGTGAGGTAAACAAATCTTAAGAATAGTTAAGATCTAAGCATGGGCAGACCTAAGGATGTTTTCTAGCCTTGCTTTTTCCTGTTTTGCGCATGAATGACCTGCCCAGGACCACAAACACATCCTGAATTGTACAGCTCAGGTTTTCCATGTCTCAGTTTTTTACCTTGTTGCAGTTTAGCCTGCAAAGATCTTGAGGTGAAGGAGCTACCTTTCTTTTCTTCCCCTCTTCCAATCACTGCTCTTTAGAGACTAGATGTGAATATGAACAACTGTCTGAAACCTGAGTGAGGGCTCTTGGAAAACCCAGGAAGGTGGGAGGTACCATGACTGTGTTCGTTTCCACATAGTCCTACTGCTCGCTTGTAACTCTGCATAGTTATTTGTCAATTCAAACTGCTGAAGACAATTATTCTGGAAGGGCTGTGATTTATTTGAAATTGGGCCTGTAATTTAAGTATGTGTTTCCATCAGATCTGTGTATTATGGAGCTCTGTCCTTTCTAATGCAGTGATGTCAAAGCACTGCAGTGTCCAGGCGTAAAAAAAATCGGACCTCACTGAAGTAAACAAACCATTAAATAGTGGTTATTTTTACCAGTGCTCCTGTGCAGAGCTGCTGGCAAAACATACTGCAATACCTGTGGGTAGCAGAGCCGAATCTGTCCTGGAATGGGTGTGTTTGGATTTAACAGGTATGGTTTCCCCTGAGCAGCCTTGCAGAGAACAACGTCTTGTCTTGCTCACTCTCAATTCCAGATGACCTGTTCCTTCAGTCCAAACAGTGATTTGCAAGCCTGAGAGCCAGGGAGGCCAGGAGGCTCTTGCAGTATGCCACTTGAGCCGTCTCCCTGGTGAAGCCACACTCCAAGGAATTTGCTCTGGCAAAAGCTCAGTCTGTGAGTCGATCCTCCCGCTAGTGTCTGCCTCTGCTCTTCACTCCAGGACATGATTTGCCTGCATGCAATGTTTGTTTGCAGTGGGAGAAACTGTTTAACTTGCCATCATGCAGACAGAAACACCAGCGGGCTTGGGAGATTTCTGGTTAGAAAAAAGACAAAGTCATGCCAGCCTACAGAAAGTGCAACACATGGGAATGGTGACAGGACAAAAAGTTTATTGATTCTAGGAGTATGGAGAGTGTTTGGTACTCACGTAGGGACAAAGCAATTTGTAAGACTGTTGTTTCATCTCATCTGCGTTGATTACAAAGTTGTGGGCCAAGTACAATATTGACAGAAGAGATATATCATCCACTGGGATATTTTGGGCAGAAGGAAAACCAGATTATAGCTCAACTCTGATGCTGTGGCATTTGCTGGGGACAAGAGATTATTGTGCGCTGGTAGGTAACAGCCTTCACAGGAGCAGGGAGGTTGATGTGGTCAGTGAGACCTGCAGGTGGTGTGCACCCATCTCTGCCAGGACTCTGTGGGGTTTAGGCAGTGATGGCACCACTCACATTGGTGAGCGTGGAGCTGGTGGGACATTTGGATTGTTTAAAATGAGTGATGAGATCTGTACAGCTTTGTTCCTGCTTTTCCCTGGCTGCTTTTTCCTGGCAAACATTTGACATAGAAGCACCATGTAGGTTTTCCGCACCAACCTGATGCTGTAACTCTCAGAGCAGACTTACCACACAGCTCTCTGAGGCAGTGCAGTAAGTGCAGGGAGTTAGAAACTGGTAGCAGTTTTTATGCTATATGCCTGTGTTTCCAAAGGCTTTTGTTCTTGTTAGAAATGGATCTTTATGGAGGGGGAAAGAAATAAACCAAGAGTCTTTGTGACCTCTTTGGTCTGAGGTTATAAAGCACAGAGCTGATAGTCTTTAGTCACTGTAGGAATGTGCTCCTGCAGATGCTGGCCATTGAAAAAAGTCTTTGTGTTGTTTTGATTTTTACTTTCTTGCTCAAGTCAATCTACTAATGTGTTTGACTGCTTAACACTGAGGGGCCTTCCAGATTCTCATGTCACTTAATATTCTTTATGTAGGTGTTTTTTCAAACTGTTTTGGAGATTTAAAAAGTAATGGTTATTGTATCTAAAACCTAAAGGTTGCTACTGACCAAACCCAGATATTTTNGGGTGGGGGGGTGGGAATAACAGTGTCGAAATGTAAATTAATTCTCAGATTTCTCAGATTTTATCAGGGATTGAGATTTTAAGTATGAATACTCCATTAGCTCTGACAAGGTAGTTTTTTGTTTAAGGTCGTGTTTGAGCCAATACACTATCTTGGCATTCCACCAACAAAGGTATCTGTGTAAATGCAATCTGTATTCAAACCAGACAACACTTTAAAAAATGTATTTAATATTTCCTACAGCAAGCCATCTGTGACTGGTCATATTTTAGGAAGCGAATGAACATCATAGCAACATTCGCCAATCTCTTTGAGTAACTTCTAGACTTTTTAAATTAAATGTGCTGCCAAATATTTATGTTCTGTTGTGAAAAGAAAAATATTTGTTTGACATCCTAGTCTCCCTGGCAATTTGCAGTTGGTTGCTCCTCTTAGGAGCTGTGCTTTTCTTGTGGGTGCTACAGGGCCAAAGAAGGAAGGGTGTGGGCATCTCTGAAGGTGCCTTTTGAGCTCCTCAGCAGGAAAATGGGGGCAGCTGCCCACGATGGGGCTCTGTGGGGACTAAGAGAGGTTGAGCCCTGGGTCCTGATAGGAGGGTGTGCCGGGGCAGGCTGGGGGGCCAGTTGTGCCCAGTGCTGACACTGGTGGGTCAGAGGGTGGTGGAACAGGCACAGGTGGCCAGTGCAGCATTCCTGCCAACGTGCAAAAGGTTCAAGAGTTCCTGGAAAAGCCAAACCACTTCACAAGATGTCTTCCAGTGCATCTTCCACAGGCAGTACAGCCATCACCAAGGCAACCAAGTTGCCAGAATTTAGCAGCAACAAAACAGAAGGAAAAATTAGTGATGGCCAAAATCATGGCTGCTAAATGCCCTGGTTGAGCTGAGCTCTGCTCGAAGTCATATCTATGTCCTGCATTTAGTAATAATTTTCACAAAAGTCTTGCTTTTGGTCCTGTTCCACAGATTTGTGGCTGGCTTAAACTTGATCATTCTAAAGTAGTGAAATGCTTTTGTTGAAGGGCTCAGAAATCAGTGTTATCCTCTTACTACATACAGGTACTAATAAACAAATAAAATGTCTGAAACTGTCCTGAAACTGTGAATTCCATTTTGGAAAGGCTGAAATGTTCTGAAGAGTCCCTGGTGGCATGGCACCAATTTTTGCTCAGTACTCATTTGAAATGGTCCATATAATTTGCCTGTACTTACCACCTTGAGACTATTGCAACCAGCAGAAGCCCAGGTGAATCATCAGCCCATAACCTGTCCCCGTATGTCTGTCACCTGTAGAATCAATGCCATACATAAAACGTGCATATTCTTATATTCTGGAAAGAGGCCCTTGCAACTCAGAGCAGTGAGAGGAAGCAGTCCTGATTTGCACTATTACCTCTGACAGTTTTACTTTCACTGTGGCATGGCAATAAGATTAAAGTTTTATAGCAATATCACCTCCATTCAGACAAAAAAAATAATTAAACCTTTCCTCTCTGGTACTTAGATTTCAAACTCTTTTATAGAGCCTCTGCATCTGTTAATAAAATCCTTAATTCATTTTGAACATTTTATTGTCACTTTGGATAAAAGTTTAATCAGATAGAATTATTGCCCTTCTAATATTCCCTTAACCTTTGCATTTTAGGCTTAGACCATATCATTTAAATTTTAAAATCACTCTTTTATAGACTTGAATGCCCTCATCTCTTTTTTAGAGGGTACTTTTGCACAGGAATGCCGTAGTCTGTCTTGAGGTCATGTGAAGACTTAGAAGGCTCTAATGCGAGCACTGCTCACTTTCCACTGAAATGTCTTGCATGCCCTATTAATTACTTTAATGGTGACATGCTGGTTTAAGGGAGTTCTTTATTAATGCCACTAAATCTTTTTTTTTATTGTTGTTTAAACACTTTTTCTTTCCTTTATGTAGATGTATTTAATCCTTTCTGTCTTTAAAATTAATGAGTGCGTAACTCCACACAAGGTGTTTGACATTTCCATCTTGCCTTCTCAGGAGGGCGTAGGGAGGATTTTGCTCCCTTGTCTGTATTGTCCACATTGCGGCAGAGACATTCGCATCTGTACTGTCTGTCATCATGTGTTAGATTGTTGTGGTGGAAGTAATTTTTGAAATATGATCTCTCTTTCCAGAAATAATATACAGTGAACTTGCTTTTACTCTTCCAGGATGTTGTTTTTAAAGGTCAGTTTGGATTTTTTGTTGAAAGTGCAGCACTCCTAGTTCAAAAGAGGATTTGCTTATGTTTGAGCCTTTTCCTAATAAGGAGGACACACTGATTTGCTCTCCTCAGTCTGAACTAAGAAATGGTATTCTAGTAGTCCATTTTAATTTTAAAGATATATAGCATTGACTATACTAGATTATTTATAGAGCAGCCCTTCTGCTGAACTAGCTAGCTGGTAAAGCATTGACATCCATGCCTGCAGCTGGATTTTAGTCTATCAGACTTCTGTTTTTTTTAAGGTGAAATTTTCTACAAAATATCTATTCTTAACTCATATTAGTTGCAGATTTTCTTGGTCTTGGGAGGGGAAGCAAGGTGTGAGGGAGAAAATATCATCAGGACCTGAAGAAACATTTTCAAAAGCACAGAAATGGCTGAGGAATTGTCTGGTTATGGTTTGATAACTGACTCTCCGCAGTGAGACTTAAACTCTTACCACTAAGTCATCTTATTCTTTAGTCACTTTAGAAAGTGTTACGTCTCTAACAAACATTGATGGTTTCACCATGGGAATTTCCTACGTGAGATACTTGAATAAACTTCACTGGTTTTAAAGAAAATCAGAACAAATTGTTGAAAAACTTGTGAAGAGGTTTCACCAACAGTGACTAGTTCTTTCTTTGGTGAGGGAGCAGTGGTTTAGGTGTTGGGGTTGGTTTGTTTTTTTTCTATGGGCAAAGTATGAAAGCTTGTGTTACACTGTGGGGTCTCTCTTGACCACTGCTCTCCCAGATGACTTCTATCTCCTAAAAACATCTGTGCCCAGCTGGGTAGTAGAGTTTCTCTGCAGCTCTCCGTGGCTAATGTATACCTGTACATACAGACTTGCCCAAGAAGAATCTGGAAGCCTGAATTCCATCTGAAATTATTTGGCATTTGCCTGGGGAAAGTATTCCTTCCTCTCCTGTTTGTCCAGATCAGTCTGCAATTATCAGTAGCACACTTTGCTGTTGAGTGCAGAGCCTTTTGCTCACAGCTGCTATTTTAATTTTGGGAGCAGGCAGTACACTTATGCACTTACACAGTACTGAAGGGTACCTTTAGCATTTTCAAGCTTTGCTAAATGGCACCCTTTGTGTTTTAGAATAAGTAGCTAATTAAATGCCAAGGCTGAGTGCTGTTTGAGCCATGGGTTAGAGTCACTCTAGCTTAGATAAGGGACTGGATCCCAGAAAACAAATTAGTCTAAGTTATGGGTCTGCTTCAACTGATCCAAATTTGAATGTTTTCTTTGAAATTAATAGGAGCTGAATCAGATTTGTTGTGCCCAAGACAATGTGGCTAATGAAAGACATGAGACATAGACCCCATCTCACAAAGTGATCCTCTTGAGTGTGTGAAGAATCTAGACTGGCTTGATCAAAAGAATTTTCAATTTCTGTTTTTTAAAGTAGAAGTAAGGAAGATTCAAGTGAATTTTAGTGGAAATTCCCTAAAATTAACTGAAAAGCTCAAAACATACTTTTCCCCCCTCTAAGCTTGTTTCCTTCTCTTTTCCCTTGTGGATACCTTGTTTATTTTTTAAATAAATAATCATATTTTAAAGCAGTGTAAATAAATTGCAAAGCGTGCTCCAATGGGGTGGATAAATATATTCCATCTGCTGGGGAGTGATTATTAAATAATTCACCAGTGGCAAACCCAGGAGTGGTTATCCATTTTCCTCTCATTCATGGGTAATTTTTTCTATATCCCGTAGGAGCTCATTATGTTTTCTTTGTACATAATGTTTAATAATTTTAAAATCTGGCACTAACCCCTCCATCTACAGATTCTTCAATTTTTCCTAAGTATTTGTGCATGTGTACGCATGTATGTATTGGCAGAGTAAGATATTTGTTTTCTTTCTTCCTTTTTTTTTTCATGTTGAGAGAAGCTGAGCATTTATGTATGAAGCGAGGTGGGGAGTTGGGAGGCAAATTTCCTTGTGTGCAAGGGAGTTTGCTCCTGCACAGATGGTGGATGGGTGACTTCCCTGCTCTCACCCTTGAGTGGGAATCAATGGGGCTTCAGGGCTATGGCAGCAATATGAAGCTCATAATTCAGCATTTATAAACAAAGGAACAGGAAGCAAGCTGAAGGAGTGGGGCATACATTTGAAGAGCTCTGGCTTATCTTTCTTAATGTTAGGAAGAATTTGGTTATCTTCTAAGGGAGCAAGAGTGAGCCCAGTGAGCCTGGTCTGTGGATCAGCAGCAAGCAATTATTTGATTAAAAACTGGAGCTATATTCCATCAGTGGAAAAATTGCCACAGATATGTGGATTGGTGGGCTTTGAATCTGACCTTAAGGGAAGAGTTCAGCTCCTCCTGGTAGCTAATAGACCCAAAGGCCTCTGTGGGCTTTGATCAGGCAGGGAGGGCAGCTGGGAGGAAGACTGGATGGGGTTGGCTCACAGTCAGGAGCTGGCACCTCCAGTCCTGGATCCCATTTCAGAAATGGTCATGTTCCCATAACTGTGTGTGTACCACAGGCAGGAGGTGAGGGACCACCATCCTGTCCTGCAGCCACCCAGTGCCAGGGTCCAAGGCACTGTGGTCAGAGCTGGGCTCTCCCCCAGGCTGGAGGCAGATGGTTGCAGTTAGAGGACAATCACTACCTTGGTGCTAAAATGTGCAATTAGGCATGGGAAATTATTTCCAAGGCTGATGAAGACAGGAAGGTAAAGCGTCTCTTAATGCTTCCACTGTTTTTCCTGGGGAGTTGAGTGAATCTGGCTGCCCTTACAGAGGGGAACAGCAATCCTATTCCCCAGCACGTAATGATCTCTGCTGTTCTTTTGCACATTCTAGAGGTCCATGCTGTTGGCCAGAGAGGAGCAAAACGCTGTCACTGTGAGGCAGGGAGCTGTTTTATTTCTCTTTCCCTCTTTTTCACATTCCCTGTAGGCATGTGCAGACTCTGGGTTTCAGAGGCAGCTGGGCTCTGTACTAAGCAGGAGCAAACAGCTTTTCCCTGGGACAGAGACCAGATCCAAACAATTTGTTTTTGACTATAATTTCCATATGATTCTTGACCTGGAAACTCCTCCTTTTGTTACTCTGTTAATCCCCTGGGGGACAGGTTTGGGGGAGAGAAGGGAAGTAGTCCAGATGTGAATTAGCAGAACCTTGAATCTTTTGCTTCTTTGTGAAGAAAGTGCAAAGGAAAGAAGAGTCTTTCCAAGCTGACATTCTGCATATTTCCAGCACATGTCTCCATAAAGAGTCAAAGCCAGAATAACACTTTCCATGACTGGTTTCTGTGCATAAGGTAAGTTGTTGTTCTCAGTGTTGGATTGCAGTGCTGCAACTACTGAGGCTAGTTCTGACTCTGACCTCCCTTCCCCGTCTCATTTCCTGCTCCAAATGATTGGTAATATTCACTCCTAGAAATGAGGCTCTAGGATGGAAGAGCACAGTGAAGTTACTCTTCAGGTGAAAGAATAGTGTTGAGTGATGAGGTTGAATATAAAGTTCCAGGGCAAATGAGCAGCGTATTCAGCACTGTGTGCACTATGGACATGTGGAAGAAGTTGCACCCTGTAGAGCAAGGGCTGGAGGATAAGCTGGGGTGTGCTGGCCAATGTGCCAGCTGCAGGAAAAGTTGTGTGAGCTGAGGTTTTGTGGAGCTGCTCTAATTTAAACCTCCAGAAACTGGTGCGAGGGAACAAAGAAACCAGCTGAGGACTGGAGTGGTGTCTGATGGATCTGACAGGAGCAGGGGAGTACAAAATTACTGCCATGCTGGCTCCTCTGTGCCCAAGGCTCATCCTTACATTAGCATTTCTCCAGCTGTACAGCACGCGAGACACCTGGGTTCTTGTAAATCTGGACTGCTGGTACTTCCATCAGGGATGCTGTTTAGTTCTGTGTTGATTAACCAGAGCTGAGCATTGCCACTTGAATGGAGCAGGAGCAGCAAGCTCAGTTCTCTAGAAACCTGTGCTTAGGAGGTAGATATTTCCATTATGTCCTTTTTTCTTCTTACATGCACATGCTGCCTCTCCCCGTGGACCTCGCTGTCTTCAGCTCTCTAGGTGCTTTTTTGTGTGAATTTCCTGTCCATGATGGTGATCCAGTTGCTCTTTTGCTCTCTGTCAAGCCCGTTCAGAGTGAGAGGAGAAGTGGTCGGCTCAAATGGGCAGGGTAAGTCCAAGGACAGATCTGGGAAGATGCCTGGGGCTTCCCCACGCCCTGTCCCAGGTGTACATTCATAACCTAAGCACCTCTTCATGCTCCTGTTTCTGGAATGGCCCTGCTGGCAGCCCCTCTGCCTAAATGCCCAGAACTCTCCCTACACTGACACACAGCTGGGCACTGATGTGCTCTGTAGCCTGTATTGCAATGTGCAATATTAGTAAAACTGTAGTTGCCAAATGTTTCTGTTTTTACATAAAGATATTCCACTGAGGTTATCTGATTTTTCTCTGGTGCTGAGAAAAGCAGTTGAATCAGACAAGAGACCTTGTGGGTGGAATACATTATGTCCAAAAATCAATCATAAGGTAAGGTAGGAATAGAATTGAGTTTATTTACAGTCTGTTGACTTTTATAGTTAGCACCATTTATTAGAGAAGATGAAGAAGAAGAAGAAAATTAAGCAGAGGGCAGGAAAATGTCTCTTTGTGATATTTTTGTGCCTGGCAATGAAAAGAGATGTGTGTACGAGCTGACAATTTATCTTCTGCCCTGAAGAGAAATGACTTGTTCTCAAATGGGCATGAAATGAAATAGTGCAGAACACGATAGGAACTTTTCTGAGTAAATGGGTCAATTTCCTGTCATTCTCTCGATAATTGTATGTAGAGCACACTACGCTCCAAACACTGGCAAATGTGATTTTTTTTTCTCCTCCCGTTATTTTACTCCTCTTGTAAATGGGTGGAAAACATATTCCAGTGCTGGCACTATTATAATCAGCTTTTGCCAGTGGCTAATAACAGTCCATTTTCGGTGAATGCTTATTACCTCCAAGCAGTCCAAGACACTACATAATAACCCAGCACTGTGTAGACTGGTGCTGCTAGGAATGAGATGCAGTTATAGGGACTGCATTGCAAATGCCCCATCACAGCAGGAAGTTTGCTTGTCCCTTTCTCTTCTCTTGCCTAATTGCAAAATAAGCCCTGGTGTTCTAGCTGGAGAAGGAGCCTAGTTTGCCTTCCAAAACTTCCTGGTATGGTCAGGGACTTTCTGCCTCACTGTCCCTTAGCAGGCATTTTCCTCCACTTAGCAAGACCCTGCTCTTACTGAGGGCACATAGATTCAAGTCAGACTCACTGAGGACTGAGCTGGTAATTTTATTTTGGCTGTGGTTAATTAAAAATAACAGAAGTGCTGTAACAGGTGACAAGTGAGTGACAGTTATGATCTCTGTGGCAGATTGGGTAAATCTCACTGGTATGGGTTAATGCAGTGATAGAGCTTCATGAGTGCCTTTGAACCTAAATCTTAGGAAAAGGGAGAGAATGTTATAGGGTTGGCCCCAGCATGCTGGATTCTGGCTGTGGAAATATCTGGATAAATCCCAAATACTTGATTTCAATAAATTTTGTCTCTCTTAACTCCAAGCTAAGCAAGATGTAGACTTGTCCAGCCTATCTAATCATGCATAGTATTATGCTCCTAGCTGGAGGTTATAGGAAGTATAAAAACACAATCCCAGCATGATGAGGACTGCAGATACCTGAGCTGTGATACATCACAACCCTATGAGAGCTAAAGCCCATCCCTGCCTCTCCAGTCACTTAGGGACAAAGTTGCCCAAGAGATGGATTTCAGCTGAAGATTATTGAGAACTATTTTCACCCCAGTTATCCCCCAAAATGAAAACCTTAAATCACATGTTTTGAAGGCTAGAATCTAAAAGCTTTGAAAGGAAACCCCAAGAACAGACTTTTTTTTTTCCCCTCCCCACTAGTGAAAAGCTGATTCTCAAGAGTGTGGCAGGATCATGCATTTCCCATGCAAATTTTTCATTTAGAAGGGGAAGTCAGGGACCTTTCTGAAGGCTTAAACAACGTTGTTTTTTCTTATTGGCTGTAACTAGAGCTCATCTGTGAATACACCCCAGGGTCAGTGTCACCTTCTTTCTATATATGCAGGATAGATTTCAGTCCAATACAGATTGGATTGGGTCACAACTTAAAAAAGGCTATTGAAAGTTTTTCAGCCTCTAATTTTCTTTTTTTTTATTTGTTGCTTGTTTTGTTTGTTTTTTTTTTATTTTTTCCATTAGGATAGGAAAATGGCAGCTTTTCATTAGGCGTCTGTAAGAAAAGACAGGTCTATTTGTCTTTTATGTATACCGTTGATGCAAATGGACTGGAAATAAGGATACACAGAAGGACAGGTCTTCATCTTCTGCATCTGCTGTCAGGAGAGGAATTCATGTAGCAACCCCAGCCCATGAATCAGCAGTTGCTAAAGTATGCACAACTGCTGGATGGAGCTGGCCCCACTTGGCTCGTGTGTAAGGCTCCAGACTCCTCACAAGTCATGAGGAACGGGAAGTAAATGATCTCTGACCTCCGTCAGCAGGGAGCACGGAGAAATGTGCGTTGTTTATTTCACCTGTCTTTGGAAATGTGGCAGCCCTGGAGGACTGAATCAGAAGACAGTTATGCTCAGTAATTCTGGAATAGCTCAGCTGCCTGGGATAGGGTCGGCCCACTGTAAAAGCCATCAGGGGAATTAGGTCAGAATTCGGCTGTGCTGCTGCTTTGACCAGAGAATGAGTTCTAATCACTCTTACTTGGAGCAAAATAGGAAAAGATCAAGGGCAGAATTAGTCATTTTCCCCATGTTACATAACAATATTTTAGCAAACATTCTTCTCCCTGAACATTTAAATGCATTGCTTGAATAATCACTGAAGACAATGTGGTAATAATATGTTCCTGATGTGTTGGAAGCAAAGCATTTACTCTGGTTTTACTTTTGCAAAATATATTAAACTACTTATTTTTTGCTGATGTTTACACACGGGGAGTGTGGGGGGTTGTTTTGGTTTTTACTGCTATTTCTTTAAGGAAGCACGAGGGGATTTCTGTTAAATGGGTCTGATGCTTGTGATGGAATTCATCCCAGATAACTTCATCTAACTACAAGCCACATGCTTGGGCTGACATGCATGTGCCTTGGGAGTGCTGGTGGAGACTTGTTGGTACGTCCTAGGGAAGGATGTTTTAACCAGCCCTACCAACAACTCTTGCAATCACCCCGGTGCTGGAGTCACCTTTGCTCAGTGTATTTAAGGCGAGCAGCATCTGAGTACCTAGAAAGTAGGTTTTCTTCCACCTATAGTTCCCACATGTCCTGGTTGTTTAGTCATGCTCTAATTCACTCTCGTTCAGGACTGACTCCACCAGAAAAGGCAGTTCTGACCATTTTCTTTGACACAGCCAGGAAGAGAAAGTGGAGTTGCAATCTGCGTAGGTTGTTTTAAATGGTTAGGAAATGAGTGCTGGAGATGAGTGGATCTGGGCTCTGAAACTGCCTCAATTGGAGGGCAAAACCACCCCAAAACTGCCCTTTCTGAGATGCAGGGGAGACATGACAGGAGAGACTGCTCAGGAAGAGGTCTTGTTGCAGCTCCATCTGAAGCCAGCATGCAGAAAACACCCTTGGGATGTGCCAGAGAGGGTCAGGGGAGGGCTGGAAGTGTTCATTGGGATGATGTGGGTCAGGACTGTGCTTGTCTTCCCACCACAGTCTCCCAGCCTGCTCCACCTTCCCACTTGGAAAAACACAGGGCTAATAGAGATTACTGCAAACAGGAGGTGGAAAAGGGTCTTAATCCATGGGAGATGTGCAGGGGCACCACGATGGGCATGGCAATGCTGGAGGGGTGAGCTGTTTGGGCTGCAATTGCTACCTGTGAGCAAAAGGTGGGTTAGGAAGGTGTGGTTTGGCTTCTTTGGCTGGCTGGGTTCTTATTGTCAGAAATGGATTTTACTGGGCTTGAAACTTGGATTAAAAAACATGTCTTTATTAGCTCCAGACAGAGATGCGTCCTGGAATCTTGGAAACTGTTTCACTGCTGTCTTTGGGAGGAAATTTTGGCTTTCTAAGTTACAACATGACTGATATGTTCTATTTGGTTTTTTGAGAATTTTTTTATACTCCCATGACTCAAATCCATTTGAATTTTTCCTTCAAACCATGTGTTTGTAAGCTCTGACTAGCATAGCATTACATTGGATATTCTGGCATTGGACAGTGGAGGATGGAGGAGTGTTTTTCCACTGCTACCACAGCGGTCTTCAGCTCACTGTTGCAAAGCACAACTTCTAGCACAATCCACCACTCTCAGTTAGACTGACACTTCCCAGGAGGAGCAGGCACAGGGGTTTTGATCCACCAAGACCAGCTTTGCTGAATAGATGCACTACAAAGAGAGGCACAAGCCTTGCCTCATACTGTGGCAACTCTTTCTGGTCTAAAATGTGCCACCTCTTCCTCTGCCTGCGTTTTGCTGTTTTTATGTACTTAAATAGGGTCTGTCCTTTAATAACATAATTGTGGAGGGGTGATCTTCACCCATGCTTGGGTCCTTTGCACTGTTCACTGGCCGCAGATGTAGGATATTCACCCAGTCCTCTGTCCCTGCACTGCAGGGTGCAGGGGGTTGGTGTAGGCATCTCTTATTTGCGCAGGTAAATATTTGCTGGCCCAGAGCAAGACAGGCAGAGGAATTGATGCCATTACTGTAAGGTCAAGCTGTTTGCTGGAGAGAGAGAGAGGGAGAGGACATCAGCCCTCCAGGCATGTTCTAAGAACACACTGCAGATCCAGCTCTGCAAACAAGATGTACAAGGACATGTCCCGTTTGTGAGTTCCCACCAGCCCGAGTCTCCAGCCAGCATTGAACAATCACCACATAAATGATTGCGTGAGTGCCTGGTGATGATAAATGGAGGCACCTCAGGGACTTTATTGAAAACCTACATGTTTTCCCTTCCTGCCATCTGCACCAGTTCCCCAAGGGCTCTGAGAGCTGAGTCTGCAAGCTCATTCACCCCCTTACATGCTGTTTGGGCAATTGGGGAGGCCTGGCAAGGCTCTCCAGGACATCCTCCCCGTGTAAGAAACATCACCACCACTGCCAGGGTTCCATCACAGGAACACAAACACATCTCCCAATGCCTAGAAAAGCACAGAAGTCCACCTTGCTTTCTGGGAGCTGGGTTGCTTGAAGGGCTAAAAGGGGTGAAAACTTATTTTTAGATTACTGCTATCAGCTGACCAAGCTCTGATGTACTTGTGTAAGCAGGCAGCATTTTCACATCTGTGCTGTTTGCTTTAACATGTCAAACAGCTGATGTTTTTGCAAGGATTCCCTAGCTCCTTCCTCCCTTCTTTTTTCTACTGTCTCTATAAAATAATACTGCTATAATCCAGTTTGACTCAGCAGGATCCCTTTCACGCTGGCTAATCCCCATATATAGGCATCAGTTCAGGGAGGTGCACCAGAATGCTGCAATATTTTCCCTAACATTTTGTTTAACCAGGATGACATTATTCAGACAAATTAATTCCTCCAAGACGTAAACTTGTTCTGACTGAGTGCTGCAGCAGCCTCCCTGAGAGCAACAAACCATGATCTGACATCTTAACAGCTCTCCACACAGTCAGGGGGAGTCTTACATAAAAGATCTTCAGCTGTGCATATCTGCAAGGTGCAGCTGCCCCTTTCTGCAATAGATTTCTTTTCCAGTGGGTTTTGGTGAAAAATAATATCTTCTTTTAGGAAGTGAATGGGATCTAAAGCATAAGTAATTTTGGAAAATATCCTGGCATATAAAAACATAGGGTAGAGATTACCCTCTGAAATCCTTGCCAAAGATTTTAAAAATGGGGTTCTACTTTGGTCACTCTTCTTCCATTCTGAATTGGGTTCATCTTAAACATCTGAGCTAACATGTTCCTAGATGGGATTTACAAAGCTCAGGGGCACATGTAGGTGATGTGTCAGCTGTGTGTGCCAAATGGCAGTACCTGCAGGAAACTAAGAGGAAAATGTAAAGAGTCCTTCACAGGTCTGCCAAAAGAAGGAATTCTTGGTCTGCCTCATAGAGAGGCAGTCCTAGTGTGGAAAATGGCCTTGTGGTGCTGCTTTTACCCCATATAGGGTATGGATGGGCAGGTGGGCTACCCAGAATGGGCTACCCTGTGCCCCTCTGTGACACCAGCTATTTGGGGTGGCATGGTCAGGCTTCTAGAGCGGCATTCAGTACTGAGGTTTTCTGTCCACATTCCCCCGAGATGTTTTCCTGGCATTTGAGTTACCTCTTATTCTGTCTATGTCAGCGCTCTGGGAGCCAGCTGGGAAATGCCTTTTTCCTCCTCTTGCCTAGAGTATCATTATGTCCTTCCAAGTGCCTGGCAGTCCATCCCCTTGGTGCTTCCTTAGCTCCTAGATCCATAATCCAGCAGGTTCTCTTGGTGGCCTCAAACATGCCAAAGCAGGAGGAAGGAAAGAAGAAATCTGATTAACTTAAAGTAGCAGGGGCTGAGCTATTTGAACGCTGTTCTGCATCCATGTCTCACAGCCCTGGCTTCTCTTCTGAATTCTTCATTGCCTTATGTCTATTTTTTGCTCTGCTTGAGTTGCTCCACTGTGCCTTAGTTATACATTCCTGAGAAATGGGCTGATGTTGATCATTTGTTCACTGTGACTTGCACGGAGTGACTTCAGAGGGTTTATCTAACTGGATGGCCTTGGTCTTGGGGTGCTGGGAGCTTCCCTTAGCTGGATTTCTCTTCTGGACCTTACCATCTCCTAGGCTAGCAAGAACAGCTAAGGGAGAGCACGTTCTCTTCTCTGCAGCAGTGTACTATTGACAGAGGGCATTGTTAGGGGCTCTTGGTACTCCAAGTACCTTAATGCAGTATCAGCAATGTTAATTCAAACTATGTTATGATTACAGCAAGTAGCTGTAACATCCAACAGACACTGAATAATTTAAAAGGTTTATAAAGTTGAAGCTTACAGAAATGGATTTACAGATGCATAAAACTACCTCAGATTAGTTTCAGAGGTTCCCCTCACTCTGTATCAGCTGTTACAGATGCTTCCCACTTTCTTCCCAAGGGAACTTTAACATCTTTTTCTCCTGGTTCTATTTGTGAAAGATCTCGCATTAGGACTGCACTTTCTTTTACACTGCAGTTTTGTCTTTTGGGGAATAGTCAGTCTTCAAGCTCTCTCCATACTTTTAGCCCTAGTATCATCTCTGCATGGTGATTTTGAGCCCTTTACTTGCTGCAGATGTAGGTTTGACCAGTAGCTTTGAAAATATCACTTAGACATTTCATATTGTCTACACAATAACAGCCAGAGTGAGCTTGTTGCTTTCCAGGGGCTTGGTGGAGTAACTAGCAATTTATACTATAGTAAGGTAAACTAGTTTTTCCTCCTGTTGAAGCAATTCTTAAGTCTTTCTGGAAAACCTTCTATACACTGAAGTTTTTATTTCTTACAGATATGTGGAGTAACTGCCACACATTATACAAACCATGAAATGTCATTAAATCACACAGCTCATTAATGGCTTCTGCTTAAGACTCCCTGTGACAGTAACCTGGGATAAATCATCTGTCCCCAGCCACATCTTTGGGACCAGTGCTACTGTCCCTACAGGAGAAACCCTGTGAACAAGCATGGCTGGAAGAGATTCCTAGTGTGGTACTGCAGAGCTGTTATGTCTGATAGTACTTTATGCTTATCTGTAGTCTGTTATTAATAACAAAGGGGAAAAAAAAAAACGCTAATTAAATTAGTGGGTTAGTAAGATGTCAGGGCAGTGGAATGGAGAGCCATGGACTGATGAACATCCCGGACTCATTTGAGCAAAACTGGTTTGGCACACCCAACTGTGAGGCCGTCTATTTTTCAGGAGCAAAACCATCATCTTCTGGCGTATCAGTTTTATCTCCAGGTGGAGGTTCATCCATCAGAGTGCCTTCCTTAGGAAGGATCAGAGCTTTCTGTACAGCCAGCTAAGGGAGCCTTAGCAAGTGGTAAGTCTTTGTCCCTTGATGTGTTCAGGCTATGCCTGGGCACTGTGATGGAGGTTTGATTTAGTCAAACCTGTAAAGCTCTAAAAATCTTAAGTGGATTGGCTGCCAGGGATTCTGCACAGAAACAATGCTGGTATAGCACCAAGGACCTCACATACTGTGGATTTGGGGTAGAAGGAGTGGTGCCTTGTTTGGTTTTCTTTTTGTCACGTTCCCAAAAGAGAGCAGAGAGCCGAAGCATGGTGGGAAGCATGCACACAGTGTACTGACAAGATCCTTGTGTTCTGTACATGGCACTAGCTAACACATTCCTCCTGCTAGACCATTGCCACAGCAGGTCCAGATGTCACTAACTCCGGCTGATACCACTGAAGAATGATGATTTATGGCCACTGGAGATTTGTCTGCCTTTGTTCAAGGAGCACAAGAAAAGGACTTGGAGGTTGTGCCTCGGGTGGTCAGCTATCTAGGTCAGAAGAGGTAAAAGCTGCTGTTTTCAAAAATTTGCCTTCTTTCCAGCCATCTTGTGGTTTGTCTTCTCTGTCAGAGACTAGGCTGCTTTGTTTTTTTCCAGGATGCTGAACATACCCCAACTCAAGCTGCTGGCTTGAAATGTCTTGAAGAAAAGGTGGTTTGAATTAACCACCCTAAAATATAGAACACCCTATCCCTGAGGACTCTTTGCAGTGTGTGACTGTAAGCATTTGGTAGTTAAAAGGAGGGTTGTACCCAAAGTGAATTAATTCTCCCACTAGGCCCTGAAAGGGTCAGCTCTAGTCACAGGAATGCCAGGCAACCAGTGGAGTTTAAAGCAGGAGAACTAAATGGGAAAGACAAGCTTTTGGTATCCTGGCTGTATTTTCTTAGCAGCAGATCTCAAAAGTGCTTTCCAAAGCCTGGTAAGAACAAGGATATGTGGAGTTAGATGAGCCCTGGAGTGAGTGCCTCATTTTCAGTTGCACATTCCAGGTCTCGGCTCAAATATTTTTGTGCTGGGTTTCTTTCAGAAAAGTGCACCAAGACCCTGGAGCCAGAAATACTGTATAAAACACGCAGGATAATTAGCAACCTCCTGGAAACATGTGAAACTTTAATAAAACTTAAACTCCAGTTCCTTCCCACAGGTGGAGTCCAGCAGTACTGTAGGCAATATGCACAATTAAGCTATTTTTATGCCTCTTCATCTAAAAATGTGAGTGTTAAAACATATGTAGGTAAAGCAAATGGAAAGCTTAGACTTGCCTGCGTGCCATGCTCATTTGAACTCTCTGCATTAGCCTGGATTGCTGCTGAGCAGTGTGTACTCCAGCAAAGGTTTTGCAAAGGGAAATGTCTTCACCTACAAACCTGGCTTCTTAAAAAGCCTTATGACTTTGCAGCTCCAGAAGATATTGACTTTCCCTGCCAACCACAAAGGGGAATAAATGACTGGGAGGGCTCAAGTAATTATACAAAGTGCCTGGATCAACTTTTCCATGGGGATCCTGTAGCTACTGGTCTGATGGCTTAATAATGTGCTTCTGAAATGGCTGCTTTCCACTGCTGTTTCTCTCTGGGGCCAGATTTCCAGCAAGGCTCCTTAGCTGCCCTTGCAGAACTGGCAGGACAATGCTCGCTGGACTCATGCTGTATGTGAAGGAGCCAACAGTAACTTTTCCATAGGAAAACTTGCAGGTAGGGCAGAGCTGCACTTTGCTGCCCCAGCAGCAAACTTTGAGAAAGATGATTCAGAAAACCCTAGATAACTTCCTTGTTCCCCACGCTTCACTGCCATTCCCTGTCCATCTGCCCTTGTCCCTCATCTCTTTGGGAGCTGGTGTGGCAGTGCATGTGGGGAGTGACCACTTTGCACCGCCAGTGCAGCAACAAAATGTGATCCTTCCATTACAGATGCTCAGTACTTGTCCTTATGGCTTGCCTTAGCTGGATCACTCAGGTGCATGAGCCACGTGTTGATACCAGGCTGTCTTGTCCATTTTCACCTGGATCTGGTCCACAGTTAGAGCCTGATGAACAGGGGCCCTTCCTTCTGTTGTTCCTCATAGGTCCATTACATCAGAAGCTGTTTATTCAAAGATGTGGGCCAGTTTTACTTTGCATGAGCTGCTTGGCAAAACATAAGGGTCAGGCTACTTTAGGTGTTCAGCTGTTCCTGCTGGGGAAATGGCAACTTCTGGTCCTCAGAAAGGAAAGTTGGAAGTTTTATTAGGATGGAAATGAGCAATCCAGCAGTTACATTGGGAAACACCCATTGGTGCAGGTGATCTCAGACCTTTTAAATTACTGAGAAGCACTGGAGCACAGTCTTTTCCACTGTTATAGAAAGAAAATCCCCATAATAGAATGGAACAGTTACAGATCAGAATGATCCTGCAATAATGTTGTTTTTTCCTCTATATTCTGTGACCACTGTGATTTCAGCCTGAGAGTCCATCATACACTGAGAGGATGCTATCGACTGAAGAATGGACACGTTATATAACATCTATTATACATTCAGTGTGTTTATATAAATGCATATTTCTTATGTAACTGTGTCACTAGGAAAACAGTGAGGTTGGACGAGTTGGTTTCTCCTGCCATTGCTGCTCTGCTTCGCTTGTTGATTCTTAAGCACTGTCACAAGACACTGCAGGTTGTGCTGCTGATGTGTGTGCCCAAGTGAATCTCTTCAGCAGCTCCATTCACTTTGGGTTTTGCTGGGATTTTTCTCAGCTGTTGTTTCATTTTTTAAATGTAATATTTGGCCGAAAGCCTTTGGTGTTGCTTTCACAAACTCAGGAGTAATCTGGTTAGTAAATACTAGGGACTAACAGTTGACTAGCACAGTGTTCATTTGCTGTGCTTTTCAACTTGAAATAACATCCAGGGCAGCCTCTTCAAGTGATGTAAAAGACCTGGTTAAGAAATGCCAGCTGTCAGCTTGATTTTTGGTCTGCTCTGCTCTGACATAAACCTTTCTGACAGCTCAGACCAATGTCCTTCATATTCCAAATTAATCCAAAATTTCTCATGGTGATGAAAGGAAAGAAATTACTTTAGAGTGCATGTTTCCTGCTCTGAACATCCTTGACTAACCCTGCAGACACCAGAGAATTACCAGCTACTCAGACATGCCCGTCTGCTCTTGATGCAACTCTGAGCTTATTTGCATTCGAATGGCTTTGCCATCCGAGATCTCTGTATCCAAGTCTCCATGTTGTCTGTATAAAATAGGAAAAATTTATTTTTTTTTTTCAGGGAGCCTTAATTTTTCTAGATTGAGAGCAAAGGAATAAGAGGTTGGATCAACTCAGCAGACAATTGTGTTGTGAGGAATCTTCTGCCCAACAGTCCCACAGTAGTATCTTGAACAGTAGAGTAGCCCAGAGCTTCTGGTTTACTTTTCACATGCTGTTCCAGGAAGGATCTGATTTATAGTGTGGGTATCTCTTTGTAAGGTTAGAAGGAATAATGTGCCATCCATTGTATAGCAAGCTCAGTTCCAGCAGAAGCACCCTCAGAGGTGGGCAAGAGGTGCAGAAGGACTGATGTAAATCATCTTCTCTATCTCATTGTGGATAAGATTATCTCACAGTGGAGGAAGGAAGGTGATGGACGAGTTCCCAGGGCGGAACATCAGTCTCCAGCTTTCGCTTTTCTCACATCTCACTTGACCTCTTTGGGAAGTTCTATTTTCTGTGCTGTGCCTTGTCTGGGTTCTTCTTACATAGCAGTCTCAATTTTCTGGTTTTGTATCCCTTCCTTCTTTGTCACTCTTATCTCAGCAGGTGGCTCAAACTTGCTTTCCCAGACCAGGAACTGAATCAAACATCCAGGTCATCTGAATGAAAAGAACAGGGATGTCATTGCATCTAAAAATAATCCCACTACCTGGTAGGTGACATGTTTGACCCCGGACTTAGTCAGCAGCCTGGATTTATTTCCAATTAAAGTCTGACTCTAGACAGAAGAATGGGTGTTGCTCTGGCGAATAATTCAATTCAAACCTCTGAAGAAATCCTGGTCCCCCAAAAAATGAAATTTCTAGTCTTGGGGTAGAGGGGAAAGAGTATAGTACAGTTCTTGCCTTACATTGACTCACTAAATTTTGTTTTCTGTTATTCTTGACTGTGGCCAGTGTTGGTTGTCTGTGGGTTGCCAGTGTTCTTTCAGAGTCTTTAAAAATAGACATTTCACTCAAGAGACTTTCTTCAAGAAATAAGAAACTCCCCCTTTCTTTCCCTTTGGAAAGACCTCAGAGCACCCACAAAGTTTTCAGCCCTCATATTTCAGGCACAGATAAGTCTCCCATTGCCCCAAAGGCTCCAAGACGTTTTCCTCACGTCAGGGACATAAATGCATTTGGCAACTCTTTAGGAAACATATCACGGATTTGGGCAAATCATATTCTCACTGTCAGTTCAGGTAGCAGCAGCATCCAAGTGCTATGAGAGTTTTTGGGGAGTTTTTTTCCAAGCTTTATACTGGATTATGTTATCTATTAAAAGCAGCTATTTTTATGCTGAACTGCTGCAATGACCTGTATTTCACAACTTGCACGTATACACTGAAAAAAACATTATCTTGCACTCAAAAGGTGTTTCAGGGAAAGCTCCATGAAATTCTGTGCAAAATCTCATTACCTTTTTGCTTGGGTTTTCATTTTGTTTCAGTGTGGGGAGGTGTTTATTTCTTGGTAGCTCCAGGTGCCAACTTTGGTGTTTGTAATAGAGATGTGGCTTCTGTCAGAGCATCACAGACCTCCTAACAGGTGACTAAACCCACTCCATAAATAATATGAAGAACAGAGAAGGAAAATAATGAAATTATTCTCTGAGTCACTGGTGAACCAAGGACAGAAGCCAAGCACCCTTAGTTTCCAGTGCTCTGCCCCTGCCACTAGAAAAAAAATTAATTTCTCTTGTGACTTGTTTGAGATATTCAGGAGAAGCTTTGCGTTCTCTTTGTTTGAGCAATTAAGGTAGAAGGGGTAGCTGTTAAACTGATATCCAGCTGAAATATTTAATTTATTTAGTAGCTATTAGAAGCAACTTAGAGATGCCCTTATCTGTGACTTGAAATAATCAGAGGAAAATAGATTGTGTGACTTTCCATGTGGCTTGGAGAGATGAGGGGTTTTTATTCTCAGGGAAGGAAGGGGAAGGATTCTGTCTTTTTTTTTTAAATTTCTTACAAACTGTAAAGGAGCTCAGACTCTTGAGCAGTAGTCCTGTCTATCCCCTTTTTTAAGTTTCTCCAGAAAATCTCGGAGAGCACAGGAAGCAGAAAAAGGCAGCTTTAAACAGGTTGTAGTTAAAAGGCTGGTAGTGTTCAATCTGTAACCAAAGCAAGCTCAGCTTTGCTGTATGCCAATTTATTGACAAGAGTTTCCAACTTATATTTGTTTTCTGTTTTAACCAACAAAGTTCCATTTTCTTGATGGTTTTTATGTCACAAATTCTTGCATTGCTCCAACAGTCCTTCAGGAAATGCACAGCAGACAAGAAGTTATTTCTAATGTAAAAATACCAAGAAAGAGGAGAGTGAGGCGAACTATAAATAACCACTGAGATGTCAGAGTCTCAGTCATTTTTTCCTCCGCAAGTCAGCTTTAGCAGTTAAGGTCAAGATAACATTTCCATGTCAACGGTCAGTTACATCAAAATTCTAAAACAGGAAAATTGAATGGAATTTTGGATTTTTTTCTTGTATTGTGCTCGGATTTGACCAATTTATAGTCTCTTTGGTCCACCGCTCTGAGTTCCAGTGTTATTTTGGTTAAGCTCCTTGCCAGGGTGGCAAGCTTGGATTGGAACATTGGGTTTATTAAAGGCTATGAAATAAAATTCCTGACCAAAAGAAAAAGAAAAAAGCCCACTTCTTGCCGATAGTTACTTCTTTATTTCCTTTGATGCGGTTCAGTTTGACTTGAATTTTAGCCTAACAATTTGCTACACAGTTTTGTTTTGTTTTCACAAAGTTCTAATCAGCTTAAACTGCAAGCGGTTTGAAATGCTTTTCTAACAGCTTCCTTGGTGTTGCTAATTAAGCTTGAAATCTCTGTGTTGTCCACAATTGTATCTAAACAAGGAGGAGAGTGTATCTGTTCTCCATTTGCCACATCTCCCAGCTGCATGTAATTCTGCTGCCTGCGCAGAAAGCAATCGCAACAGGACAGAACCTTTATTTAGGCAAAACTCCCAGGGTGGCACGCAAGGTCAGGCACATCATGTTTTGAGGAATTTGGTGGCGAGAACACGTAAGGCAAGCAGAGCTACATCAATAGCACAAAGTGCTTGGGAATAATGAACAGCTTTGCTTTATGCCCCAGAGCACTTTGTTCTGCAGAGCCCTGAGTTATGTATGGTCTGTAGGTGCTCTCACCTGATATGTGGGTGTTAATAATAGATGAAAGAACAGGCTATCGAAACCCGCCGTGTATTCCCCCCATCCCTCAGAAGCAAAACTAATAGAACATCATAGTTTTTAAAGCTATGAAGGTTCACTTAAGTGGAAAAAGAGTCCTAACAAATCCTCAAACACATCTTTCTGCATTGGGCAAAGCTATGGGATGGTTTCTCCCTAGGCAGGGACCGCAGCGGTGTGAAGCAACACTAATCTGCTGAGGCATGGCTGCTGTTGTGCGACACAGCCCAGGGATTTCCGCGGTAGCTCTGTGCCAGTTTGCCTCAGCTGCAGAAGCCCTGAACAAACTGTTTACCTCTGACATTCTGGGAGGGATTTTGAGGGATTTCCTTCAAATTAGAAATCTTTGAAAATCAGCATCCTGCGCCAGGCGTTGTATTATGCAACGTCTTGGAATGAAGGTCTGGTTGTGCGCTTAGGATCTCCTTGGATTGAAGGAATCAGAGATGGAAACTGTCTTATCAGATCATCCCTCCCTGCCAAGGCAGGCTTGTCTCCTGTGCTCTGCTGGTGCTGCTGTGCTTTACAAATGTTTTTCTCTCCAGTGCTCGAAAAGCCTGCCCCAGCTTCCTGGTTGGTTGTTTTCTGGGCCAGTTGCAGTCCTGATGTGGAGTGACCAATTTCACGTGGTTATGCTGGTTCATACCTGGGGTGTGGTGTGGTGGCAGTGCTAACAGAAAGTGTGAGCTCTGCTCACCAAGACGCACAATGTGCTGCTTCAATTCTCTGGGGAGTGTGCAGCTCCCCTTTCCTGGTGGCAAGAGACAAGATGTGAGGAGGTTTGGAAATCCAGCTTCACGAGAAAATTACTGAAGGAACTGAAGCTGATTACTAAGACATTTAACAATGTCCTTTTACATAGCAATTGCTAAGGATACTTTCAATTGTTTGGCTTACTGTAGTATTCCATGTAATTATGATTATCGTTGCTGAAAAAAATTCATATGCATAGACTTTTTTATTCTCTGTGCTGTTTTAAAGTCAACTGTAAGTTAGAAGCATTTCCTCAGTGTTAAACTATTTTACTCTTGCAAATGGCTGTAGCCACATTGGAGTATTCTGAATAACAGCTCAGGTGCTGTCCTCTGGTATTTCACCATCCAAAGTTGACTTCTGAGATGTGTGCAAGTCACTACAGAGAAAAAGAATTTAATTTTTTCTGTTAATAATACCTTGTTTCCATTAAGTAACCACTTAGGCACATGGACTACTTCACAAGTACTTATCAAACCTAATAATATCCAGTTTCTCACTGGAATATGTAACTTCTACACCCATTTTATTTACAGGCTGACTGAGGCACAGAGCATGGGAATGCTTTGCCTATGGCAGCTACTTGGTTTAAAAGCCAGAAGTCCAGGCATTTTATCTTCCAGCCTACCAGTTTAGAGGACAATTCCCTCATTTCTTACATTCATAGGCACTGCTGTTTTAAAGGGACAAAGATCTCTGTGTTGTCAGAGCAAGGAATGTGCAGAAGATGAGTAGCTTTGAGTGCCAGGAAGTAGTTAAGTAATTTCCAGCATGGGGCTTCTTGTGGATTTTTAGCTGGAAGGAGTCAATGTGACTGTGGTTGGACATTGAGCACAATGCAGAGTAGATTGTTTAACCCTGACATTCTTTCATCACTCTCAGCTTGGTGGTGCTAAAAAAGGATGAAGGCCTCATCTAAACTGGCACTGAACATCAGAGAAGTCACCCAGTCCCTGCCTGTGCTGATCCAAACATTAATTATGTTCGGCATTAAAAATACAATTCTTCCTGCAGGTAGTATGGCCAGCTTGTGTGCCTGCCAAGTTTCCTCTCCAGCCTTTGGTGTGCTCACACAATGGCAAAGCCGTCTCTCAGCCTTCACTTGATAAGGCAAATGGAGCTCCTTCCTCCTCTCACTGTAGAGCAAATTTTGGCAACAGCATATCAATTGAGAAGCATTCCTTAAACACTGTTCCATTTTCATCATGGCCTTTCTGTTATTGCACATTTGTGGACTCAATTGCATGCCATTGTTATCTTTGCTGCTAACATAAGCCATAAAATGTATCTAGCCTTTCTCTAATACAGGGCAAGGCGAAGGGACTCCTTCATCCTGTATGCTGAGAGGACTCTCTGCCAGATCCACCTCCAGCTGCTCTGAGTCCAAAACTACAAAGCTGAATTCGGTTTTCCTGACAAGAAAAGCAAATTCCAGCAGAGGAGAGGCATGCCAGCCGTGGTATTGCTACTGTGCTGGGAAAGCCACTAAAAACAGCCAAATGGAAGAACGATTTGAAAGCCACTGAATACAGTAACCTCCAGGGCCCGAGTCTGCCCTGTGCAAGTGGTGGCTGTAAGCACAGGTCAGACCCATTACCAGTGTGCTGGTAACGTTGCAGGGTTCCCAATGTGATTTATTCCAGTATCTTCCTTTCCATCTCCCAGCAAATCAAGCTATGCCCTCTAAAGAAGAGCATCACTGCTCACCACTGTGTCTGAATTAGGGGGTTTTGCCAAGATATTTAGGGCTGTCAGGGGTCACATCTCACCATAACACACTGATGCAGCTATGGCAGCACAGTCTGAAGGTCAGAGCATTGCTCAAGATGCTTCTGCAGTGCTCTCCCTTTGCTGGAAGCACCCCTCAGAGCAGCAAGAAGGGGAGTGTCACCCTTTGCTAATAATATGTCCAGCTGGTCAGGTGAAGTGAGAAGCATTAACTCATGCCCAAATTCTCTCCTCAGATATGCAGGAAGGAATTCCATGCTGGCTATTAGTGACTTAAATATTATGTTTGCCAAGATCTAACCCATCTGTGGAGATAGCAGCTGGGGAGCCTTGGGTGGAAATCAGGTCTTGGATTTTCCTTTTCTAGAAATAATGCCAAAAAAGTGTTTGAAAGTGTTGAAATTGCATCTCAACACTTAACCCCTCCACCACTGTCTGCTTTATATTTAATTTATAATACAACTATATATTTTCAGACCCAAAACCTAAATGAAACCATTTGCAATTATTTTGAAGTGCAGTTTTTCAATTGACCTGATCTTATTTGAGGTTTATAAATTCACCAGACTTCTTGAGATTAAAGTATTCTGTCTTCGCTTAAGTATGGAAACATTTTCAAGCCTCAAAAAATATCCCACAAAGGGGAAAATGTCTGCTGCTCTGCTCTCCTCACTGTCTGAGGAAATGAAGGAGAGTCACAAGATTTAAAGCAAGTCACTTACCACACTTTACTAAGTTACAGTTCAACTATAGTATTTGACCATGTGCCTGTTTTTAGCACAACAGTCACATTTCATTCGTGCAGCTTAAAACCATCTCCTCTGCTCAGTCACTTCGAAAAATGTGTTTCTTCTGCAGTGCTCACAGAAAGTGAGTTTGTGTCCCTGTGCATGAGTTGCCAGTGTAATTTATTCCAGCAACTTCCCTCCCCTCTCCCAGCAAAATAAGCAATACCATGCTCGTGTCCCTGAGCGTGAGCTCTTCTCGGTCTGCTGTTCAGAGTGCAGGAGACATTATTTATGTTCATTAGAGCTTGGGATGAATTGCCAATGCAGAAGAAGCAATGACTAATCCATGTGGCTTTTCTTCTGCACTCATTGCTGGGTCATTGTGGGAGAGTCCTTGTGCTGGCGTGATATTGTGAGTTACTGCTGTCACCCGAAGTTTGGTTAGGAGGGGTTATAATCTGCGGCATTAGGGCAGCGGGATGAGCTACAGTCGGTAGCCTGTCACTGCACCTCTGCTCCCCAAAGCCCTCTGCCACCTTGCCATCTGGGATGTGAAGTTTTCAGGAGAGGACTTAAACAATCCCTAGCTCCAGTCTTCCGTGGTTCTTGCAACCCAGAAGCCTTTCCCAGCAGAGTTTTCTCTTTGTGTCCCATGTCTAAACCTAACATCTGCAGAGCAATTCCCTTTGGCTTTTTGTGGCTTGCGAAGGGACAAGTATTGCTCTAGGGAGGTCAAACAGCTCCCACTACCACTTGCTAGATGCTTGTTCCCAAGCATCTTGTTCCCACTTTGCTACTGGTTGCACTATACGTGTTTAAGTCTCTTAGTTTTAACATGCAAGATGATGCGTAATGTCCTGGCCATTTCAATTCTTTCTTTGTGTTTTAGTGTATCTTTGCTTGGGGTTATTTTTCTTCTTGGTAATTAGGGTGCATTATTCTTCCCATGTGAGATTCTTTTTCTTTGCCATGGATAAGCAGTTCTGCCCTCAAGAGACATGGACCCAGATTCAGCCTTACACATTGTGCCAACCTTCCATTTAGAAATGGATGGTTCCTTCCCTATGCTTTTCAAATCCCAAAAAAATTAGTTGGATTTGGAAACACAAGGGCACTCCCTGCCTCTTGGCCAAAAATATGGGAAAAGTATGGTAAACTTTGCCCTCAGCCCACACTAGATTTGTGGTCCATATTCTTATGACATGAATTTGACCACAACCCCTAGGTCTGATGTTTCCTAGCTGTTTCTCATCTTCCTTCTTTATGCCTTGCCTTAGCTCTCAGTGTGGCTCATCAGATGCATTCAGCTCTACCTGTTGATTACAGAAAGAGTTTGCAACAACAGCTGGGAAGAAGGAAAATAGAGCTGTTAGGCATTTTTCTTCATCTTGTTTGGCTTTTTGAAGGTCTAGAAGCTCCAGGAGGTGCTAGGAGAGTTCACTTAACTGTGAAAGAGAAGAAAATCAAGAAGCCAAACTTATAATCCTACAGGGATGCTGTTCCCATAATGTGCAGAAATACCTTTGTGCAGGTTGTTAGCTGCTGGGGCAGCACTTAGGCATGTGGGATAACCTGATTAGAGAATCAAAGAAAACCCTGGTAGCTTCACAGGCCAAATCCTGCCTTACAGCAACCTGATGTCAAATGGGTGTGAATCAAGGAAGTTTTCCCTTTGGCATCATCTGGTAACACCTTGAAGAGAAGGGTCTGAGCCAGAGTTCTAGCAAGGAGAGAGGCTTAAGCAAATACACTCCCAGACAGGGAGTGAGCTGGAGTCTGAAACTAATGACTTTGTTTTTCCTTAGTGGTGCAGACTTGGAAGGATGAAAAGAATAAATTTCTCAGGTCTGATTTTCAGGTTGTATAGAAGGCTTAATCAGGAGTTGGTTAATTGATAATGCTTGTCTTACTTAGTTGTGAGAATGTCAAACTGTGACTGAGCTGAGATTTGGGAGCAGAAGATGTGTGTTTTCAGAATGCGTGGTCCAGAGGGATGGTTGCCTACTGTCCTGGCCACTGCAAAACTCCCACCAAAGCCAGTGTTAACACGAGATGTCAGACAAGATGGTTGTACTGATCCCTTGTGGTCTTAAACTCTGCGTTCCCAAAATGTGTGAGTGGGAGTTCTGTCAGATCCATAGTGAGAGCAGTTCCAGGCCATGCTGGTTGGTGCTAGACCGTTCTGCAGGGTGGATTGCTGCTGTGGGTGCCTGCTCTGGTCACAGTCCTGGGTGGGCTGCAGTAGTAGACCAGGGGAACTGCTGAACAGATCAATCCCCATCATGGAAGTAAGCCACAGAATTCCTGATCATGTTGTGGGGGATCAGTATTTATCAGAATTCAAAGATCAGTCAGGAAAGTTCATGGGAGAAGCATCCACTTGAGGCAAAGTATGGGGAAGCCAAGCTCTGACTCAGGAAGTCCCTAAACCAGTAATCAGTGGAGGCTGGAAGCAAATCCTATGGAACTGCTGTGTTTTGCTTACTCTGTTCTCATACTTTGGACTGTGTTGTTGGTGACTGTTGGAAATGAAGCAAGTAGTGACTTGGTGAGGCAAATGCTCCATAAATGTGTGTGTTCAGAAAGTTTCATGGCAAATGCCTTATGAATGGCACAATTTTCCATCAGTATCCGCAGGTATCTTGCCTTCCTTCCTTGGCAAAAAACAGTGGAGAACCGCATGGATGCAGACTGAGATGATGTGATCTGCTTATGCAAAGCGAAATGGTAAATCTGCCAGGTTATTTCTCCATGGAGAAAATTATTGACCTTGCTTTTTCTGGCATACCATCCACCGTTATAATGATGATGATGGTGACAGCAACCAGACAGAAAGGCCAGCAGTCATTCTTTCCTGCCCATTATTACAAGGTATAAAGCAAAATCCAGCCTGAATTCAAGGCTAGTCTGGCTGTGCTCTCCTTACAAATGCGTGAGGCAGTTCTCATATGGGTTGAAATTCAGGACTTTTCATGTCTACCTTTCCAAAAACAGTCCTTCTGATCTTCTGATAGGAACTTATGTATTTCTGTGTTTGTACCTTACCAGTGACATGCAGCCCAGAAATAATGTCTGAGAGCAAATGTGTGAGTGTAGAACCTTCTGAGCTGCTGGGTGATTCATCTCCTTACAATACATTTTGGCTGCACATGTGAGGACTGGATTTTGCCCCTGAGAATACTGGTTCAAAGAAGCAATAACAATGCAGTCAGTCAAAGCACTACTTTCCCTGGGAATTTTGTTGCATGAGGAAGCAGAACTTTAGCCTTCCTGTGTTTGTCAACATGATCTGCCGTTCAGCAGCTTTCTGTTTTTCTGTCCTGTTAGATTTTTTTCCTTTTTTTCTTGCCTTATTTCTGCCTATCTAAATAATAATCAATAGCGTAATGATAGATTTTTCTACCTCACCCAAGATGCAAATGCTGGTTGATAATATAATTTGATAACTTCAGGTGCATCAAGCAAGAATTGTAGGTGAAGTTTGCTTTTCTAAAGTCCAGTGAAATAATTTCCACAGATTTATTGTTTGCATCTATGTAGTTTGCACCCTTCATTCATGGCATGTGTCTTTTAAAGTGCTTGCTTTGAAATGATAAGTTGCCCATTTGGTGTCAGAAGGGCTGGTGTGGCTCACAGACAACCATCTGAAACAAAATTATCTTGGTGTTTCCATAATTAACTGCAAGGGTGAGTGAGGGTTGAAATGAGATGAATCATTCAATGGACCCCACTTGAAAAGTGGGAATTTTTTTGGCTCCAGTATGTAAAACCTGTGCAGCAAGGATCATGGCCTTAGAGCTGGCATTTCACAGTTATTATCTCAAACATCGTGGGCCAGAGATAAGTAAACCATTTAAGTCATTCTGAACTCCTGTCCTTGCAGATGCTTTCCTTGCAGCCACTGCTTTGTTCTGTCCCCAGACTTAGCAGTATTCTCTGGTGAGAGGGGAAGATCAAGATTTTCATACAAGGCAGATAAAGATTCTTTTATGGGATCTGCATTGGCAAAGCAGTTAGGGGGTCTCTGTGTTTGCACTTCAGCTTTGCACTGCCCTCTGTGGAACTTGTCTCTAATGGACTCCACTGCAAAAGCTCACTTAGACTGGGCAGTCCAGAGGCAAAACCAGAGAAGCGTTTGCTGCACAGTTCCTTCACGTGCTCCTGGCTACAGAAGCTGCTGTGTCTCAGATAACCCACCTGATGAGCCATCTCTGATCGTTTGTCAGAGCTGCTGAGAAAAGGCTCTGGTTTGTGTTCTCACACTGTACTAAAGGCTTGACCCAGGCCCTGTGCTTTTATCATATGCTTTGGTAACTGTTGATTGTACTGCACTTTATCTAAGAAATGAAAAGAAGATACTAAAGCTTCCAAGCAGACGAGCAGCAGCCTCCAGCCCGGCTGACCTTTGTAACTGTCCTGCTGAGATGGTGCTCACAATCTGTTGTGTGTGTTTTCTTTGCAGAATACACTGGAGCGATGCAGTGTCTGCGCAAAGCCCATCATGGAGAGGATCCTCCGAGCCACTGGGAAGGCCTACCATCCCCACTGCTTCACCTGTGTGATGTGCCATCGCAGCCTGGATGGGATCCCCTTCACTGTGGATGCTGGTGGCAACATCCACTGCATCGAGGATTTCCATAAGTATGGCCTAAGCTGCTGTTAGTGCTTTGCTTGGTGTCTTTTTCTTTTGCCTCTAAAAATTCTCCTTTTTCAGACTGAGTCTGAACCCTCTGCCACTTCCTCCCAAGGCTCTTAAATAGTAGGGAGAGCTTTGCTCCAAGCAGGCACACTGCGGCATACAAGGTTAATTGGTTAGGGGACAGTTCTGCTTGATCTTTGTTTTGCTTAGAGCTGAATTGAGAGATAACCTCTGTGTCCCTCTGTTTTAAATGCTCTGCTGTCCCCTTGCCTTTCCCTGCGCTTAGCATGTGCACATTTCTCCTCACTGCCTCTACCTGCACTTTCACATCACCACCTTCCTGCTTCTCCCACTGAGCAATTAAGAGAGGTCCTGTCCTCCTGCACTCTGCAGGTGTTTGCTTACCTGCTAGAGGGATCTCAGTGGCCACAGGCTGCTCACAGCTCCTTTTGTTTCTAGTTGCTAATTAGCTTTTTTAAGCTGCTAAAAATACAGCCCTGGTAATAATTTATAGTGAAACTGCTATTTAAAGTAAGTTGAAAGGTATAGTTGCAAGTAATTTCTGTCACTGACATGCTACCACCCCCATCATCACAACCAATCTAGGGAAGACAGGTAGATATAATCAGAGCACAAATGTTTGCCCTGTATGGAAAAGACAGATACATTACACCCCTCAATTAAAAGATGAAATCAATACTGACAAATGTGAGTTTACATCTCAACCATTTACCTCTTAATTTCTAAGGGGGTAGACTTAATTAGAGCCTCGTGACATCAGTGTGTGGGTCTGAAAGCTCAAAGAAGCTGGCTGACTTGACAGAAAGGGAAGCAGCCACAATTAACTGGCATGATAGAATCCAACAGAAGGATGTTCCCTGTAGCTCAGCTAGGCTGGGTTAATTGGCAGCTGCTGTGTTGCTTTCCCTTTCTGTGCCACCAGTTGTGTGTAAGGTAAAATGTGGTCCTGAGCACAGGCCCAGCAGGAGTTTTGTGCACCACTCGGACACCTGAAGGGTTTCCCTCACACCCCTTTAACAATTTGGAGGCTGCCCCTTCCCAAAGCCCCACAGGCCAACGACTTACATGGTTTCTGGAGAAAGGCTGGGAGCAAGAGCTGATATCCCACACTGAAGGCTTTTGGCAGTGACTGCATACAGACCTGGGGGCTCTGAGAGTGGGAAGTGGGAGGCTGTCAATCCAAGGAAGGGCGTAAAAATTGTTGAGTGAAGGGGAAGATGATGGGAATAGCACCAGACCCAGTGTGACACTCAGAATGTCTTTGGCCAACCACACACTTTGCAGTACTTTGGCCAGCCCAGTTTTACTTGATTAGGGATGACATGTCCTCCTGGTCTGGAGGTTGAGTGTTCTACATTTACATCCTCTTGATAACAAAACTATAGCTGATGCTCACACTGTCACTCAGCTATCCCCTGAGCTCAGACCCCACAGTAGCAGATGCGCATCCCCTGAAATCTGCAGGAATGATCTCAGGATCCTGGGAGATAATATTTGTCTCATAATGAATTACTCACAGTGGTCTGGATGAAGAAATGTTGAAGTATTTTTTAAGTACCACATTTGAGCTAAATGGCACAAGGAAGGGTCTGCATGAAGCAGCACATAATTAATTGTGATCACAGCTCTGGTCATATCATGATCCATTTAAGTTATTTTTCAGAGCACTCGTTATAGCCACTGTTTAATTCATTTTTTCATTAGATCACAGCTACACAGGCATCTTTCATCTGCTGCCAGTGAAATTAATATTTTTTCTTTATTCCTAGTGCAGATAGATTTTATTTTTTTTTCTTTTCTAAGATAGTTAATTCTGAGGTGGTTCATGTGACAGGCTGGGTGGCAGAGTCAATCCTTACTAGGCGTTTCAAAAGAGAAGGGCCTTTGATCTCCTTGTGTTCTGATGTTTGCCATAAGCTTTGCCCTCTGTCACTCCACAGCCCCTGACCCTGGTTCTCATTTCATGGCAGCACATTCTGTGGGTGTAAATTTCCTTTTCTGCGAGTGCAATTTGCAGACAGGAAACTGGTACCAATAGATTTTGAACCAAAACAGCAGGTAATGATTCACCACAGCTAAATGTTCCCAAGCCTAGGAGCAGAGATAGCCACTTCTCACGGGACCTGGGGGGAGCAAAACCAGAGGTAATGCAGAACATAGGTGAATAATCCAGAAGGGCATATGGTGGGCAATACAAGGGGGAAGAGAAAGGCCTGTGCTTCTCTTGAGCCCTGAGCTGACCCTGATTCAAGTCAGTCCCTTCATGCAGTGAGCTATTGTCACTACACAATTGGAACTCAGGCTGACTGGAAGAGAGAGCTTTGGGGTCTCTGCACCCAGACCTGTTCCCTTTTAAGCCTGGACAGCCCCCTGTTGGATAACTGAGTTGGTTTTAGCTAGAAAATGCAGCAAGTCAGAATTGCCCAGATGCTTCCCGTCTGAGAGTGAGCACAGCCGGAAATGTGCTTCTGTGTGCATAAGTGGGTAGGATAGCTTGGATGTTTAAAGTGGATGGGATAAACCTCAACAAACTAGTGTTAGTGCAAGACAATCCTTTTTACCATTTCTTTTGAGACTTCTAAACTATTTGTTCCTATCACCAAGTTTTAATAATTTGACTTTTCAAGACATGCTCTTGAAGCATATCTTGGTTACCTTTCTAACCTTGGGATTTGCTTGGATTTTCTTAGAGGCTGAGGGCTGTGGCAGTGCATAAGGTGCCACAATCGAGGGTCATTCAACAGGCACTTTAGTTGTTCATTAGGGCAGGCAATATGCTTTGCTGCCTATCAGAAATTCTTTAAGTCCTCTCGTGGTAAATGTTTTTTAATAACCTACAAGCCTGAAATTGCCTTGTAAGATTAAAGTGCTCCTACCTGTTTTTTTCCAAGGAGGCAGCTGTGCAGAGCTCCAGCCTGTGTTGTGTGTGTGCTGGTACAAATGCACACATTTCTGGCTGGATGATCCAGTTTAAAAAAACCCTTTGCTCTAGGTTTGAGGATAACTGGGATTGTCTCTTCCTTCCTCAGGAAATTTGCCCCGAGGTGTTCTGTGTGCAAGGAGCCC
Organism: Pardalotus punctatus; assembly: GCA_013400915.1. NCBI lineage: Eukaryota > Metazoa > Chordata > Aves > Passeriformes > Pardalotidae > Pardalotus > Pardalotus punctatus. The sequence continues at coordinate 332,317 of VZTX01026716.1, read as the reverse complement.
ATCATGCCAGCCCCAGGGCAAGAGGAGACCGTGCGCATTGTTGCCTTGGATCGTGACTTCCATGTCCAGTGCTACCGGTGCGAGGTTGGTATTCCAGTCGTGGCAGGGACAGAAAGCAAAGGTTGGCTTAACTTCATCACCACCTCACGTTACACATGCCACAGGCAAACCCTACTGTAACACTGGCTCTACAATCAAATTACTTCATGACTTCAGCAAGCAAGGAATTTCTCCTCATTTGTATCAGCGCAAATGAGAGGAAAATCAGGTCCCTTGTTTATAACAGGTTCATTAGGAGAGCAAAAGAATGTGACTCAGGCAATTAGGGCTTAATACTTGAGAACTTCATAAATTATAGCCCGGACACAAACGTAGCTCATCCTTATGTTCTTAAAATGAAAGCTAATGCATGTTAGGATTTGAGCAAGATTGTACAGGAGACTCAGCATATGGCTCTGGGTTGAAGAAATTTAATGGACACATAAACATGATCATTCTTGTTTTGTGCAATGCTTTTTGTGCTACTTTTCCTGTTCAGTTTCATTATACACTTCATGTAATTTTGTTGGTAAGAATCTGAAGACAGATAATAAAAATAACCTTTAAGCAATTAGCATGTGGGAACAGCTGTGTTAGGGAACCTTCAAGAATTCTTCAGTGCTATTGTTACTTGTTGGATAATACATCAGCCAGATGGCAGGGTAAGAAAATGAGACCAAATATATTTCTTATTGCAGTTGCAGGTTTTAATAACCTTAATCAGAAAGAAGGATGGACTAAGGTTTAAAGGTCTAGGCTGAAACTTGAGGCATTTGGTTCACTTCTCAGTCTGACCTTGGCTTTCAGGGCACATACCAGTCCATTACTTAGGCCCATTATTTTTTAAGCTGCTGGGGCATTCCTACACTAAATTTTGTAGAGCCTAATTCATCATACAGCATGTCCTCATGCTGGCTGCTGAGGTACCCAGGCTTTCACACACATGGGTCCATCAGCAGTCCTGGGCCAAGTGATTGCTTGGTCACACAGTGAGGGATAATTCCCAGCCTTCCTAGCAACTATACTTAGCCTTACAAACTTAGAGGCTGAGGTCTCTGAAGCAGGTTTGGGGGCCTTTTAGTGGGGTTTCCATGTGCCTGTCTGACATCCTCGTTTTAGCCACAACCTTTTTGACCAATTGTAATACAAGCACAGGTGACAGTTCTGGTAAGGGGAGACAGGCAGGGACTTTATGTGGTTGCCACCCCTGGAATGGAGACTGTAACTTTGTGGCATTAACTCTTCCAAAGGAGATTACCTATAGTCAGATGTTGGTACCAAACTTCTTCCCAGTGATGCTTCTTTTTTATCCTTTTTTAAAATTAATAAATATGTGCTTCAGTTTGATGTTTCTCCAATGCTAAAAACCTTCGCTTCCTCAGAAATGTGAAGGCAATAATCTCCTTTTATTTTCAATTGGATTAAATTCAGCAGAGAGCTTGGGAACCCATCTTCTCTGCAGCATTGTCTCTTATCAGAAAATGGCTTAATCGTAAAAGACATCACGTACCTCAGCTTCATGCTTTGCGCTGACTCAGGCTGGATCCTGTTACAAGGTGGAGTGAGGAGAGTTTCTTTGAGTAATAGATTCTTTGCTTAATCTTGCTCTTTCTTACTTACTTTGCTCTTCCTGTTCACTTATTTCCTAGGACTGTGGTGGCCTCCTGTCTGAAGGGGACAATCAGGGCTGTTACCCTCTGGACGGGCACATCCTTTGCAAGACCTGCAACTCTGCTCGGATCCAGGCTCTGACTGCCAAGGCCAGCACTGATCTCTGAGTATCAACTGTGACCCTCCCCAGGATGCCCTTTGGGGGATATTGCACAAGCTTTGCATGATTTCTTTCCAGCCTAGGGTCTGAATCTCTGTTATTGAAAAAAAGGAAAAAAAAAAAAAAAAAAAAGGAAAACTGGAAGGCCTTGGAACAAGAGGGCAGTTTGAGGGGCCATGTTCAGACTGCCCATGACAGGCACCTAATTTAGATACAACTGGTCAGGAGGGCAGTGAGTGAGTCAGAGCAGCTGCTGTATCTGCAGCTGATGGAGGTAAGGGTCACAACACCTAAGTTATCTGCCTGTAGAAGGAGGTCTGATCATGGTCCTAACAATGCTTCTGTGTTTGATTCCTGTTTCTTAAGAAGTACGTGAAGGTAGAGGGTGAAAGATGGCTGAGCTAGTTATTTCTCCCAAGTTATTTTGAGAACTATTTACTGAAGTCACAGGGAGCTTCCCTTTGACTTGAATAGGATCTCTGTTACCAGCAGAAATAGCTCCACTGCCCCAGAAGGTGTGAGAGCAGACCCAGCATTAACACAAACAATGGAACTGCAGCTGTACTACACCTGAGTGTGGGTGTGACCTTGTATCCTTGGGACACACATTTGTTGTTTCTTAGGCCCTTACTTGTCTCCATTCCCTTCCAGTTCAATAGAGTTTTTTCTTTTACTCATGAAAGTCTACTTAGCTATTGCATAAATTTATTCTGTAGTGATGCTTCCAATTCACAATGTATGAGCAATCACAGAAGGATGTGAGCTTGCACACACTGTACACTACACACACACACACTACACACACACAATGTGCTTTTGATTTACCAGAGGCGTACGCCAGTCATGTCCATTGAGAACATCTTTAAGAGATGTGAGGCTGGAAACACATTTCTGAAATCCCAGTGGTTAAAAAAAGATAAAAATCACTTCATGGAACTGCAGTGCAAAGCGATGCTCAAAAAAATCTTACGCCACCCTCTCACACAGCCAATCCTGGTGAAGCCACTGGCAGTGTTGGTCTCTGGGTAGATATTTAAGCAATAAAGTCTTGTTCCATCTCCTGTTAGTGCAATGGGAGGATTTTCCTTCAACAGTAACAGGGATTGAATCAGGCTTTGGGATGATAAACCTTTCTCTGATGTTAACACACATGATCTGTAGTTTTCAATAAAAAAATCAGATCTTGAAATCAGGTGTTGTTTCAACAACAGCAAAAAGATCCTCCTATATGCATGTTTAGTTTTCATCCTAAGAAATCTAAAGAAGGTATATTAAATCCTTCACTGTGCCATTCCAGAAAGCAGGCAATTTTTTTCCTCTGCCATTTTCATCCCAGCCACTTATAATTTGTCTCTGGTGAAATTCATGGCAGTAGAGTGCTGGGCCAGCAGCAGCATTTTCATCTTCAGTCCAGAATTAATATATATGCCAAGGTAAATAAAAATTGGGCACAGATAATTTTTTTTTTCACATGATTGTGGGTTTGGGTTTTGGGTTTTTTTTGTTTTGCTTTTTGTTTTTGTTGTTTGTTGTTTTTTGTTTCTTTGTTTCTTTGTTTGTTTTTTTATTTGTTTATTTCTTGGTTTTTGTTGTTTTGTTTTGTTGGTTTTTGTTTTTGTTTTTTGGTGGGGGTTTTTTGGGGGTTGGTTTCTGGGGTTTTTTTGGTTTTTTGGGTTTTTTTGTTTCATTAATTAAAAACAAATCAAGAAATTTAGAAATCCACAGCACTCTGAGTAGCTGTAATAGTCTTGTTCATGAAACCCATAACAACTAAGGTACAAATTACATAGTGCAGGAGGGAGTAATTTTCATATCACTGAATTGACATTAATATCTTATTTGCAGATGTAATCAAGGAAAATAACTTTCTTTTCACATATATTAAGAAATAGAACTGAAACAGTTGCAGGCTGATTGACCATATAAGTGACAAACTGCCACTTTTCAAGAGTAAGTTATAAAAATTTTTTTCATGCATCCCACTGAAAAACAATAAGAATGTGGTGCTTTATACATCTTTGTATTGGGCTTCTGCTATGGAGAATAATTATATCCACTAATGCTGAAAAGAAAAGTTAGATGTGCTGAACTGATAAGAAACAAAGGAAAAATTGTGGTGTAATACTGCAACTCCTGCAAATGGTGTATTTCCTTTCAGTTTAGCACTAACCTTTCTGGAAGAGCACTGTGAAATTCAGTAGCTTCAGCTGTATGTGGTAAATTCAAATGCAAAAATACCAGTCTAAAACCTCCATTCCTTACATGGTTTATATGTTGGCAAACTTCACCAGTGTCAGGGAAGTTTCCCAAAATTCACAGCTTGAAATGAATCCTTCTTTGTAGAAGGGTGGCATCATTGAGCAAAAGACTTCCTTCACCACCACAGGGGCTGTGCTGAAGCATTTGACTCTTTATACTGGATTTCTACCCTGGCCTGCAAGGGTTTTACTGCCTCAGACATAAACAGATTTTTTGGCACCCTAGTTCCCACCAGGTTCCACCTGGGCTCCTGCTCCCTGAACTGTGGCATGTAAGGTCCTTCTGAGCTCGCTTCTTGACACGCAGTCTGCACCACCATCAGTCTAAAAAACCTTGCAAATGCTGAGCAAATCAAGTTTGAGCTAACCCTACAAGAACAGGGGAGGTCCGTGCTGGGATACAAACACAAGTGATAATGTGATGCATTTGAGTGCAGAATGAGCCATTCAACAGGCGGAAAACATAGCTCTGGCCTTCCTTACTCTTGTCAGTGTTAAATCAAGTGGCTGGTGAGACTCTTCTGAATAATATGGGGGTAATTGATGGGAACAAGCTGCTGTGCCTTCCAGCAGAATGTGGCCTAGACTAAGGAGGACTCAAGTTCAGAGCCTTTGAGCTTTTTATGGCCCTGCCATAGGCTGGAGAGGAGCAAGTCATATGGCTCCTTGTCTTCTGCTCTCTGCGTGAGAGAGCTTCTTTGCAATTTCCCAGAGACATTATGGGAATTCAACTAGTCACAGACTAGCCCAAACTACTGATTTCTGGAGCTCTATTTTCTCTTTCCAGAAAAGTTTGCTGGTATGTAGTCCTGGGATTCCAGCCCATTTCAATGCATAGGGCCAGCCAGGAGTTCTAGCTCTGAATCCTCTCTGTTTATAACAGTGCTGTGGTGAGTTGGGCTGGCATGCAGGAAGGTGAGAGCCAAACTTTACAAGCATTAAATATTCTGTGGATGAAATATGATTGACAAGGATTGAACAGTGTTGATGTTTGAGGTGCTGTGGCTGGTTTCTAGACCTGGCATGTCTGTGCAAAGGTACTATGATGGGGTTTTTTTCACCCCTCAACCCCTAAGCCATCTGCCTGTTGGAATGAGAGAGTGTCCAAAACACTCTTCTTTATTCTGTGTGGTTTTGTTTTCCAAAATTGCTATAAATATATTTGAAAGATATTGTATATACATCACAGAGGCTCTCATCATCCACATGTATATGGAAATCTCCCCTCTGATGCTTCAGCATATAATTAGGAAATGCTGGTGGGTTTTATCTCAATTGCACTGCAATTAAGAACCACTGGGATACGGCTTCATCACAATATTTATCACATATTTATAATATATCATGTTTATCTGTTCCAAAGAAGGAGTCTTTTTGCCAAAGAGACTTTGATTTTCTTAAGTTGGACTTCTTAGCCATGGCAAAAAATCATATCATCTGTGGCTGTGGTAATGTCCAAACTGTTCCTTTCAGAAAGAATTGGAAGATCACACAAACATTTCTGTTCAAGTCTGCAGTTTTTGCTTATGCTGCTTTGTCTTTGTCTAGCATTTGTTGGCAAGTAGGGCCCGGTCCCATGATTTGTGTGGCCAGACAGGGCCCAGGATCAGGTTCTAATTTAGCAAAATATCTAAGTCCCTGGGGTTTGTTTAAGCACAGACTTAAAGCCACTGCATGGTTTGACATAAGCCATTAATACCAGACTGGTTCTTTACCCCCCGATCATACAGGTTTGATCTGGGTAGGATGTGGGCACAGTCAAATTTCTGTCAAATTACCCAGAACATGTGAAATGTCTCCTGTGTCACCCTTATGCCAACTGCAGGAGAACACGGGCGGCTGATCAAATGTAACATTTGGATGACAGCAGGCTGAGTTGATACAAGATGAGTGCTTAGTGTTGGGTGGCTGTAGCACCTTCCATATGTCACAAGTAGCCCTGCAGCCAGATTTACTCTCTTTGAGCAATGGCTTTAAAACCGTCTACTTAAACTTCCTCCAGGAGATTGGGTTGCCTTGGTTACAGCCCAGTCCTTAAGCATATCCCCAAGGCTAACACTAGTAATTTCTGAATGTGATGGTTTTATTGTCACTTATTTTATTCATTGAACATGGCTTTTAAAAATAGAAAACCACACCAATTCTTTAGCCTATCAGATAACACACCTTTAATTTTCATTTTGGGGTTTTTTTTTAATATTTTAATTCTTAGATTTTTATCATGGATGCAAAACACTGGTGTAATGACTTAATCATAGAGGTGTGGGAGTACCAAAGTGTTATCACTCTACATAATAGTGTTCATCCTGATAGCAGGAGCAAGGCTTTCACAAAACACAGGCCGTAAGTTGACTTTCTGCCTATCAGCAAAATGTGCCTGAGAAGAATGAGAAAAAAAGGTGTCTTAAAAGAAATGGTAGTTGTTAAAGAGAATATGAACCAGGTCTGTCTGAAATCTCTTTGGACCTGTTACGGCCGCCGCTTGGCCATGGTTGATTCAAGCCTGGCTTAGGTTTGATAAATGTTGGTTCCTTTTGATTTTGAGAAAGTCTGGAAGGCAAGGGATAACAGGACCCAAGAGAAGGTTCTTGAGAGAAATCCTGTATCAAGGATAAATGTTAGACACCTGGTGGTTGCGCTGAGTGGCTCAGAAAGGGGGTGAGTTGATAACTGGTGTCTGTTGGTGTCTGGTTCCTGAACTTGGGTCACAACGTTGATTTGTTTGTTCACCAGGCTGGGTGGACAGCACCTCGTACAGGTTCAGTACTGCAGGGTGGGGCTGTTGGAGAAAGGGTGCTGAACAGTCTCACTGCAGTGAAATTCCCATGAGAAAACACTAGTGATGATAACTGAGGGTTTGTTGTGGAAGGAGGGCAGGAACTACTCAATAACCTAGAGGTTAGTAAAATACAGACTAAGAGAGCTGTGAGAACACTATTTCCACTTAGAGCTGGTCGCAATTTTTACACTAAATTATGTGATATCAGAAGGGCCATTTTTTTAAAATGAGAAATTCTCTCTTTTTGCAATGTTTCCCACAATTTTTTTTCTGTTATGATTAAAATAATTCTGTATTTTTATCTAAATAAATTTCAGAATTGTTAACAAATATTTTCATTTCTCAGAGACCCATGTCTTCTTCCACAGTTTTTTGTAGCTCTTGGGTTTCTTCTGCTGGTAAATGAAAGTTTCTGTGACAATTTTGAGAACTTCTTTGGATAAAAATTCTACTTAAAACCAAGCATATGTTCTTGGGAAATGGTTCAATAGTGGATCTGGTGAATTAAGAAAAGCTTTGAAACTTTTTATTAGATATTTTTCCCTATTTTTAACTAGTTTTGCTAATTTTGAAGTCACTGTTTCCTTTGTTAGAACAATCCAAGTAATGTGACTCTTAAAATAACAGTGTTACTTCTGTTGGATTAATTTTTCTTATCCATCTTAAAGCCATGTAGTGCCTGGCTATAGGGACTACCAGTGTCTTTTTCTGTGGCAATTGCCATTTTCTTCTTTTTATCTTGGGGTCTTTTTCTCCTTGGTGTTTTCCCCTGAAGTTACTGAAGAATATAAGCACATTATGGCAACTGCCATGAAGATCAAGAGATACTGATTGAACTTCATCTCCTTTCTGGGCTTGGAAATGGCATTTTTCCTTAAACATTTCTAGAAATATTACCTGTCTTCCTCAGCATTTCAAGTTTGAATTTGCAACAGTTGGTTGCCCAAGTGGCAAGTACCCAAGTGAGAGAAAATAGACTTTACACCTGTGAAATTATAGCATTCATCCAGCATCCAAAAGTCTAAGAGAAAAAACATAACCTCAGTAGGTTTCCTGGTGGACATTGAGGAGCAGCTCTCACTTCAGCCTGGAAATTTTCTGCTGTGGTCTGAAAATCTAAATTCCACCCTTGCAGAGCAGTCTGGCATATACACGCACAAGTCAGGTGTTTGTGGGGCTATAACTGAGTAGAAATACAGGCTGCAATATTGACTATTGCTGTTTATACCCTACTGGCCTTTATTCCTGACTACATGTCCCTGGTCTCTTTGGTTTCATGTAACGCGTGGAAGCACAGGGTTTATCACGGGTAGCAAGAGCATCCAGTTCAAACTTTTTTCTTTTTTTTTTTTTTAATTTTGTTATTTGTCCAGTATTCTCATCCTACCTAGATATTTTAGAAAAGGAGGAAGGAAACAGAAGCCCCAGGTGGTGGCATTACCTTTAAATTTCCAGGGGTTGGAGTCCCTCCCCAGGAACATCACACTTGGGGTGTCTCTGCTTTCCTGCCTCTGCCTCCCCTTGTCCACAAGCCTCTCTCTTACCCGCTTTTTCCATGTCCTCAATGTGCACTCGTCTTTGCAGTGAAGATGGTTTCTTACTTACTTCACCGAGGTATTGTGAGTCTTAGCTAGTAGTTGGAAAAACTTGTTCAGATCTTTAATCAAGTAGTTTTGTGCATCCTTAGTATCAGTGGCCTGCCATATGGATATCAAAGAAAATTGTTATAATTATTGCTTTTAAGATTATTATGAAATTGTGCCTTACTTTTTCAGTCATATTTAACCATGTAATTTAGAACCACATGATTGCAGGGATTTACCATGAAGAAATATGTTTGAAGGATAGTTTGTTTTTTTAATATTTTTTCTCAAAAATTGTTTTATTAGCTTTTCCTCTTTTATTTTTTTGCCTCCAGTTTTATTCCTTTAATATGTTTGTGTAAAAGGGCAGCCAGAATTTGCATTCGTGAGAGACAGAAGATTTTATTTGGTCTTGTATGTAGAGCTTTCATTTTCTTTTATGTTCCTTCAGGAAAATTCCTCTCTCCCCAATTACTCATACTGAGATGTGTTTAAATGCAGGCTGACCAGTCAGGGTTTTTTGTTGTTGTTTAATTTAGTGTGTGGTTTGCTTTGTGGTTGCGGTTTTTCTTTTAATTAACCAGATATGGGGTGCTGGGGAGGCATTGCACATTAATGCAGAACGTTAATGCTAATTTTCACAGAAAAGACAAAATTAGAGTCTTTCCCTGTCGCCAGTGCAGTTTTGTTACTGCTCTGTGTACGACACTAATATTAAGCCAGACTGTAAAGGCTAAATACTTAGAGTGACCTACTTCCATTCACCAGCAAGAATCCTTTGTCAGCTGACTCCTGTTTGTTTGTTCATTTTTAAATGTCGGATTACAGAACGAGCATCTCCTAAAGATGAAAGAAAACAGTGTTTTCATGTGCAGGAAATTTGGGGTTGCAGTAACAGAACATTTTCTTTGTGAATTTGGATGTCATGGTGTTTTAAGCTCCTGCCTGGAGCCTAAATCAATTTGGCCTCTCATCCAGTTCATCTAACTGGTGCTCCTAAAAGGCTGCAGCCCTGCAAAAGCTCATGCAGCATTTTTGGCTGCCTTCCCTTGCTCCCATTTGGTACATATTTGCACAATTTAACTGAGCTTTTCTTTCTGCTGAAGGTCAGATGCAAGCGATACGAAACACTAAACTTTATAAACAAGCAAAGCCATTTCAACCACAGTATTTTGGACTAGAATGGATTTTTAGGTGGCGCACTGTCTGCTGGCCTTTGGAGAGGGGATCCTGAGACTACATTGGACTGGAACAGGATGCAAAGCCACAAGCCTTGTTTTTTTTAATAAACTACTTACTGTAATCCAGCTACAGGGTTTCAGCCTCACACTTCAGAAGAAGCTTCCAGTAGCTATGCATATACAGGCACTTTCTCTCTTGCAGAAAGTGAAACTTTCCCAACCAGAGTAAATTTAACCTATTGCATAAGATGCTGGAAGTTGGTTGTTTGTTTTTTTTCCTTGGGATTCTCACTGTAACCTCTGTGTGCAGAGGATGAATAGCTTTTCTTTTTCCCGTCTTTTTTTTTTTTTTTCTGACAAGATTAGATGTTGCATATTGATGAGCTAGCATTTCAAAGGTCTGTGGGGCTTTGGAACATATTAAGAATCTCTGAAGTTTAATATTCACCATGTTTTAAATATTCAGAAGGAAAAATCTGCATAAAATGGCTTTTGATAAATACATTCTAGGGATTCTTTATTGCTATCTTACACAAGCGTTGTGGGGATTATGGCAGTGCCAGTTTTGTTCCAAAGTGTCTTTTGTTTCAGTGTTTCAGAACCATTTTGGTCCCATTTGTATGCCCACTACCAGTCTTGAAGTCTGTTGTGGTTTCTGCTGGGACTGTACAGCAGGCAGGTGGATGTGACCAAGAAAAAGGCTCAGCTGGGCATTGGAACTCCTGAATATCTGCTTGGGGGCTTCTTCCTTATGATAGCTCGGCACATCCAGCCCTTTTCTGTGCCTACTTCTTGTGATGTGGTTGGAGTCAGTCCAGTGGTCAGGCGTGGATGAGATCTTTCTGCAAAAGTGCTCCACACCAGTGGGGGTTTGAGAATGGAAAGGGCAATATCCTGGGTGCAGGAGCAAAGCAAAGCGTCATTTGATGCATCTCAGATCTCAGATGGCAATCTCCCCTTCCTTGGAAGTCTCTTTGGTGAGAATCTCAGCAGTAAAAGAAGTGCCTTTAGGAAAAATCCTCCCTTGGGGTTGCTCCATTTCTCATGCTCTTGAAAATCTGATCCAAGCTTTAGATGAGGAGGATCAGTTGTGGGCTGCAAAGATGCAGCTCTTTTGCTGTGTTATCAACAGGTTGCCTTACCCTCCATGTCCCATGGTCCATCCCAAGGTGTTGCAGGACAGTGCTTTGGTCCCGCTCACACCCAGCCCTGACTTTGTCACACCAGTCCCTGTTGAATCAGTGCCTGGTATTTGTTCTCAGGACCGCTCTGGCTCAGGCCAAGGGCACCTCATGCCTCTATGCAAAAGGTGGTGCTTTCAGGTTTTACCTTACAAATAATGCATCCCTTTCAAACTCACCTTTCTCCTCTCATATATTCCTGACAGAAGCAGGATTTTAAATATTTCATAGCATTCTTCTTTCTTCTTCCTTTTTGCCAGATGCCTTGAAAACATTGTCAGATTACGATCTGGAGGGGATCAGGATCAGTTTCCTTTCCTTCTTGATTGCATGGTATAGGTTTGCAATGAGGGTTTTGTCCGTTTTTCTTTTTTCTTTTTTTTCTTTTTTGTTAGTCTTACAGAACAGATGCCTTCATTTTATGCAGAGAAAGATTGTCTATGATTAGAGCTAATCCAGGATGGCAGGATTGGACCCCCACAGTGAAAGCTAGAAAAGTGATTGCAAAAGTATTCTGTTTCTCCTTTATTAATTGCACAGGAAGTTTCCACCAAAGGCTCATGTAGCCCAACTGGCCTATGTAATAAGTAGCAGGGCCTGTAATTACAGTCTGTCTTCTGATCCTATCTGTGCTCTGACTTTCTAGGCACTGTAGTTCTATTTACATCTGGCTCTTTGTCACCTTTTTTAATTTTTGATTGGTCACTAAGGGAAGGAGTGCACGAGCTGTGAGCCCAGCGAGGTGCAGCGAGTGTAAATGAGGGAGTCCTCCTCCCTCTCAGGTATCCGCCTGATTTGGGACCCAGAACAGAGCATGAAGAGCAGGAGGATTTTACCAGCCGTGCAGCAGAGGAAGTGGGCTGCCTGCCAACTGGGTATCTTTCAAGACCTCAGAGTTCTTTGTAGGACTGGAAATTGGAACCTTTTACAGGTCTTAACTAGTGTACTCTCCTGTGAGGGAGTTCATCAGCATTTCTTTGCTTGGAGTGGTTCCTACAGGATTTGACCTTTTTTCTCTGTAAGATTCTAGGTTTTATGGTTACAAAGAGATCCTTCCCCATATGGCATGAGGAGGGAGATGGCTTTTGGCATCACTCAGAGAAACTGGATTACAAATCCTGGTATCAGTGTGTAAAGCAGGAGTAACATGAGTGGGTGGGGGAAAGCAGTGATTTTCACGGGTTCAGTACCAAGTTCAGCAGCTCAGCACCAGCAAGCACAGCCTTGAGCAGATGAGCTCTCTGGAGTGTCACTTCTGAGACCTGGTAGTAAATAATGGGCTCCTTGTAGGAGTATTTGGTGCTGGTCACTTTGGCAGCAATCTCCTGTCTCTTTGGAAACATGCACTAAGCTTTGGGTAAAGCTACAGAATGGTGCTCCCCCAGTCTTTTTCCTCAAGGCAGACTCCCAGTGCTATGTTTGATCAAGAGGAATGAAAGCCATTAGGCAAATACTGCACTCTGCAAAAAAACCCATTAACAATCTACTACGGATACTTTTAATGTCCATTAAACTGTTACACAAATTGTCCCTTTTCTACAGCTTGCACTGTTATTTCATTATTTTTAACCTGACTTCTGTTTAAAAAAAAACCCCTCAATTATTTTTTAATTTTTTGTAACTCTGCTTCTAAGAAAGTTGATGCTTTAAAGGAAAAAAAAAACTTAGTTTCAAACATGGGTTTTTCAGGCTTCTAAATTAATAATTTCTACACCTGACCCAGTTCCTGCAGCTGCCAAAAAAGAAAAGAGAAAGCTATTTAAATTTCTCATAGAACCATTTATCTCTTAAAATATGCCAAGGCAATTTGAGGTGGGGGTGGAGACTCAGCTATTTATCTCAGCAGCTTGATTTTTCTCTTTATGTTTCTAACTGTCAGGGGGAAAAAACCGGTAGGAAGCTATTCTTGGGCTATTATTGATGTATTGTGTTGCCATTATGCAGGATGTCTGCTTTGCTATATACGGAAGGACATTAATAATAGCCATCTCCCCTGCCCCCACCCTCGGTTCCTCTTTGGGAAGCAATGGTTTAACTGGAGCATCTGCTGTGTTCAAATTGCTGCTCCTTCCTCCCCTTCCCCCAGTTCATTCCCGAACTAGTTTTAGGAACCAGGGCTAAGGGAATAAGGAGACATTATTTTTACCATTTTTCTGCCTACTTCTGTGGTTCCTCCAGGCAAATAATTTCCATGCCCTATACCTGTCTACCCTTTTCCTTCCCATGTATTGCCCCTGCTTTCATTTTAAGTTCATCAATGCAAAGAAAAAAACCTTTCCTGCTGTCTTTTTCTCACAAAGGCTGGCTGGCAGAATGGGCTCAGCAACAGACCTCTGGTTTGTTATTACCCAACATTTCATATCCACAAACATTGGTTTCATTATTTCCAATTAGTAGGAAAATGTATTCCTGTTCCCATCCCTCCTAGCCCAGGTTTAAAACATTGTTACAAGACTTTAAAGGGTCCGTCTGCTTGTTTAAACACTTGGATGCTTGTTTTATTTTTGGAAGCAGAGTGTACAGTGAACAGGAATAGTTTGATGTTTAAAAAATAGCCCCAGTTCAGCATTCCCCTGAAGTGCGGGAAGTCCTGTCTCCGCAGGGCTGTGCCAGCAGCGTGACAGCCCAGAGAGCAAAGCCAGCTTGAATAGGAAGAAGAACTGGCCTGCCCCATTTCATCTGTGAGAAGAGAGAGGTGAAAATAATAAATGTGAAAAAAAATAAAAGGGAGGGTTGCTCTGATTTTTTATTTTAATGGCTGTTTCTATGTCTCCCGCTGATTTTGTTCCATAGTAACTTTGCTTATTCAGCGTTTTTGGTAATCAGGACCATGTGCTTTTTCATGGTATCATTATTTTTACTTTTCATTTGTTCAGTTGTAGTCTTGCCCTGGTCCCCGTAGGGTATGGAGCCACTTTGGTTTGGGCACTGAATGAAAACAGTTAGAAGTTCCGTCTAGGAGAGCTTACCTAGAATTTGGAACCAGAAAATGCAATCAGTATAGTTTCCAGTTCTGATATAGAGAGGTTTTCAAAATATGAATTCTGCATGGGAGGAGTGCCTTCACTGAGGGAAGTGCTTAGATTTCAAAATGAAAGAGAGATGACCATTCAGTGTAGTTTCTTTTTGCTTTTATAATCTTCCTTGGTGGTGGCCAAGGAGAAAAATTACACCCTCTATTCCCTAAACTAAGCCAGAGCCCAGCATCTCCTCTGCAAACATTTGCTCCAGCTCCAGCTTTCCATACTGCTGCAGCATGGCAATGAGGAAGGCCTGCTAAGGGAGCAAGGTCAACCTCATCCTCTCCATAGCCAGTGCCTCTCCCCATGGTGAGTCTGTGTCCAGCCTTGGGCTTGATCTTGCCTTCCTAGTGTGAGTATTTTTCCAGAATCAGCTGTTTTCTCTCTGCCATTAGCTATGGGATTGTGTGCAATGATGAGGATTTGCTGGGAGGGAGGAGAAGATCCTGTTCCAATTAGGCTGCCTTTGTGCTAATGTTTCATTCAGGGCTGCATGAGATAAGAGCAGTTTGCACTGAAATGCACAGCCGGAGGTTGTAGTTTGCGTTTCAACTGTGTTGAGATGGTACCCATTGAAAATACGGAACTGGGGTGCTTTTTCTGCATCTGCCAGTGCTTTACTGGCAGCTCTGTGTGGGCTGGAAATCCATTTCAGTTAGGCAAATGGACATTTTGTGCCTTGTCCCCCATGTCTGATCTAGTTCTTTGCTTTATCCACCTAAAAAGTAGTATTTCTAATGTGCCTAAGTAGCTGAGCTCCTGACAAGCATCTCAGCAGAGCAGCCAGCAAGGTGACAAGTAGGCTATTGACAGAGCTGTCTTTACAAAAAGTGTATTCCACTTTCTTCACTGTGTGCCTTTTCAGAGAGCTGCTGTGCTCCTTTATGGGCAGCAAAGAAACAGCCCTAGTGCTGAGCAGGGGTGGGAACCAGGAGGGTGATGGAGAAGAGAAGTGAGAGGCTGATGTTGAGTATCTGTTCTCCATTGGGATAAAGCAAAGCAATGGCTCATCCCATCAGTAGAGCTTGTCTTGCTTAACACCCTGTGGTCTGGTGGGCAACTGTTCTCTAGCAGGGGAACTTGGGTATATCTCCTCAAACGTCTCTATCTGATCAGAACTCCAGAGTCATTCATATCTGAAGAATTGATTCCCTTAGTATTGTCTCTTATGAGATCTCCATCACTCATTTTTTATATAATGCTAGTAGAGAAAATCTGAAGGTGAACCAAAGTTTGATTGGTGCTACTGTATTAAAAAGGCTGATATGCTCTCGTTTTCAATCCTCAAAATCATGTTTTAGCAAACTTTGCCCTGCTGTGATCAGACAAAAAATGCAAGGTATATTGGAAATGCAGTAAAGGGAAAGATTTCATGCTTGATGCTCTGTACTGCACCACTGTGACCTCCTCTGCTGTCCCTCTGGAGAGTGAGAGCTGAGTATTGGTAGAGGTATGGGCAGAGCAAAGTAACGCCTGGACTTCTGTCACAGTCTTGCTAGAAAGGATCTGCCTTGGTGAGACATAAACTTCCTTAATTCAGGTCCTATACTTTCCCATGCCACAGCTTGTGTTTTGGACAGTCACAGAGACTGCCGAGCAGCCTCCAGTGCCTTCCCTCCGTAAGTCAAATGAGAGATCCCGAGTACTAATTCTGCAGTTCTAGTAAAGACACTTTGCAGCACAGAACAGCAGAAGTTTGTTGTGTTTCAGAGCCCAATCTCTCACGCTAGCTTTACCTGTGGGCTGATACAAGGGGGTCTGAACCACACATAGGTCATTCCAGAAGGATTCCTCTTGGCTGTGTGCCCTGTGGACAGCCCCCAGAAGGCTGGGAGAATGATTCAGCTCTTTCAGACTGCAAGGAGGAAGTGCCCCCAGGAATGTATTTGTCCTACGTAGCTGCTATGCTTTGGCCTATCCCTGCCAGCTGCAGACCTGTCTGCTCGAGGGTTCACCAGGGATGATCTATACTGGATGTGCAGTAATTCACAGTGGTTTGAGGTGGTGTTTCAGCGTTATGGGAATTGTTGGTTTAGCCCTTGAGATGGAGAAGGTTTTGCGGTGTTGCAGCTGTTGCAGTTGTTGCAGTGTCCAGTGTCAGCAGACAGAGGCTCTCAGTGGTATGGGAAGCATCTTCCTTTTAAATGTGAATCACTGGCCTAGGGGTCTGGGCAAGGAGGGGCACAAGGAACATTCCTTGTATGAGGAATGCTCCTGCTGCACACTCTGTGCCCTCAGATCCTAATGAAGTAACATTACTTGAGCTTTTAGGACTGGTCTCCTATCTGTCAGAACTTGGGGGTACCAGAGTTTTACTCCTTGCTGAGCAAAAGCACTACCCAAGTCTGTGAGGGGCCTAATCCTGCTGCCATTGGAATTTTCCCGATTCCTGTGAATTGCTGAGTGCACCTCCTGTGAGCTGCTGAGTAGCCTCCCTTGTCACTGAACCCATTAGGCCACTTGTCTCCCTCACTGACTACTTCCATAGGGCTTTGAGGGCACTCAGGAAATGCAATCAGCACCTTACAGGATCGATCTGCTAGGCAATAAATGAAGTTTTTTCTCTGGTAACTTGTGTGCATGAATTGAAAATCATTTATTCCAATTTGTTCTGAGGACAGATGCAGCATATACACATTTTCTATATTTATAAATATATATAGATATATATATTTTGTTCTCAGCTAGTTACCTCTTCTAAACTGCAATTTTCAGAGCAACCGGCATATATTTTTTATTCAACACATAAAATTACTTTTTACAGTAAGAGAATGAAAGCTGTTTTAAGCATGTGTTTTCTGTATTTTTATTATGCATTATCCAATTATATTGAGATGTATTTTCCTCTTTGCTCTGCTCTTTCAGTTGTTATCCTTTTTATCAGTTATGCTTTTCAAATGTTTTGTAAGGGAAAATAAATATGCAAAATCGCCAGATGCCTTTTTTCTTTGCAGAAGAAGTATCACAAATGCTTTTTTATTACATTTTACCAATCCAATAAACTTCTTATAAATTTCATTTTTGTTTGCTAGTGTGTGAAATTATTTTTTCAAGTCGAATGGTATTTACTTTCTCCCAACCTCCACCTGCAATTATGCTTCATAACCTCCACCTTTTTCTCTTTTAGGTTCAAAATCTCATTGTGTGGCTCCTCAGCATACTTGATTCAAGAGCCTGTTTCACTGTTGGGTAAAGTAAGGATGCCAGAAATGTGTCCCAGGAGAGGTTCCCCTGTGTTGTACTGGCCATCCTTGACGAATTTGACACTGTCCCTAAAAATGTGTGCCTTTGCAGTGGAGAGCACTCCATCCCTAAACCATGCAGTAATCTGCAGAGGTGGGTTGCATGGGAGGGTGTCCACAAATGTTCTCAGCTTTGAGTTGTGATGGGGTGACAGCAGAGCCAGGCACCTTCCTCTGCTGGTGAATGGAGGAATGTTATTCAAACTGTTACGGGGAGAGTAGAAATAAGTGTGGCTAGCAAAGCCTGTGTCTTCCAGAAACTTGTTTCTAGACTATCATTGCGGTAAATAATCAGGATTGTTCCCATCTACTTAAAAAATATCACTGATCACCACACAGCCTGACCTCCACCTCTCCAGCCAGCGAACCTGGTGCAGCACTGAACGCTCTCCCTGACAGAAATGCTTTGAGTGGTGGGGAATCCTGGGTATCCTGGTAAGTTTCTCCAAAAATACAAGCTAAATATCTGCTCCCTGCTTATAGCCTCTGTTTTTCTACTCTTTCTATCCTTGGACCTTTTTAGAGAAGCCTTTTTCTCTCAGAAATCTCCTGCACAGCTGCACAGACTGTCTTCATGGTGGGATTCATTTCCATGGACCCTAACAACCTGGAAGGACAGCTTTGTTGTCCAAGGTGGCCCTCCAGTCAGTGGAGAAGGTCTCTCATCTTTTCTTTAGGTGAGCATCTGAGACAGGTTTGTTCTGTGCCTCTAAAGGTTAAATGAGATGAATGCTGTCTTCCCTGTCAGCAAAAGTGGTTATCTTAAAAGAGTTTTTCAGAGTTGTAGAAAGCTCCCAAGGCACACAGTTCAGCTAAACCCATTCCGTGTTTGTCAGTCCCAAGAAAATTTTATCTAGTGAGCCCTTGAAGACATCTCCAGATGGAGATCCCACAGCCTCCCCTGGCAGTCCTCTCTATAGCAGTGTTGTCTTCACCCTTGGATAGTCTTTCCTACTGTCCAGAGTAAATATTCTTGGCTGCAAATTAAATCCCATCCTTCCTTTCCCTCCACCAGGGAACACGAAGGACTTCTTTAGTAGGTTATGGATTGTCAGGGGATGCTTTGTTAGCCATGGAAGGAGGCACAGGCAGCAGCCTCACTCCCAGCTCCTCCTCCCCTTCCCCAGGGGACTTTAGGAAGGGCCTGTGTTCTCCCTCAGGAAAGGACAAACTGCAGCTTGTTCCTACAGCGCACGGGAGTCTGACAGGCTTTGTCTTGGCAGCAAAGGGAGTGTGATGGTGTGGGCTTTCAAGTCTATTCAAACTGCTGTATAGTTTTCCAAACTTGATATTATTACTTCCTTTATAGCACAAGGTACTTTTCCCTAAACTTGTTACAATGGAAAACTTCCAGGGATACGTTGTCCACACGCAAATCAAAATGCATTAGCAGGACAGGGGCCAGAGGCAAGGGCCAAGGGTGGGGGAGCCATTAATTCCATAGTTTGGCACTGCTTTTCTTGCAAAGGCTACCAGAATCCTTTAAAGACAATGAAAGCTTTGGGAGTGAAGTGTGTCTAAAACCCAGGGGCCAGTGGGGCCATCCTGAGGCTGAGGGAGGGATGGAGGCTGAGTAGACTATTTGGCTGTGTTGGTGATGTCCCTGGTCAGATGAAGAAGCAATTGTACAACTGTGTTCTTCTGGTGCAGTGGCTGTCTCCAGCTGTGGCTACTGGAGATTTAACCACCTGGATTTGAGCAAAGGTGGGTCTGGGATGTTTATCTTGAAGATTTCTAGGCTAACTTGCTGTATGTTTTCTGTGCCAAAAATGGAGTTTTATTACTAAGTAAGGGCAACTTTAACTTTCTAGTAAATTTTGAGATTTCAGGGGCTTTCTAATCTTCCTCGGGGGTTTTCAAAGCTGGAAACCTGGAAGGATGACAAATCTGTCGCCAGTGCTGCTCTTTAGCAGGCAGTATTGGTTTTCTGGGAAGGGTTTGAAATAACAGTTTGGAAGGGAAAAGCCCAATGCAAGAGAGCAGCAGGGCTCCTCTGTGAGGGATGGACACTTCCAGAGGGCCATTCCTCCAGCGTATCTCTGACAGCTTCTTCATGGCTGGATGAACTACTTTCTAGAGAGGTTTCTCTTATGCCATTAATATCAGACCACACCTTTCAGACAACTGAACCTGGAGATGATGAATAGACACAGTGAGTGGACTGCTCTATTCCCCCCAAAATGGCAAGTGGCTGCATCCCCCAGCACCACCACAGCTGCAAAAACAAGCGGGGAAAAGGGGGAAGGGGAGTTTGGATGGGGCTGTCAGGAGAATTGCTGCTGCTGTCAGTGTCACATGTCACAACCTGCTAGAGTTGTGCAAAACAAAGTGCCACTCCTGCGGTGACACAAAGGAGTTCCTTTCCCCAGGGAGCTCCTGTGAGGAAGACTGGGAGCTCTCTGCCTCTGGTCTACCCAACCAGACAGTCCAAGGGGGTCAAAGGGGGGGATGCCTGCACTTCTTTTGCTGCTCAGAGTTTTTGGGACAGTGTTTTATTGATACAGGATCTGCTCATAACACACAAGGTCAGCCCTGGTGCAGAGCAGAGATGTAGAAATTGCTTTCCAAGTGCAAACTACCTCCAGTGTGGTGTCACTAGGAGTTACACATGGCACTGTTTTCCGCAAGGTAAGGAAAAAATAAATAAGCCCAAATCATTGCATAGCAGAATGGTCTGCTTTTTTATCTTACCATATTGTTGGTGTTGGACTGAATCTGCTGTCTTAAAGTATAAATATAAAGACGCTGCTAAATCATCACTATTTCAGCAACTAATTAAGGGGTAATGCTCGTGGTGCAGCCGTATATGAGGCAATAAACGGCTTTGGCGGCTGATTAAACACTGGCACCGAGGCATTTAATTACAGCAAAAGCCAATTACCATGTGCATATTCTGACACCACGGACATTACTCTTGTTCTGTGACAGAGCATGGAAAGGCAATAAACCATGCTATAGAGACATATAGCACAGGACCCTCTAGCTTTGCCAAAACTTCCACTCTTCCTCTCCAGTGGCTCTGAGATGGGGGCCCAGTCTCCATATGGAAGGCTCAAAACAAAGTCCCAGAGTAAAAATGCTTTGTAATTTACAAGACTCATTTGAGATCTAGAAACAGAGCCAAATATTGCACATCCTCCCTGCACTAAGGCATGTTTGACCATTTGTAGAACATAATATTCCCACAGTCAGGTAACAGGTGCATTTAAAGCCTCGCCTGAGCATATTTACCATTGATGGGCAAGTCAGTGGCACTGAAGGAAGGTGTAGCCTATTTTTCCTTCAGTTATTGCATTGCAGAAAGCATAATCAGTTGCAAAACACCACATGCCATTCTTCAGTTAATTGATTTAAAAGTTGGAGTCTGATTTTCACAGGCTTTCAGCTCTTGCACCATCCATTTGACTTAACCAGCTCAGCACCTCTTCAAATTAAGCCCTCGCTCTCTTTAACCAGTAGTGAATTCTTCCTTTTAGAGTTTCCTAGAGAAATTCTCTCTTAGAAAATCCTTGGCACGAAACCTTAGCCAGCCTTGGCATGCAAACCTGCCTCACGCTGGCATTAACAAGCCTCTTATTTAAATGTTGATGAGCTCTTTGCTGCCAGTTAGCAACGGGAAATGCAGTCTGTGTGTTAAACGAGAGCTGGGAATGACTTCCAAATACCAAAATGTTTGTTAAACTCGCAGCCCACCTCTTCCCTCCTTGGGAGTGGGAAGCTTCCCAGCAAATTGGCCCCATTTTGCACAGAAACTGCCAGGCAGGATCAGACCACGCATCCCTCTGGTTCTGTGGCCCACATGGGACCACCGCCAGGAGCACGGCTTCCCAGGGCACCCTGTGTACCCCTGGTGTGGCCCTCTGCCCCGGGGGACCCTTCCCTGACCCCATTAATTAGGCATATCCTCACGCATTGGAAGCCGGCTCCCCCTGCCATTGTGTTCATTTGGGGTTGTGTGGTTGCTTTTAACCTCTCTCAGTACACAGGATTCTGGTGGCTGTTCCTGTCTGAGAGCTGATGAGTTGCACCCCCAAACATTTCAGGACCCCCTTGGTTCTCTACAGTGCTTTGTAGAAATTCATTCCACAAGCTGGTTGTGATATTATGTTTATTGATGTATCAATTTAGCGAGACAGGCACGCCCTAAAATTCAGCCCAAGACTCCGAGAGCTGGTTCTGTTTCCTTGCCACCCCATGGAGACCAAATGACTTGTTGCCTCTGAGTGAGGAATATCATATATTGTGGGGGCTCTTCTGTCCTTCTGGGACTCTTCCCTTTCACGGTCAGTCAAAGGATGAGATTCAAATACTAAAAGCCAGGTAAGGGAGTCTCCCTGTTTCCTTGTGTTACTTTTGCAGCTTTCAGAAATCAACATGTTCCACAGCCAGGGAATGTGTAAATTCTTTTGGCTACCACTCACTTTTGGGTGAATCCCAACTGTGCATATATACAATGGTCGGTTTCCTCGGTGTTTGAATGAACCAGAAAGGCTTTGTCTGCTATAGATGGGTGCTTTCAATCCCATTTATGGTACATTATGTCAGCCTGAAATAGCATCTGTGAGGTCCTTCAGCTGAACCACCATTAGATTTACAGCCACCGCAGAGGAGTTAGCAGGCTGGTTCCTGAGCTATGAGCAGTAACCATACTCTCCTGAAGTATTTGCTTTCTCTGCAAAGCTGACCTGAGGAAGAATGTGTTGTTCATTTGAAGATCTCAGCTTTGTTCATTTATTCAGAGAACATGTTCACTTCAGAATGTGAAGAGGTGAGCTTCAGAGCTGAGAGCCAAAGACATGATTCTTGTTATTGCAGAGCTGGTGACAGCTGCACAGACAGGGAGCTCCCCATGGTACCTCCACACATCTGCAAGGTAAAACACGGTGGATTGGAGTTTTTTACTCATTGTGGGATGAGCAAGGCAGTTCAGCTATACACTATCTTCCTCTCAAACCTCTGCCCAGAGAATACCCAGGGCCTCATCTGAAACTCAGCAAAGAGAACAGCAAATGCATCCACTGACAAGTTCTCAGTGCTTTGTCTTTCTGCTGCTTTGAAGAGCACTTGAAGCACCTTGGCAAGGCTGCAACAGCAGGGCCTAAATAGGATGCAACAAAATTTTTCCTCAGGAGCTTATTCCTTGGTCACTCCTAATCTGTTGCTTACCTGTGCTCTAACGCAGGCCAAACTCAGGGGAGTTGTCCCAACTACTGCTCCCACTGGAAACATCTGGGGAATGGCTGCTTCTTGTCAACTGTCTTGGGGAAGTTCAGGAAGCCAGCTGAGACTTCGCTTGATGCTCTGCAGACACGGCCATTGACAGCCCATGCCTCAGATGCTCCCTGTCTAAGCAGGCAGGACGCATGAAGTGCGGGCAGTGCTGCCAACTCAAGCTGCCAGAGTCCTGTGTTTATGTGAAATTCTTGGCTTTCATTTAAAATAATAATAATCATAATAAAAAAATCTGACCAGCTCTGTTGGAAATATGATCCCTAAAGAGTCAGAAACCACAAAGCCACTCAAAACGGCACATAATTCATATGTATATGCTTATAGATCTTGATTTTTAAGCCAAAATCACGGTGTTTGGAGGCCCAGCTCAAGACTTATGAATTCCTAGAGGCTGACAATACCAAGTGGGGAAAGGGCAAAATTAGCACATGGTAAAAAAAAAAAAAAATAGTTGCCAAAGGCATGGCAGCAGGTCAGTGGGAGAGCCAGGCCTCCTGCATCCTCCTCACCCCATGGACCAGCCATGCTGCCTGGCCTCCTGCCCCAGAGGGAACTAAGAGTCCTTAAAACAATCC
The DNA here is from genome assembly GCA_013400915.1 of Pardalotus punctatus. Lineage (NCBI taxonomy): Eukaryota > Metazoa > Chordata > Aves > Passeriformes > Pardalotidae > Pardalotus > Pardalotus punctatus. The sequence continues at coordinate 309,456 of VZTX01026716.1, read as the reverse complement.
TGACTATTTTGGTCTTGTGTTTCCATCTTCCTTTTGATGCTCTTATTTTCAGTATCACATAGATCTTGCAGCATCCTGCCGCTCCCCATAGGATGTTATTCCATCTCTGGGGCTCACGGCCATGGTACAGTGTGTTGTTGACAGCTGTGGGAGTTTGCAGTAGCTTAATATTTGCATGCCATGAATATGCAGTTCTGAGCATGGCCCAGTTCTCCATGCAGCCAGCCCGTGCCTATTTGCCAGGGACAGCAGCATGGTGCATGTGTCTACATCCCAGGAGACACCAGTTCCTGGAGTCTTGGGTGGCATTTTTGTGTATGTTTAGCTGTTTATAATCACAAACACCTGGATAACCAGCTTTATTTTCAGTACCCTGGGAAATCTGGGTTTGCTTTTAATCACAGCAGAAATCAGGGTCTTCCTGGTTGAGCAGCAGTCATCCCTACCTGAGCTTTTTCCAGGATCTGATTTCTGCCTGTGAGCAAAGCACGGAAAGCTCCCGGCACACAGCACAGCGCTGGCCAAGGGCACAGCCTGCCAGTGGCTCCTCTCCCTGTCACACTGACTTCTAATTTCTGTTTACACCAGCACAATGTCAAACATCACAGCAGCAGCTCTGGCAGAAGGTGAGTCTGTTAGAACAGAGGTGTCGCTTCCTCTGCTGAGGCCTCTCTAATAACGCCAAGATGCTTTTCTAACTAATTAATTACAGGGCTTTGGCTGAGTTGCTTTAATGATTCCCATCTTCCTGCTGCTGCTCTGCAATCAGCACTACTTGCAGTGCTGTTCAGAGCAACATTGATGCCATCAGAGCAGATGGATGAGCAATATGGGGCAGGGGGGCTGGTTTTTTAAGCCAGATGTACTCTGAGATGCTTGACTTTCTGCTCTCTGATGTACTTTCTTGGAGAGGAGGATAAAGATATGGTAGGCAGCTCTAGCAGGCCTTTAACCCTGAGAAGGATTGCTGTCTCAAGGGAAGAGCTTATGCAGAGTGTAAATACTTCTCACCTTCTCATTAAAAAGCCATAAAATCTCAGGATCCAGCTTGCATGTGCATCCAATTGACTTGGTGGATCAGAAAAAGTTTAAGCTGTAGCCGGGAAACGTTGCTCCTGGTCCTTGAACATTGAGAGTGGCTGTAGATGGAACTGCCTGCTCAGAGCCACTGCTCCAGCCCACCTATTATTTATGCTCTGGTAGAGTCAGTGCATGGCCTCCCATGTTTGTACAGATCAAAATCTTGGGTCCAAATACTTTTGGAGTAAGGAGACAAAGGCTGTGGCACAACCTGAGCAGGCTCCACCAGCCCATGTTGTGTTATAGCATGGCTGTGTGCAGGGGTGATCCAGGTGCTGCCACTCACTGCCCACCTCATTCATCGCCTCTTCAGGCTGCAGGAGCAGCCCCCTGCCCCAAGATTGCCCAGTGCCTTCCTGCAATGTTGATGGCACCTCACCTCCAAAAATATGGGAAGCAGAGTAGGAAATGAAAGGCAGCTCCTGGATGGCTGTGGGTCACTGCAGAGCAAGGTGTCAGGAAGAATTTAAAGGCAGACTTGTGTCCTGCAAAGCCCATTCCAGGAGTATGCCCAAAGAAATATTAAGATATTTTTTCTGAGGTATGTGGGATGGGCTAGGTACCTTAAAGGAAATTTTGGGGTTTGTTTTTTTTTCCATAGGATTCTTTTTTATTATTTTTCAGTACTTCTAAATATCTGTATAGGCATTTCCATTTCAGTCCCTGTATCATGAGCCAAACAGAGGTGATGAGATGAAGTTTTGTGAGCTCTATAATTAACAGATGGTCCCCTGAGCAGCAGAAGTGATCAAGCCTGCTTTCCTATGGATCTATGCCATATGTGGATTCTTTTCTAAGAAGGAGGGAATTCTTTCTCCACGCTTTTGCTTGCAAAAGGCCTTATTGAGGTAATGCTCTTTGACAAAACACTTGCTGGAATCTTAATATCTTTAAGATTTTTTCCACTCCCTTCCTTTCCCTCCAGTCTGAGGGAGTGAAATTGGTGAGGGAGTCCTGAAATTATCAGAGGGTGGGAAAGATGTATGGTAGGCAAAAACTGGCAAACAGATGAAAGCAGATGTCATAATGTATAATAGAAACCTCTTGGAAGGGAATGTGTGTATATCTGAAAAAAGATAAATTAAGGTTAGAGACCCATTCTCCATGATTTCTTCCTGGGGCTCCTAAAACATCAAATAAACGACATACTGGTCTCCAGCACACCAGCTCACCAGCTGAACCTGCTGCACATGGTACAGCTCTTCCAAATACATTCCTGCAGCCAAATCTCCAAAGGGTCACCCCTTTGCTACAGACTCTGTCCGAAGGACAAGTTCAAACGCAAGGTGCTGTGACCTTCCTCTCAGTGTAATTGAAAAATATTAGCAGTGCCTTTGTACTGGCTTGAAGTTTTTGTGCTGAATTTGCATCTAATAAGAAGGGGCCTTTTAAGGAGCAAATAAATAAATAAATGGAGGAAACCTTCTCTTTGAGCTAATTTTAGGCACATCCATGCTGACAGCTGTTCTTCCCTGATATATCTCAGCCACATCCTGGAGCAGCCAGGGGGACTGAGCTCCGTTCATGCCACTGCAGCTGAGAAAAGGCCTTTGTTTGTTTGTTTTTAAGGGACTTTAAGGTAGCTGGCTTTCCAGAGTGTCCCTTCACCCTGGTTTCCACCATGATACAGGTGGGAACAGGGAAAGGAGTCATGGCACTTGTATGGGGGTCTGAGCCATACCCAAGGCAACGTGAGGTTGCAGTGGCTGGGCATGGGGTGTGAGGCTGAGCTCTGCACTTGGTGGCCTTTTCCTGTGTTCCTGACTGGGGAAGAAATCCCAGCGCACCAGGATGTGAGCCCTGGAGATACCCCAAACATCCAGTGAACCAGTCTGGGGGCCACCTGGGGGACAGAGGCCCTGAGGGGCTGCAGGTGTGTGAGAGTCAGCTCCAGGGAGGGGAGTGAGGCAGGACTTGCTCCTGTGAGCGTCACGTTCAGCTGTCAGTGACTTGACAGATCTGTTCATACTTTTGGTGAGGTGGAGAGGGGTACGAAAGGCTTCTTCCTCCTCTGGGTGTGAAGTAAGCCAAGATCTGCACTTTGCATTGCTTTCCCTGGGCTAACCCTTGCATCTCTCCTCAGTCCATCTCCCAAGGCATATGGATGGATAAAACTGAGATGAGCATGGTGAGAAGAGCCCCAGCCCATGTCTGCTTGGAGACTAAAAGGCAACATGGCATAGATACTGCTCTTTCCTCTTCACCTGTAGCTTTTTTTTTTCTCCCCTGCTGAAATTAGAAACTCAGGACTTGTCTAGCTTGGATGATTGTTTCATTTCCTCGTTGAAAAGGTGATTACCCCTTTAGTTCTCATAATTACCTAATCAGCAAAAATCAAATTAATCAATGTTAATTTCAACCCTAATAAATATTCTCTGCTATTCTATACATTTATGTATATCTCAAAACTCATCCTAATTTCAAGGAAAACATGATTTCACAAGTCAGACCAACTTGCTCAGCATCAAGCTCAGCAGTGTGCCACACATTCTCTGAATGCACAGGGAGGGGTCAGCATGTGGCAGAGAGGAGCTGAATAAACACATCTGGAAATTGGGATGGGAAAGGCTGATGCATAACAAGAGGTCAACTGGTCCATACCTTGCCAGACGATAGGACCAGCTGTACCCAAGCTAGCCCAGACAGATGTTTGCCCCTGTCCTGCTCCTGAAAGAATTTGAGGATACAGACCTCATGGACCCCCTAGGCAATGATTTCAGTGCTTAGCTGTGTTTGCTATTTAAAACAGTTAGAGATGGGCTAAAGTTAAGTCCTCCTTGATGCACTTTAAGCTTATTGTTTTCTGCCCTGTCCACACTGGACTAATGAACTGTGCTTGGCTTGGGTTACCTCTTCCTGTTGCAGGTGGATCTGGGGGTGATGTTGAAAGGTGAGGAATTGAGCCTGGACTGGCTGTAGGTATTGCACAAAAACTGCCTGATGGTTTCTGTGAGTTGATAAATTCAAGAGCCAGTTGAGACAGAAATTAGGTCTTTGCTGGTCTCCTAAAACAACAAAAAGCCTCAGCTTTTGGGATGAGCTTCCCTGCTTGTGTCCCTACTTCCCTACCACACGTCACATGGAGGGCCCAGCTGGTGCTTGCCTGCTTCACCCTGCCCCACAAACAGCACTGGAACATTTCTCCATCTTTATGTATGTTGGCCTTGATGCCTGTTTACTGCCATGATTTCTATTGCAGCAGAGATCTGCGGGGAAATGGAAGGGTAGAAAAAAGTAATGTGAACTTAGCAGTCACCTACCTGCTATTACTTACCCTGATAAGGGCTCAAATGCTTCTTCTGGCATTGGTAATAGAAAGACTTACATCATAATTGTCCCAACCTAAGTCTCCTTAGCATTGTACCCGATGCTGAGATGCCTCTGGCACATTTTTCCCCATTTGCACATCTGTGCCCTCCCTGTTGGCTGAGAGTTGCTGCCTTGGAACAGCTCTGCTGGGCATCCGTGTCAGGTGTGTGGGGGGACCAGCACTGCACACTGGGTTTGCACAGCATCAAGCACGGTGTGCATGGTGTGGGCTCATCTCCACGCTGGGCATCTGCTGTGGAAGGACATGAGCCACACAAAGAGGATCAGGATGGCTTTGCTGGAAAATTGAGACTCAGTGTATGCCTCTACCCAGCTCCTCCTGGGAAGGAGGTCCTCCTTCCTTCCTTCCTGCAACACGTGCCCTCCTCCCAGCTGTCCTACAGAATCACGGGACTGTGTCTGGACCTTCTCATCCTTTGGAGGAGGCTGACATGTGGCTTAGAAGTCGGGAGGGTTGCATGTTTGTGGTTAGCCAAGGCTTGTGTTTTAGAGGATGCTTTGGCCCCTGATGACTTTCTCTCTGTGGGGCTGGCCTCGAGGACAGATGCTCAGCAGAGAAGTGACACGGTGCCAAATTTTTAGATGCTGGCATTTACTGTGTGTTTTGAGGCAGTTCTTCTCCACAAAAACACACTTTTTTCCCCCCAGGACTTTCCTGAGCAGCTCGCGGTACAGGTGAACCCAACTCATCTCTTTCTTAGGCTGCACATGGTGAAAAATCCTCCTAAAGCCATGTCTGTCTGGCAAATGCAGTGAGCAATCATGGCCTCCCGGCACCCAGCCCCCGCGTGGCAGATGGAGCTGAGCAAGAGGCAGTTTTGTGCTGGTTTGTGTCTTTCAAGGAAATAATTCCTGAAGAGGAGGGAGGGCTCTGCTCCAGGGAGATAAGCAGTCCCTTTGAGCCAGACCTCTCGTGTTTCTTCTCTGCCCATTCCACAAGGCAGCATCCTGAGGGATGGCACAAGAGGGACTGCGGAGCCTGTGGGAGCAGGGTGGGAGCCCTGAGGTGCTGCCTGGAAGCTTAGCTCCATCCAACCACCTCTGAAGGTGGGAGCAGACCCTCTGCCAGAGCAGAGCAGTCAGGCAGACCCTGAGGTGCTGCCTGACTGCACTGCAATGCTAGGGAATACCCCATTCTCTCAGCTCTGGGAGCAGACCCTGCCTGACTGCTCCTGCCAGGCCATGGAGAGAGGGCAGGGCTCCGAGCAGTGCTGGCATGCCCACAGCATGGCTCAGGCTGTGGGGTATCTCAGGTCCTGAGAGCAGGCTCTTGTGAGTCTCAGTCCCCTCCCCTGACCTCTCCCCAGGCCTCCTGCTTTGCTCAGTGGGTTCCCACCTTCGCCCACCACTCCTGACCCTGCCCACACCCCTTGGTCAGAGGTGGCTCACGAGGCTGTGTCCCAGCACATCTCCTTGCAGGAGGGCTGTGCCAGCAGGCTCAGTCAGGAGTGTGCCGGCAGCAGGAGAGGTGACCCCACACACCCTGTGCCCCAGAGAGGCCAGGCTGGACCACAGGAGACAGCATGGGAGCAGGCAGATATGGCAGGAGCAGGATGGGAGAGGGGACGGGCTGGGGTTAGATTGTCTGGGTCTGGAGCAGCCAAGCTCACCAAGCACAGTGGGTCTAAACAGCATCTTGTGCTCTGGGTGCAAAAAGATAAATAAAAGACCATGCAGGAACTTCATCCTCTACACTCCCCCCACTCCCCATTTTTCTGTCTAAGCACCCTGTTCCTCTTGGGATGCTGGACTCTCATTCAGGAAAGCAGCCCCAGTTCCCCAGCAGTATTTGTCCTGGGCACAAGGGCATCAGAAGCAGGAGCTTGACTGTCAGCAGATCCAGGAAGCACAGGCCTGCACAGTCCCTAGGGGGGAATTATTTGCTGATTGCATCTGTTTCCCAGAAGCATCACTCCAATTCATCCTGGGATTCACGTTTTTATCCAGCAAATAAGCACCTTGGGAGCTTCATTTCCATCTTAGTTGTTAAATTTAGAAGTGGGGTTTTCCCTTCTCCCACCCTCTCCTGCCCCCTGCCCAACAGCTCCCGTATCCCCCCTCCAGCCCCCACCCTCACCTCCAGCTCTCCCTCTTTGTCGCATTACATAGTAATCTGAGATGCATTGGCCGAGCTCCAGGGAACAGAATGTACTTGGCAGGGAGACGGGTCTTGATGTCTGCAAAATGTCGGGAAATGCAGCCAAGAGCTGCTAACTGGGTCATTAACCTCTAGAAGAAGAGCAAGTTGTGGAGCTGTGCTCTGTCTCCCTTCATCTCGCCAATAAAAATGTCCCAGCAATGAGAGAGGGAAGAAGAGGTTTACAGCTTTAAGTCCTAAGCAGTCAATGCAACCACCCCTCCCTGACCCCTCTTCTCCTTTCCCTCTCCCCCAGCGCAGTATTAAAGCTTGTAAGTGGCCTTTTAAAAACCCAGCGGTCCCCAAACAGCTGTCCCTTGGTGCTTGTAAAGAGGCTACTGGAGCAAACCAGTCACTTCCAGCGACGTACTGCTCCTGCTGTTCATGGTCAGAGGGGCTCCAAGGAAGGGCTTTTCCCTGGCTTGCAGCCCCCTGCAGCCCTTGTGCAAGTTGGGACCAGGTGCTGCCATTGCCCCGTGGACCATTTCTGGCAACCCCCATTGGCATGAGCTGCCTTTCTGTGTTGGAATTGCAGGTTGCAGGCAGAGCTGGCTGGTTACCCTCCATGGGAAGAGGCGCAGTGTTAGGAAACAGCAGCCAACAGGCCAAGGAGGGTCCTGGGGTCAAATAACACAGCCCTTGTCACTTTGTGAAACTTGAAATAAAGGAAACCTGCTTGTCAATGGGAGGGACGGCTCTGCAGACTGCAAGAGGGGGGTCCCCCAGAAACAGGGGTCCTGGCCAGAGTCAGCCAAGGGCCGGGGGCATGGTGCTCGATCTCCAAAAATCCCCATCTTCCCCAACCCTGGGTGGCTGTTCAGAGCACAGGTCACAGGATGGAGGCTATGCGGCAGATGGGATGAGGGAAGAGAGGTGCCGCATTGTCAGACTCCTTCCTCAGAGGTGCCTTATTTCCATCCCTGTCCTCTGGAAGAGATCCATCCTCCGGAGAGGTTTGGCTGGGCTGGCCAAGGACCCTACTTCTCACTCTTGTGCCTGGTGCCCTCACGTTGAGACCCAAACACACATTCCGTTCGCTCCTAATCCACTCCCCGTGCCAAAACAAGCCACGGGCCTTCTGGGGCTGGGAAAAGCAGGTGGTTCCAGGTGAGCCCCGCCGGCCGAGGCGGGAATGAGCCGCATCCCGGGGACGAGCCTCATCCCGGGGATGAGCCGCATTCCGGGGACGATCCGCATCCCGGGGATGAGNGGACGATCCTCATCCCGGGGATGAGCCGCATTCCGGGGACGAGCCCCATCCGGGAGATGAGCCGCGACCCGGGGATGAGCCCCATCTCGGGAACGAGCCCCATCCCGGAGACGAGCCCCATCCCGGAGACAAGCCGCGTCCCGGGAACGAGCCGCATCCCGGGGACGAGCTGCATCCCGGGGACGAACCGCATCCCGGGGATGAGCCGCATCCCAGGAATGAGCCGCGTCCCGGGGACGAACCGCATCCCGGGGATGAGCCGCATCCCGGGGACGAACCGCATCCCGGGGATGAGCCGCGTCCCGGGAATGAGCTGCATCCCGGGGATGAGCCGCGTCCCGGGAATGAGCTGCATCCCGGGGACGAACCGCATCCCGGGAATGAGCCGCGTCCCGGGAAGGAAGGCTCCGGAGTCGCGGCGGAGCGGGAGCCGCAATGCCGCTCCGCCAGTGCCCTCTGCCGGGCAGCCCGCGCAGCGCGACCCGCGGGGACACGCCGGGGACAGGAGGGGTCCCGAGGAACCCACCCCTAGGGAATCTCCCGCTCGTGCTGCAGTTGGTGCGGTTTAGCTTGAAAGTAAGGTCAGAGAGGATCAGTTCCTTCCTTAGCAAACGCACAGATTAACACCTTCTCCCCTGCCCGGCAAGGATAAATTTGTCACCTGCCAAAAAGCTATTAAATGAATGCAGCCTCCCTTTCTCCATCATGAAACATTCCCCTGGTCCCTCCTTGTCATGGGCAGTGGCAGAAAAGCCATGCTATAAATTAAGCCACATTATCCCCTCCTCCCCCTCTTTCCCACCCCACACTGTGACTGCCAAAGCACAAGCTACCCCAGTTCCCCCCAACTTCCCAAATGCATCCTTGGGTTTTCTGGGTGCCTTGAAAACTGCAGAGCAAATGCTAATAATTGAGAAGCTCCTGCTAGGCTCTGTCTCACTTGTATTTGCTCCAGGAAGTCCAGCACCTCTTCTGGGATCTGCTGTAGTAACACAGGCCAGACAAGGCCAATTGTTTCTAAGGCAGAGTGATCCCAGGTCTCTATCAATTGCTTGGGTAAACCTTTTTGGAAGAAATATTATCTCTACAGGAGGAGCTGAGTGAAGGCCCCTTTGAAATCCCTGACCCAGATGAAGCAGCAGCTCGTGACATCCAAGTCCCCATGCCCATGGCAGCAGCCACAGCCACAGTGTCCTCCTTTCAGCAGCATTTCGCTCAGAGGAAATGAAAGCATCGGAAAAGGAAACGGGGCTGAAAAGGCTTAGATCCCCAGCGAGCGGGCCTTTGTTTTCCCATTGTGCTCGCCCAGCTGAGCCTGTGTTGGAGCAGAGCCCTCCTGCAGCTGGGCCCAAAAGCAGCAGCCAAAGAGAAACCCCGGCAACCATCTGTGCAAGAGGAGGAGGGATGTGCAGGGGCTGGAGCGATCATCTGTGCTGGGGAGAAGAGGTGAAGGGCTGCTGGACCCACAGCCCACATCTGCAGCCCCAGCAGGGCACAGCAGCTGCCTGCCCTGAGGAAATGGGACAGTCTTGCCCATTCTGAGCAGAAACCACAGAGAAAAAACCTACAGGGATAGGTCAGAGGAAGAAAAGGTCTTGGAGAGCAGGACATCAACTTTCAGTTGGCTCTGGAGCACAACAGCACTGACCAAAGATCCTGAGGACCAGGGCTGTCATCTGACCTTCCAGGTCAAAGCATGGCTGCATACTATGGCCAACCAGCCCATCACCAGCCCATCCAAAAACACCATAGGTTGTGCCTGTTTCTAGACATCCCAAGTAGTGCTGGGATCAAAAGTAAATTTTAAGAGTTACCCCAGCATGCTGGCCATGCATGTGCTGAGTTCCACACACAGAGCTAGTGGTAAATCTGACAACACCTCTGGCAAAATAGTTTCTCTACAGGAAAGCCCAAAACAACTGGGCATGAGCAAGTATCCTGCAGAGTGCAGCCCTGACAGTGACCTCGCTGGCTTGGTGTCAGTGCAGGGAAAGCGCTGCCTTCCCTTTCAGTGAGCAAGGGGTTAAACTCAGCTCTGCTTCCCCTCTCTGCCCTGAGGGAATGGTCTGTGAATCAGCCATGGTCCCACCTGCAGCACAAGCTGAAGGGCTGTGAATTCCCTACAGCCACAACTACTGCTCTCTCTCCCTGAGGAGACTTAGTGTAGGTGTTTGATCTAACCGTGATTTGCCCTAAAATGACCCCGTACCTCTTGAAGGGAGGCCACTGCTCAGTAGATGAGAAATCAGTGCTGATTCTGGGGCAAGCCCTGGCCCTTTCCATCTCTCTGTGTCACTGATAAACATGTAGGAAGCAATTCTTTGGAGGTGGCAAGGATTCCTGATGGCTTTTCATGCCTTCCTTGGGCAGAACAGGTCTGCAGGACCACTTAAGCAGCTCTGCTCAAGCTGAAGACTGGGGTGTCTTCAGCAGCCTTCAGAGCCTCCTCAGGTGTCCAAACTGCCCTCAAACAGAGGTGAGAGAAAATTTATTTTTCTCACTTGGGTGAAGCTGGAGAATGATGCCTTGGGAACTGTGCTTTGAAACAGCCCTGTTCAGTCTTTCTTGGCCTAGCTGTGCAGAACACGACATGACTTAAATAAAGCAGCTAGAGACAAAGATTTCACAAGGACTTCTTAGTTCCCAGACTGAGGGTTGTTGCTGAAGGTACTGAATTTGTACCTTCAGAAGGCTGTGATGGAAGGACTCTGCCTTAACACTACCACAGCTGCTAAAGGGCTTTGGGAGCAGAATGATGTTGCTGATGTCATTGTACTGTCATGCAAATGCCTGGCTGAGGAAGGGTCCCTGGGGCTTCTGCTCAAGTTTTCCAGTAGCATAATATTTGGTGGCTTTTTTAAGCCCTTCTTCCTGAATTCGTGCTATTGCATGAATGTTTTTATTCATTTTTGGAGAAAGACTTTTTAGGCTGCACAATTACTGGGGGAAAAGGCTTGATTCTTAAAGGCTCCCTAAAGTAAATAAATTAAAAGAGCCAGCACATGAAAATTTATCTTGAAGCTAATGATAGGAGAGACTGATGGCTCTGGGCCTCTGAACTCCTGGAGCCAAACAACACTGCTTCTACTTCCTGAAATGTCTTTTGCTTAAAGAAGGGTGTTTTCTCCAGTTGATTAAAGATCTACAATGTTTTATTCATGCACAGCCCGGGATTATCAGCAGTGTTTTACATTTCAAACCAACTAGTGCCACTACTTCCCCAGCTCGAGGAAGCTGCATTTCCTCAGCAGCGTGGCTTGAGGCTACTCCTAGAGAAGGTGTCACAGCTATTACTATTTGTTACCCTTATTTATTAACCTCTGGGATGAGCTGTTAATGCTTGTCTCTGGTGCTGCCTTTGCTGGCTCAGTTCCCTGATTTATTTATTAATTTTTTTATGTACCCAAAACACTATGGCAAGTGATCATCCGTGTATGAGTCAGTGCTGATCCCGTTGTTGCAGTGAAGTGTCAGATTTTATCCAAATAAGGAGCTGCACTTCAGCACTGGGTAGAGCATTTCTAGGATGTACATGAATATTGTAGACAGCAAAACTCAGGCATCCATGGCCAGCCAGGGGATCTTGCTGGTGTCTCTGCTTGTCCAGGGACCACTTGGAGCTTCAAGGCAGCTGCTGCTTCCATTTCCAAACTCTTACCCCTCCTAGGAGTGAGAAATTCCCTTTTTGTTGGTAATCCTGGAGGGATTAAAACACACAATGATTTCTGATCATTAAAGAGAGGGAACAGTCCATTGTATTTGTAAATAATAAAGGCTTAACTGCTGAATCTTACTGAAGGCAAAAGTGGTTACAGCAGCAAATAATTCAGCTGTCAGAAGGAAATACATGGAGAAAACCCCATGTTCCCTGCTGTATGGTTACAGCACAGCAAAGAGGGTCATATATTAAAATTGTGAGACTGCCTAAGCACTCTGTAATTAACTACTGTCTGTTTAACCAGACAGCTAAAGCAAGTTAATTCTGTGTCAGTTAGGAGACTTATTAAGTGTCTGTGTTTTTTTAACAATTTCCTGGTCCATCATTAACTACCCCTAGATTATCTTGTCAAATTGATAATTAAATGCCTCAAAAATTCATTACAGACTCAATATATTAATAGGAATATAATTAAGTAATGTTTGCTTATGTGATCTGCAGTTTATTACCTGCATGCTGATTTATCTCCAAGGCATTTACTAAACCTTAGCTGTAGCCTATTCAGAATCAATACAGGCCCAGGAGTCAATAAATGTCGTATTAGATCCCAATGAGCTATTTAATTGGGAGAACGCATTGAAGTTGTTTTCTGGATCTCCCGTGAGTTTGAAAAGGGGAGTGTGACCTTACCAGTAACAACTGAAGAACCTGAAGCTGGTGATTTATGGCTGGG
>VZTX01026716.1:244091-289887 GCA_013400915.1 Pardalotus punctatus | reverse complement strand
GCTGCTGTGCCATGGCAATCTGTACTCGGGAAAAGATTAAAAGCCACAGTGATGGCTTCATGTGCTTCTTGGGGCAGGCGGGGTTTTTTGGTTTTTTTTTAATAGCCAACTAGGAAAAGCCTCTGAGGTGACCTTGGAAAAATGTATGCACCAAAGGAAAAAGTTGGGGGGGGTTGGGGGGGCAGCATTGGAGTCCTTGTGCACTGTATGTTTGGAGACTTTTTATCCCTTCAGAAAGTTTTTCCAAATTTCCACTGAAATAAATTTGCAAGTTATTATTATTTTTGTTATGAGTGGGAAGAGAGGTGAGGATGCGCCATGTGAAAGGCGGAATACGCCGGGCACAATTCCGGCTTAAATAAATGCTGCGTCATAAAAGTATAAAGGGTAAGGCAGGAGGAAGGATGGGATGCAAAAAAAAAAAAAAAAAATTGTTCTGTTTCTGCTCTGTTTGGGAGAGTAATTAGCACTTTTATGAAGCATATAAACTGTATACAAATCAAATATGTTTTTATTAATATAAAAATGGGGAGTGTCTTTTTTTTTTCTTCCTTCTCAAAACATCCTCACAAGTATTTGGCACTGCCTGAGGGAAAGCCACTTAAAATGCAGCTTTCCAGACTGCCCGTTCCAGCCAGCGCTGCTGTGGGCACGAGGGCTCTTAGCCAGTGGCAGCCCCTTCCCAGCAAGTGCCTTCTCAGGGCGGTGGGGTTGAGCTGGTACACACAATGGCTGAGCTCCGCCTCACGAGAAGCCTTGCCTAAGGAGATGCCACGTTTTTACAGGCTGTTGGTTCTTGTTTTTCCTCAACAGGTTACTTCTCCTTCCACCCTAAGATGCCTTGATTTTGACTGTGCCTGGTGTGAAAGCAGCCATGAAGAAGTGTGATACTCTGTCCTTCCCTGCCTTTTGTGGTTGTGATCAATCCCATGCCCTTTTTCAGCGCTTCCAGTTGTCCCCCTTATCTTCCCATTATAACTTTTTCCTTTTTCTCGTGCCATTTGCTGTCTCCAGCTCAGGCTTGCACATCACACCATCTGCAGAGCTGGAGGAGCTCCCAGGACACTGGGTAGGAGTGGTGGCAAGAGCAGAGGGTGGCCTGTGACAGCCATTTGGGGTCATCAGAAACCACCAAGGATGAAGGAAAACAGCACCGGGCCACTCTCCCTAAGCAACAGCTCAGGGGTACACACAGATATGAGAGGAGATGGTGCTGGTGGGAGCAGCTGCAAGTCCCTGACCAGAGTGGACCCTGTGGAGCTGAGGTTGTGCTCCTTCCCTCATCTCCCGTATCTTTCCCTGGGCTTCACAGCCCCTGGTGTGATACTCCAGAGCCGGCTGCTGTCCCTGTCTCCTAGCTGCTCTGACCACAGATGGGAGAGTGGCCAGCCCTGCTCCCAGATCCAAATGCCCATGGGCAGAGCAGGGAGAAAGGTTGCATTTCCCAGCTGAGGCCTGGGAGCAATTTTGGCAGAGGAATGACTTTCATCTGGAGCACATTAGCCATGGGTGGTGCTGCCGGGGAGCAGCAGCTCTACTTAAGGCAGCCTCTGCCAACTGCCTCTGGGCTATCAGCATGGGAGGGGTTGTGCCAAGCTGGGATCTGGGGTGATCTCCTGGGGGCTGAGGTCCTCAGGAGAGCTGTTCATGTGCTGGGAAAGCCTTCCTGACTGTAAGTGCAAGGTTTCACCCACCTTCCCTCTCCTACCTCTTCCCTTTGCTTCATTCCTCAGGAAAGCAATCATAGTATCAAGTGTTTCTTAATAACTTTTTAGGTTGATGACTAATTTTTCAGCCACGCTGAATGATGGGTAATAGTAAGGTATTAAGCTCTGCTACAAAAAAGATGTCCAAGTGAGAAAAGCATTAAGGAAGCTGTACAGGAGAGGGAGGTTATTGAAATATCCCAGTTTCAGGAAAGACTCTATCCAAAGGTTCTGTGCCCAGGAGGCTGAAACCAATCCATTGCCAGGTAGAAACCCATAAGAAAATGAGCTTTGGTGGAGCTCATGTTTGTGGCCTTGCCTTGCTGGCTAAGGGAGGGAGACCTAAGAGATTTTTTTTCTCTTAAAACCCTCATCCTACCCTGAGGGTGGATATTAGATTTCAATCTAGACTTTTCAGATGGGCCTCAAACAAATGGGAGGGCTTGTGAAAAACACGAGGAAGTAAGATGTGGGTTTGGATCCCAAAACTCCTGTTCCTAACAAGGAGCCATGTGAGTGCTGCTTTGGAGGCTTTCAGCTCTGAATTGCTGGATGCTCCCTGCGGTGCTCGCATTTGTGGTGCCTTGCAGGCTCCCAGGCACTTTGGGCTGGACAAATTCACTGCTTTGGGTTTATGGCCCCCATTTGGGGACTGTAAGCTCCAGGCAGGCCTGTGCTGTGCCTTTGCTGTTCTCCAGCTGCAGCATTCCATGAGGATTTAGCTGATGGGAGTGGGGAAGTGAGCAAGAACAGGATGAAATCACTTTTTTGTGTAAGTCAGCTGATGTGCTGTATAAAACACAGGTCTAGGTTTTGAACCCAGAATTTTCTTTAATAACAAGCCCCAGTCAATGAATGTAAAAGCCCCATGCAGAGCCTTTTACTGTGTTAGTCATAGCTCCAATCCTTTATGTTCCCTCTTCTAATGGCAAGTATTATCCAGCATGCCTTGTTACAGTGCAGTCTTTGGAGGGTGTGGAAGTAATGATGGTGCCTGAATGCTGTTCCAGAGATCGCTGCTACAATTCACAGCAGATAATAGGAGCCACGGCCAGACGGATAATAGAACTGACTGAGATCCATTTATTGCTAAGAGACTGTCTGAATATTTGTACATAGCCTGAGCCACTCCACCCTCCTTCATCGCATTTCCCAGGGAAGTGGGGGGGAGGGGGAGGGGGGATCCCAAAAACACAAGCCTAGGGCAGAATGGGGAGGAAGGAAGAAATTTGCAGACTCTGATGTATTCATACTTTTTTTTTTTTTTTTAATGGCCCTTGTCATAACTGAGCCAGAATGGTGTAGGTTGCTAATGTATTTACAGCCTGCCTATGCAAGTGGAGGTGTGGGATGACAACAGGAAACAAGTGGTGGATTTGGGATGGGAGCCTGTCTGAGGTCTAAACTAACATCTGATCCCAAAGCCATCTTTCCTTGCAGATAAACAAGCATCATGATGGAAGGTTTCAGTGATGGGCTACAGGCAAAGCCAAAGTCGGGGATAACAGAAGTAGCCACACTAGAAAAGGTTGACCTAATTCAGAGCAACCTAGTTCACTGCCACTTCTAATTTTCTCAGTCTTCACATGCTTGCTAAGCTGCTTAGGCCTTGCAGAAGCTGTCTGGAGTGGTGATTTGTGTGCCAAAATGCATATGTATCATTTAAGTTACACAGGGTTTTTGGTGTTTGACTGACCCTCTGCTCACCTTTCCCTATCTTGGAAGTGTTGGTAGTTTTTAAAGTGCATAAAAAGTTGGGGAATTTATTTTTCTTGCTTTCGGAGAATTTTATAGCATGGTGTTTATGCATGTGGAAGTTAAAATACTTGCAGCTTGTACTCCTGGTAGTTGCTCTTCATCTTTCATGGCTGTGTTAGCCCCTCTCTTATCCCTGGTGCTGGCTCTGTCTGTTCAGTATCTCCTGTTTCTTGGATGTTGGTGAGGAGCAAGAAACAGGCAATGGCAAAGTCCAGCCCAGCAACAAAGGAAAAACTGATGATGGCATGTTTTCCTACTTACTTTTCAAGGTGGTGGAGGGTAGGGAAGTTAAGCTGCAGTGTTCCTGGCTCTGGGGAAGGACTGTGGTTTGATGTAGGTTGAGGAGAGCAGCTTTGTGGTAGTTTGATGGTCACTGCCGGCTCCTGGCAGCAAACCTGGCGATGCTGAGGCCCTGATGGAGGTGGATGATGAGCTGTGAGAGCTCCCTACCTGCCTGCTGAGCCATGACTGCTGTCCTGTCCCACTGCCTTGCTCTCCTAGCCCCCTCTGCCAGCACATACCTGGATGCTGCCAGTAAGTAAATGCAGCCTTGCCCCCACCTTACCCTTTGCTTTGAAACACTTTGTTTGTGGTGTTGAGAGCATGTCTCAGAGTCTCTGATCTCAGGCACTCATGGCTCCCACATGTTAGAGCTGCTCAGCTGGCATGGAGTCCTCGCCAAGCCTATTTTCTTTGACCTTTCATTTTTACATTCCTTTTTTCCCCCCCTCATCCCAGAGGTACCAAGGCCTTTTCTTTACTGATCAAACAGTTTGTTAGCAGCACTCGTTTTTCCTGTGGTCCGTGGAGGCTGTTGAGTTTGTTCAGTACTGGTCTAGGTTAAGACTTGTGCTAAGGAGGAAAAGACAGCTCTGTTGTGATATGTGGACATGTTCAGGTGCAAGTCTGTTTTCACCCCTGGATCTGATCACACGTTGTCAGTTGTTGATAGCAAACATGTGGGGGAGATAAGGAGTTTTATCACCAGCTAGGGCTCCTGGGCTCTGCTCTTGGCTGTGAACAGTGTGAACACTGAGCATGTTTTGTTACCCTTCTCTGACATCAAGACCAGGAGTTGATTTGGGGTGGGACAACCTCTGTGTGCTGGAGGCTGACAAATACTGGCTGTGATGGACAATGAGGGAGTAACAAGACCCCCTCTGTGAAAGGGGGTGTGTCTGGACAGTGGAAAACCAAGCAGCTGGGTGCTCACTTACCCCAGGATACAGCAGGGGGACAGTGCTGGGGAGTCCTGACCTCCTCTGTGCTGCCCCAATATGAGTGTGAGATGCAAGCCCAGAAATCACAATTCTCCATTGTACATTTCTTCTCCCACCCATCCCTTTTTTCATATTTTCTTCAAAATTCGGAGGTCTGTAATATGGGGTATTGCACAAATACCCTATATTGTAGCATAGCTCTGCAAAATTCCCAGTATTTTGAGTAAATTGATGAAGGCATGTTGTTTTCCAGCTGGTTGGAAGAGATCTTTGCTTGGAGAACCTTTCGTCTTGTGAGACCTCCCCTGGGAGGTTATGTGCAAAATAAGCCTTTTGCTAGCAGCAAATACTGGTCTTGAAGCATTTTCCTGAAGCTTTTGTGGAAGGTGGAGGGGTGAGATTTTGCTTCTACACTGAAATTAAATGTCAGCATTTTACAACCCATCAGCTGGCCCTTTCAGCTGAAAAATCCCACCAATGCTCTGGCAAGACAGTGTTTGCTTCCCACCCCCCCTTTTTATTATTTTAAGATGATGTAAGAAAGGCTGCTTCAGGGTAGATGTTAAGAGAACTGGACTTCTCAGATATTAAGAAATAAATTAATCACAAAAGATGCAGGTACATTCCAGGCTAAATTCGTATTTCCTAAGATGTTCTGATACCCGAACTGAAATATGAAGTTTAGGTAGTGGATATTCCCTGACTCCAAGATTAATTTATTGCATTTCTTCCCATACAGTTTGGCTCACTTACCAGAAGTCCTTCAGAGTTCTCACAACTCCTAAGTTTAGGTCAAACAGGCATATATGCTAAGGGAAAAGGAATGTCTTGAACTGTGCTCAAAACCAATGACTACGTAGTGTAAATATCATTTTGAGGAAAAGAATTTATGTCCCAGAGGAATGAGTTCTAGCAACTCCAGCACTGGTGCTGTGTATGACAAAGTATTACTAAAATGTTTTTCAAAGGCTGCAGTGTCTCTCTGGAGGATCAGCCCTTTCCTTGCCATCTTTCAGAATGATGGTGGCCAAAATTTTTCCATACTAGGAGCTGGTCAGTGGTCAATCTTCACCACAGAGTCTGCATGAAATTACTGTGACTTGTGGTCCCAAATCACTGAGGCATTTTTGAAATGTTACTGTTAGGCTCTGAAATCTGAGCTTGGGAGGAGCTTTAATGGGAGAAAAGACAGAACAACTCTATTTTCATTAAAGTTTAGGAGTTGGCAGAGATGGAGGCTGCCTAACCTTCAAACAGATGGCTGCAGCTCAGACTGTGCTTTCCTAGTGGCCAGGAAGACCTGAGCTCCAACTGCAGTTGTGGCTATAAATAAGTTGTGGACCACAGGCAAATTCTTGTGCTTGCCTCCTCCTTTCCAGAGTGGGTGAATTGGTTCTTAGAAACACAGCTGGCCCATCCTGCATGGTAGGGGCTGCTAGGATCTGTGTGACCTACCTGTTCCTGTGGCAATCCTTTTTTTTTTGGATTCTGAGGTCCTCAATGAAAAACAGGAAAGAAAAGGTGAGGATTAAATGAAGGGCATCTTACCGTATGTTTTTTCAGTTTGAGCCTGAAGTAACACAAAAGAACCACAAGTCTTGATGCAGAATAGGTTTCCTGACAAAATGAGTGATTTTTTAATTTTTTTTTTTTAACATTGATGGACATTCTTAAACCCTCCTTCAAGCACTTCAAGCATGAGATGCTTTCTTGAATCATACCTTGCCTCTGCCCTGTATAGTCAGTATATGCTGCTAGAAGAGCAAAATGAGAGTGCAGCAGCATCACCATCACAGATAGAAAAGTAGGACAAAATCCTCGTTGAAATCCAAGACCTGAGCATGAACTTGCTTGCAGAGATGATCCAAAATGCTGTCTAAAATATGGCTGCCTGGAGAATTGGATGTGACCACCCAGGAACTCCCTTGGGTTTTATGCCCAAACTGCTGACTACAAAGCTATTCACTTGCATTGTCTACCAAATACATGTGTAGTTTCAAACAGAAGTATCTGAAAATCATCTCCATTAGTTTTGTTGGCGGGAAGTAGTGATCAGTGTTCCTTTTGTTCTAGATCTGAGAAATGTCTCAAACACGAAGAATAAACAGAAGGTTATTATAAGGCACATATGATGAATTCCAGACATTCTTCTGCTTTGCCTTCTGCCATCAATATAATGGGTATAAACTGGTACTTTGGCTATGACAAATTAATTTTGAATCTGTATTTTCATACATCTGCAGTGATACATAAAGTGAATGCATGAAGAATCGAGGCCTGTTACCACTCCTCCACACTGGACTTTCAGGTTTAATGGCCAGCTGAGTCACTCTTTAGAAGCTCTTTTATCTTTTCTACATGTCCAATTAGATCAGCCCTAAGAGGGCAGACTGAAAGCTGTCACTGTCCTTTGACCTGTGTAAGGGAAGCTGAGGATCCTGACTTCAGCCTCTGCCTCAAATCTGGGCCAGGTGATTTGGTATTTCTCACAGAGGCCTTAGAATTAATCTTACTGATTACTGTGTAAAACTGTAAGTAATGAGAGGTGTTGCCTGTAACCATATAGATTAAAAGGAAACATCCCAGTCTTTTGCCTAAAAATGCAATCTACTGCCTGGTTAGTTAGGTCAGAAAAAGATTTCATGAGCTTGGGCAGGAGGTCTAGATCTGACTTGGTCTCTCTTCTGCTGCTATTAGGGACAGACAGGTTTAAGAGGTCATTGCTCTGATCTGTTTGGCACTTCTGACTTTCTGTGTTTCCCTGGGGACTGGTCTTGGTCCTCATCTAAAAAACTACCATGAGGGTCTCTTATTACAAGCATTGAGATTGGTCATCTAGTAGCTATAAAGAAAGCCCAGGTCCAGGAAGATCAGAAGGCTGCTAGCCAGGAAATATCCCTGGACAGGAAAGGAACTTCCCAGAGTGTAGTTTCAGATCCTCAGTTTGTATTAACGGACCTGCTTCCCTGTTTTGTAGAACTGTACACTTGAAAAGAAACTGAAATGTGAAAGAGCAAAAGAATTTAGTCATGGTAGCTTAAATTCTTTTCTTTTGAACCATGTGAAATGTCATGAGGACAGGAAGCTCTCCCAGGAGTAATACCATCCAAAACTCTAGCTGCCTCTGAATTAACAAAGTCCCCAAGTGGACTGATACCGCAGGATGCAGATGTTTTAGTTCTGGCAAGTAATGTGAAACTGCAGGCCAAGTTTATGCTAAAATTTTCTTTTTTTTTTCCCCCCGAACATTGTTTTAAAAAAAAAAACACAACCAAAAAAACCTCAATGCTCACCCAGACTATAAGCCTTGTTTAGAAATGTGAACGGGTGTATGTTCTCCTGCTGGCTTGGTAATTTGGTAGATGTTAACACAATGTAAATACAGTACAATACAGTTTGGCATGGTGTTTATAAGGACATATGGGAACTATCGTTTTTATGCAACCTAGTCCTGGGTTTAGTGCTTCTGAAGGGCTTCTGCATTGACTGTGTGTGAGCTTGACTATAGTGGGAGTGAATTATGGAGAGGAGCAAATGTGCCTGTCTTGTAAATGTGATAATGTTGAAAGATTCAGATAGATGGGTAAACACTGTTCAAAGCCAATAAAAAAAAAAAGCCAGTCTGAGGTCAGGTGGCAAAATCTTTGAAATACAGGACTAAGTGTTTCTTTTCCTGTTTGAGAATATTTTCCTCTCATGCCCATATGGAGAACAATCATTGATACTGCTTGTCAGTGTAGGCCTTCTCTGGCCCAGAAAAGAGGTGAGCTGCCAGCTACAGATCCTACAATGAGCCCATGTCTTCACTGCTCAGGGATTCCCTTGTGCTGTCGAAATGTTGAACATCTGTTGCCAGCCAGAAAGAAAACCCAAAACCCTAGGAATGCGAGTATGAAATGCACTGTCTGAATCAATGAAACGAAGTTGCCACAATCCTAATTTACTGCATATGAGATGTTTAGACCAGCAGGGTCTTCCTGGCCTTTGCTAATATAACATTTTGCAGAGCATCTCTCTGTATCCCGTGACAAGAGATGAGTGAATGTACGCAAGGCAAAATGCCAGCAAAGGCTTTCCAGTGCTGATGCAAGGGTGTTTGCCAGGGGAGAGCGGCTAGATAATACTGAGGATGTATCAAGCCCCAAACTGCAGTGGAGGTGGGGAGGGAGGAGGGAAGACTAAAGTTATTTACATAATAGTAGTTGCAATTGGACTTGGGAGAGTTTCCTTCCTGACCCCAAATCTGGCATTTGGTCTAACTTTGCATGGGTGAGTAAAAACAAACTGACTGGGTATGTGTGGGGCTTCTCAGTGCTGGGGGGAATTCCCCACTCCCTTATTCCCCTTCCCAGCTCAGCTGTACCAAAGGTTGATCTCTGTTCCTTCTATCCAAAGTGAAATGCCTTGGGTGCCCAAGCTCATGGGTCAGAAGGAAAACATCATCTCTTGTGGCCCATATCGTAGTTGGAGCAAGTCAGAGAAAAGTCCATTATTGTGCCTTCTGCCTGTAAGGGACAAGAGCATCATTAGGAAGGGTGACAGCACAGGGTTTTCATTAGGCAAAAAGAAGGTTTCATGCAAAGCCAAGTTACTTTCATTGCTATGGAGGCTTCATGGCACTCTACTTCTTGGGTGTGGGCTCAGTGTCCCCATCGAGACTTGTTTATTCCAGAGCTCAGTAGGTTTCTGGGAAGTGCTGTAATAGCTGGGAGGAGATCCCATGGAGAGGGTGGACTCTCTCAGACACATGCTGTTTAACAATGCCACTGTCTGCAGAGAAACAGAAAATAAACAATGCAGAATCCCTGCCGTAAACCATGCACAAACACCAGAATATGAATAGCCTCTCAGAAGGTGTCTAGTGCCAAGCAGCTTTGCTGCTATTGTTTTTGGTGGTAGAGGAACTAGAACCAGCTTTTCAAAATAGGTCAATATTGCCTATTCATAATGGGTTAATGGTTTCTGCAGCTGAAACTAAAGTATAATGGTTCCTGGTGAAATGGGGCAAACATCTGTAGAAAGCAAATTTGGAAGCAGTAAAAATTGCAATGAATTAATTTTGTTTTATTCAGATATCTTGGGCAAGGGAGAGTGAAGGCCCTGTTTGAATGTCTGCTGCAATTGCAAGCCATAAAGGCTGAGGGATTGTCTCTGAGCACTGATCATTGAAGCACCAGGCAAGAGAAGCAGGTGAAAGCCATCAGATGGGTGGGAGAAAAGTGTAGCTGGAGTGCCTCTGAGTGTGGGATCCTTCCTGCTCAGAGTATTCTGGGGTTATGTGTCACTAAGGAGTGTGAGTGGCTCTGCAGAGTAAATCAGATGGCAGTGGGAACATAAGGTCAGGGCTCTATGCATTTTTGGGGGTGATTCACTCTGGATTAGCTTTGCTCTCCTGTCCTTAGGGTTGGATGTGGGTGTCTAGAGTGTGTTTGGTGTGCTCTGGCATGTATCTCTGTCTGGCTTCATCTGAAAGGAGTGCCCCTTGCACCCTCCAAGATTACCTTGTGATGTGAACCAAAGTGCAGGGAGTGGGGACAAGTTGGAGATCTGCTTCTAAAGCCCCTGATTGTCTGAATTCAGATGCTTGTGTCAGTCTGCCGTGGGCACGCTGACATATGTCTGAGGAGGGAAGCAGCTCCTGGGGCATGCCAGCTGCACATCTGTAAAGCCCAAGAGCATGTGGTTGAGCCAAGAGAGAGTGCAGGGTGCCTTGATGCTGCCAACTGCCTCTCGTGTTTATTCTTTGCATGTGGGTCAGATGAGAGGGGATTGTTTTATTCTGTCTGCAAGTTTTGGGCAACCCAGGCAATCCGTGTCTTTTGGAAAGCAGCTCCCTGAACCTTTGACGAGGCCACTGAAACTTATCTGTGGCCTCTGGGGAAGGATTGCAGGTGTTTAGCAGTGAGCCTTTGCATATTCAGTGCCTAAACGGCTCTCATTTACCCTCTACTCATCCATCCCAACCATTTGCAAGGACACTTCAGCAACTGCTATGTCTTTCTGAGCGAACTGGAGACAAGGGCTTTCCCCAGAGGAGCCAGGTCACTCTAAAATAAGATAAACACCACCTATGTTAATTGCAGTGGAAAACTGAGAGCAGCTTGTATTTGGGCTGCTGTGTGCTGTCCCTAAGTAAGGATTCTGCAGAGCATCGGGGTTCCAGAAGGGCTCTGGAGGAAAAAAAGATACTCAGAAGGGAGCAGTGTCTCCTGCACTCAGGGGCAGTTTTCAGGTGTGGTTTTTTTGAAGATGTATTTTTAGGAGCTGCTGGGATCTGCATTTAGATTGTGAGCCCTGGAGCCTGTTTTCTATTCACAAATGCATTCTGTAGTGAAGACCAGTTTGTCAGCACTATTTTTTTTTTTTTTTTCTTTCCTCCCTTGTGACATATGACCTACTTAGGGTCATGTGAAGGAGACATGGATGGTATGTGACAGGAGAGAGGCTGCAGTCTGCGGCTGGCTCTCCAGCAGGGCTTGGTACTTGGAACATTCCCAAGTGCAGCATCTCCTGCTCCAGCCTTGTGGGCCAGTGCAGCTGGACACAGCACAGGGTCAGAGGTGTATCTGGGACACACTGAGGTGGATGGGGTCTGTGTTTTGGTGAAGTATGACATGCTGCACCTTCAGCAGCTACTGACATGCTCGGCAAGAGTAAACCCTAAGGGGTTAATCAGAGGTGTGAAACAAGATCCTTTTCCCTGAGCAGTCGTCTTATGCATCAATGGCTGGTAAGTACAGTGGCAGTAACTTCCAGCAGATGCCCAGTTGGGTCAGGGCTTGGTAAATTTGGTAATGAGAAGCTCTCAAAGCTTAGTGCTACACCTTGGAGCCCTTTAGCTCCTCTCTAGCAGCAGGCACTGTAATGATTAAAGCTCTCAGAGTGAAGATATAAATGCCTGCAGCTGCTGGAGCCATTCCTTAGGTCAGATATTCCCTGCCTGGTACAAGGTTACACTTCTACCAGTGATTCCCACAGAGCATTCCCCCAAGGCACATGAATACTGCCAGGGTTCATGCCATTCTTGCCAAACGATGTCTGCATTGGCCCCATTGCAGACCAGGTCCTGAAAGGAAAAAAGCAAAAATCATGAGGACCCTTTTGAGCCTGACCTACAAGCATGGCAATACATTCTGTTTGTCCTGCAAGCTCTCCAGAAATGAAGAAAGCAAATACCAGTCTGGAAATAACTTGTCTTGACTCTCCAGTCTTGCTAGAGTGCAGGCTAATACTGCCTGCCTTGCTGCAGTTGTGCTCTGAGCTTGCCTGCCAAAGACAACCACCCTTGTGTTTCAAGAAAGCCATGGTAAACCAGAGCAATGTACCCTTAAAATCATGCTAGACAAGCTTTTGAGAGCTCAAGAATTAAGGATGTCTGGATGGATAAGAGAATCAAAAACTCTTGAAGGATTATTTGGCCTCACAGAACAGACTGAATTCTAGTTATTTTAGGAGTAGATATTTCCCAATTATTCTTTTAGGTACCCCTTCCCTGAATTATTAGGCATGCCTGACAGTCTGCTGCATAGAATACCTTGAAGAACTAGGAAAATTTTATCTCTTCTCAAACACCAGGGAAGTGAGACATATGGAGACTAAAATCCACATCCTCAAAGGAATGTAGATTTGTAATTTGCACTGGAAAGTGGTGGAGATAGCAGGATTTCCTCAGGGTTATGGTTAAGCTGATTGACTTTTCTGGTGTATAGGCATGTAATTGATTATCTTGGAGGCTCTGGGTCTAAGCATTTTCCTTAGATGGAGTCTGTAGGGGAGGACAAAAATGAGCCTGTGTCTCCTGAGCCTCAGTCACTTCCCTGAATCACTGCTGCTACCTGTGATAGTGTTTTACCCTTGCCTCTGAATCAGCTGATTTGAGCTCTGTGGGAGCCAGGTGAGCTCCAATTTTTGGTAAAGTTATTACAGGCGTTGTCTTTCAGACTCAAAACACAAGACCCTTCTCTTATTCTTCCTGTTATCGCCCTGTTTTCAGTGGTGCAGTCTGGAGCGCCTGGACTGGCCTCGGCTCTCCTTGCCTAACCTCGCACAAACAGCTACGAGTTTTTGAAAAGGGCCTTGGTTTGCTCTGCCAGCACTCCTTAATTTTGCCTTTCCTTCTTGCAAGCCACACTGAAGCAGCACTTTGCTATTCTCCGGGAGGAAAAAAAAAATAAAGTAGGTCATGGTGTCATGTAAGGCAGCCGAGCACTAACACGGAGCCTGGCGGGGGGAGCAATGAAAAAAACCAAAAAACCTGTGGGATCGGAGATGATGAATGAGCAGCTGTGCGGGATAAACAGGGATGAAGGGAGCGATGGGGAGCCGAGCGCGGCAGGTGGAGGCGCCGGGGCCGCTCCGTTCCCGGGGCTGGGGGGCCCCTACTCCGCTGGACCAAGCGCCCTCTCCCGGCACAGGTGAGTCCCGTCCCTTTCCTCTGGAGCATCTTTCCTTGCTCTTCCAAATAACGGTGGTGTTTATTGTGGTTTTTCCATCATGGTTTTCTCAGTTCAGTCCAAATAGCCCTTGCGGAAAACGTGGGACACGGATGGAAAATCACTCTTAGCAGATCAAAAAAACATCTTTGGTTGCAAATAATTTTATTTTAATCTTTTTTTTTTTTAACCCACTTTGTAGATTTGAGTTCCCTGGTTTATGTTGGTTGTGTTTTGGTTTTTTTCAGAATTAACTTTTGAAAGAAGGAGGGGGTTTTATGCCCACTAGCCATCTTGATTCTCACCCAGCATTACTCACTGGGCCTGGAATAGATCTCTTTAGAAGATGGACTCAAGCCTGACCTTATCTCTGAAGCAGGATTCCACCCTAGTGTTTAAAGGGAGAAATTCAGGGTCTGGAGATGTGGTTTATCCCCATAAACATCCCTTAACTTGGGATACTGACTACAATTTGGTGTGGATGGTGATCTCTCATCACACTTGCCTAATTTAAAATTTCAACCTATTAAAAAAAAACAAAAACAAAACAACAACAACAAAAAAAAAAAGCCCAAACAAACAAAAAAATAAACCCCAAAAAACCAAAAGCAAGAGTGAGGATCAAACTCAAATGACAAAAATGTTTCAGAGCAGTGCCAGATGAGAAAGCTGGGATGTTAACCTTCTTGCTGTAGCTCTGTAGGCACAGGGATTAATTTTGACTTTCACCAGCCTGTTTATGGCATTGCTATTGTCACTCAAGACAAAATCACTTTGAATTTGTCCTGAATCAACACACATTGCAGGGCTTTCAGTCCTCCAAAACACATGCAGCAAGGAAAAATTGCTTCTTCCCCAGGTCTCAACTCTCAGCCTCTGGACTGGGGTGGGAGCACATGGGGAGGAAGTGATCCTGGATAAAGAGGCTCAAACTGTCAAATCTTAGAAGTGAGGTTTCTTTTAGAATTTAGGATTGTTTCTGTAGTCCTGTTCAGAGAAACCAGAAGTTTGCTGTGTCGGGCTGGCATTTAAATCCTGCTCATGGCTCCCATCCTCTGACTATAAATGCCTCTTCAGCAACTTGGGGCAAACCTTCCCTTGTACTCAGTGTTTGGGGATGTAGCTGTCGTGTTTAACAAGCTGAAATATTCTTGGGTTTTTTCCCCACTCTTTCCCTGTATCAAACAGGGATGGTGGAACAGAGCTGGGCAGTCTCCTGATATTGTCAGCATTTGCTGCCTGAGCTGCACAGAAACCAGTGCTAAAGTCCCGTCTCTGAATGGTTCTTGAAACCTTCATCTTTTCCAGTTCTTCAGCCAATTTACTTCTGCAAATCCTTGGAAATGTTGGTGAGTGGTGGAAGCAAGCAATCTCCAGCCTAACCAAGGATTTCTCCTGCTTCTGGCTCCATAGAAGAGATTTTAGGGTCAGTTTTAAAACAGTTCTGCCTAGAAATAGCTGGTTCAGGAGGATGGCACTAGCAAATACGCACGGACCAGAGATCTGCAGCCAGTTGTTCCTGTAGACAGCCTGCATCTGGTGTTTGGGGTGAACTGTGGTATGCAGAAAACTCTGTCCAGAGTGAGAATCTAAGCAGTGCCAAGGGCCCAATTACCCCTTCCCCGTCAAAAGTAAGTGCCCTGTTTACTGTTTGAACTGGTTGACTTAAAATTCCAGCTTCAGTCTGTGCTTCTAAGAGATTTTGGTTCCAAGGATCTTTGAATACTGTGCAGATGTTACCAAGCCTTCTTGGTGCCCCTAGAAGGCTGTCTGGTGAGGAGGATTTCCCTCACTTCAGAAAAGGGGCCACAAGAAGTGAGGGGGGGCTGGCTGCCCATCTCTGTCCCCTGCTCCTGGCTCCTGCTGTCATGCTTGAGGCATGTGACAGCTCTCTGCCTCCCCTCACAAAGGCGCTGCTTGTCCTGGAGTTACCAGCCTGTTTTATGAGCGGAAACTGAATCAGCACACGGTGCTCACCAGTGTGGGCTACTGTTGCTTCTCCTACCCACTAGGTGTGAGCTTGGAAACCGGTTTGAAACAGAAGCATAAACTGGGCTTTGTTGAAATATGTTAGCTCACCTGGAGTTTCCAGAACCTGTGTGTGTGTGTGTGTGTTTTTGGAAGCAGAATGTCATAAACGAATCAGCCAATTTTATAATTAAAGACAATTTATTTAATAATCGAAGTATAAAATTTTTAAAAGCCACGAGCAAAAACAGCACTGAGCCAGGCGATCAGCCCTGGGTGAACTGAGTTTGGACACTATTCCTCTCCAGCTCCCTCTAGTTCACAAGTGCTGTCTCCCCGGGGTATCTTTTTATACATTTTTGGGATTTGTTAATCTTATCCCTTTTTTAGCATATTGATGTCATTTTTCTTGTCTTGCTGCTGCATCTGACGACAGTTCCTGGAACAAGTAGATGTATATCTTTCATTGCTGGCAACGCATATTATCTTATCATATATGCATATTAAATGCATATCGCTGGAATAAGTTTTTTGGAGATGCATATCATCTTATCATATATGCATATTGAATGCATATCGCTGGAACCTCGCTAGACTAAAATCCCCTGGAATACTCTTCTTTGGGATGCATACAGAATGTACCTCGCTGGGGTCTATTCAGACAAAAAGTCCTTTGGAATGCATATTTTGGAGGCAGCTACCTGCCCTTGGTATCTGTATTTTCTCTCAGCTTTAGTAAAAATGCTGTAATCTTAATTTTTAGCATGAATTACTTTGCAATATATACTACACAGAATATCCCAGCTTTACAACTTACAGTATTTGGAATCACAGCATGATTATGTGGCTGTTCCAGCCCCTGTGAGACTTGAAGATGAAAATAATGGTGTTTGAGGTAATGAGTGGGGTGGAGGGAGCCTTTTGGAAGCAGCAGTAGATTAAGTGGCATCAAAACATTTGTGGTGTTTATTTGCTTGCTCAAAGGTCTTTAGGTCTTCTATTAGGCTCTCCCCAATTATTTCTAAGGTAATAAATACAGTCAGAACACTGAAAGAGGTTCACCCAGACCAAGAATTGTGTTTTAATGTTTCTCCTAGCACATTCAATTATTAATCATGTTTAGAAGATTGGCTGGTGCCACTTTTTCTTTCTCATTTTCTGTTTGTGGTGATCAGCAGGTATCCTGATAATCAGAGCTTCAGCATTTCAGGGGACTTTGTGCCAAATAGTGTCTCTTTATTAATTTCTTTCTTCCCTTACTCTTTAAATATTAGGAGCTGTAAGAAAGCCTTCTCTCAGCCTTTGGCTTGGATTCTAAATACTGACCCACATCCAAATTTTGCAATTGGTTCCATTTGTTATAATGGATGGAACTAGTTCTCTGGATCCAAGTACAATTAGATGAATCTAGATCATAATTCTGGGCTCCAAAGTCAAAAAACAAGTTTATTTCCCTTTATCTTCTCCTTCCATTGACTAATAATAGTCCAGTACAAGCATTTCCTCTTCAAAAATCTATTATGAGCCTTCTCAAAGGCCAGCAAAGCCCATAAAGAGAGAGGATGACAACCTGGGAGGGAACAGCTTGTCTTCACACGCTTGCAGGACCAAAGCAGTGGAAATACATACTTTGGGGGACTTCCAAATAATCATCTTTCTTTCTGTTTTGCTTTATGTCCTGGCCCCCACATTTTAACCCCCATTGGATTGTTTGATTACCTATTTTGCTTTCACCTGTTGTGAACTGCACAGCGATGGTTTTGTGCACTTTTGCACTATGCAGCAGCTGAACCATTGCTTTGTGCTGCAGAAGTGATGCAGGTCTTGGGCAGTATCTTGCCAGTGTTGGGAATGCACTGGGGCTAATTCTTCTGGGCTGGTATGGAAAGATTAAAAAGCTGCTTACTCTCTGTGATGACTGGGCTTGGTGCTCTCCCTCCTGACAGATGGCTCTTCTGACAACATCCCCAACACAAACTAAGTATCCATGGTTCTGTCTCTGGAGAATGGAAGACAGCTTAATTCTGTTTCAGTAGCATCATTTTGTTTCAGGATCAAGCCTGATCCTGTAGTAGCCCAGAGCTTTTAGGTTAGTTACTGTCCTGCTAAAATAAAAAGCTGTGTTCATGACTGACCTTATGTTGGTTTTTTTAGGACTGATTCATAAAATAGGCCCAGAGGAAACAGGCCAGGAACACATGCTATTCATAATAATGCCTCCAGAGAATAGCTCATTTCTTTTTCTCTTCCAATGGTATTGTCAGGCTTGTGTACTTCAAAACAGATCTGGCACAGACAGCACAGATAAGTTAATGAAAGTCTGTGGAGGGTTTGGGATTTTAAGGTTTTTTTCCCCTTTAAACTAAGGGTAATCATAACTTCTACTGAAACCCTATTTTAAATCTGGATTTATCTTAATTCTTTTTAACATCCTTTACTTGTAGTTCTAAAGAGCTTTGCCAGCTTGGTCCACATCTTGAAGAACAGAGGATATCTTGAGTTGCTGTGTAGCTGCAGGACAATGCACAAACTTTAGATTTCTGAAGAACCATGAGCTAGTTACTCATGCAGCGTCAGGAGAGTCATCTGTAATTCTTTTACTCTACAGAATCCTGGGGAAACAGCTGGAGCATTGTGTACAATTTGCTGAGCACATTTCGGGGAAGATGTGGACAATGGGGAGATGCCAAAGGAGAATGGGGGAACAATTGTAGATCTTGAAAGCATAACCTCAGAACAAGGAGAGGGAAAAAGATGACTTAACTGTAATTAAAATAAAGTACAAAAAGAGTTTTCAAAATATGTAGAAAAACTCATGTAAGGAGGGAGAAAGACACTGTTCTTCATAGCAATGGAGATAGGTTGAGAAATAATGCACTTAAATTGTAACACGGAAGAATCAGGTTGGACCCTTAAGAAACCATCCCAGTGGTAGAGATACTGATGCAGTAGTCAGAAATATTTGGGAATGTCATGGGGTTCCTGTCACTAGAAGTTTTTAAGGTGAGGTTACCCAAACATGTTGAAAATAACATACCTCACGCTCAGTTACGGGAAGTGACAAATATTTGCTTAGGAAGCTTTCTAATAACTGTCTAATGCATAATTCAAACTTTCTGAATCGTGGGAAATTTAGCCACACATATCTTTGCAAACCTTAGGACTTAGAATAGAGAAAAAGCTTTGTTTTAAGCTAAACTGCTTCCTCTATTGACTTCAACAAATCTTGGATTGTGTTTGCAGATATCATAGAGAAATAACCAGGTAAAGATACCCAAAGAGTTGATGCCTGAGACCTCAGCTGAGATGGGTGCTTTGAAATCATGCAAGGGGAAGCAGAATTACTTAGCCAAAATGCAATTCTCATGATGTTTAGCCCACATTAACCCCAGAGGGAAATGTCAGTTGGTTTTCCCAACACTGATGCTTATTAGACCATGAAATATATTTCCCTCTGGGAGATACTCAGAAGTGAATTGGACAAAGTGTTGGAAAATGTAGGATCCTGTATGGTTTGGAGACAAGAAGTTCCATTCAGCTGGGGCATCTGAACTGGGTTCAGTTTCCTCTTTTGTCACTGTTTTATGTGTCCTTGTATTGCTTTTATTTTGAGACCTATAGTTGGGAAGAGCAGGAAGTGCTGAGATACTCTGACTGGAGGGTCTGAAGTAGTGCAAGATCTAACCCTACTCCTGCTTTCAAATATACTGTGTGTGCAATTTAGTATCACTGATGCTAAAGCAAAATAGACTTGGGCACATCAATTCCTGTGTTTAGAAGTTAGTAGTTAAAGTTTGTTACAAAACTGTGGACCAGCAATCAGTCTCAGGCACTCAGACAAATGCTGATATCTCAGCTAATTCCCTGCTGTTTTGCTTTTAGAAGGCAGCATGACATCTGTAAGAGCTGTTTGGGGATCTTTTCCATCCCTCACCTGTGGAAGAGGCAGTAGGGAAATGAGAATTCATTCCTTGCATGTTGGCCTAGTGTGGGTCTCAAACTCTGCTCAGAAGGCAACAATGCCTGTTCTTTTGCATTACATATGGAGATACCTCTTCAGGAACTTACCCAGAACCCTTCTCTAAGGATTTTTTCCAAGTGCCATGCTGTCTGGTATGAACTGGCTTTGGTTTTAATGCTTTTCAGAGAGAAGCTGAAGTTTTTGTTTGTTTGTTATGCTTTGTTTGTTATTATTCTGATGCAGAATTCTCCACTCTGAAGCACATGGGATTGACTGTCACCATGGCTAACCAAGCAATGCTACTGACTGTGCTGATAATGGGTCCTTTAAGAAGCAGGGCTGTAGGCTTGTTGTGACTTCTGAGTGTGCACCTAAACAGACTTGAACTCTGAAGATGTTTAAGCAGAGGTCTTGATGCACATGTCAAAAAAGATTGTTATAATGTTCCAAATACTCTTGAATCAGTCATGTACAATCAGAGGTCAGAATTTAGGCTGATGTTGGGATTTCTTTTGCATAGAGCTGGGAATAAAGTGTGAATGGATCTGAAGGAACTCTAAAATGTGGAAAAATTATCTAACCTTTTTTATTCTGATGTTCCCGTTTGGGAAAGGCAAAGCCATGGAACCCACCAGAGCACCTTTTCTGTTGTTCTCTAGATTTGTCGATCCTGTACTCCTGAGTATTTAATTTCTTTGTCTGGTTTTGGCTATCTTGTTTTTATCCTAGCTTCTCCCAGCTTCATTAGAGTCTTGTTTGTGTCTAATCAATCTGTACTGTCCTTCAACTTTTGGCTGTCTTTCTTACAAGTCTGTGTAATGTAGAGATAGAAGCTGCTCCAGGAGGTTTTCTAGCTCAGCATGATGCCATACCAATATTAACATCTGAACGTGTGACCTTGTTAGTTCAGTATATGCAAGGTAGGTATTTTTTGTCTATCCAATGCACTGCTTATTATTAATGAGATGTGCTGTATAAAACATTACTATTAAATTTCTCACAGCTGGAAGCCTTATTTTGATGTTAACTTATCCATTATAGGATTTAGGGAGAACTTGAGCCATGGCTTAGAGTACAATTCTGGTAGCAAATGATTCTGTAGCTTGGCACTAATGTTGTATGACACCATATAGCCATTGTGTCAACAGCTCATGAGCAAAATCCTAAATTTTAAAGTACAATAGTACTTACTTGTACTAAGTACAAGGATCCTTCATGTCATGGTTTGTTTCTTGTGGGACTTTCTGGAAGCCAAATGAAGTCTGCTATTTCCAAAACCATCAGGGAGAAATTAATGAATCAACACAGTAAATAACTCACTGCTTATTTCCTGAAACAAAGAGCATCTGTAACATCCAAGAGGTAGCTGTCTGGTAGCAGGGTGGTGGCACTTCTAGGTGTATAGGACCGTTAGAACTGTGTAGAGAGCTAGGGGCAAGCGGATTCACAGGACCAAGTGTGTGGTTTGGGCTATGAGACCTTTTTGTCAGGTGTTGGTGCCTCTTCAATGCCTCTTTCTGTTCCTTGATAATAAAGCCCATATTTGTGTGGGATCTGTCCTCAGGGGAGGTTAACGCTTTTCCTACTGAGGAAAACCAAGTTACACTCCTTTCAATCCTGGGTGTTTGCTGTTGCTTGTAAGGCTGTTTCTATTTGTGTTGTCCTTTGGGTGTGATGCCTGCTAGGTGGGAATTGCCTTAAGCTTGGTTTGTTTGGTGAGAGAAGGAAGGCCTGTTTGTCAGGTATATTCTCTTCTGAACTTCAGCTTTTGCCAACTTAGTTCCAACCCTCAGGCTAAAGACGCAGGTGTGAAGTGAGGTGAGCTATAAAAAGAGAGACACCCAAGAACCCCCAAAACACATGGAGTGGACTTGTGAATGGGAGAGAGGAGGAGGTTTGCTGCCAATCCTGGGTTGTGTGGAAGGCATTGAGGGTCTGGACCTGTGTTTCAGCAGCCGAGGGTATCCTGAGGCCCTGTGTGTGCCTATTGACAGTGCTGCAGCAGGTAGCTCGAGAGCAGGGTCTCTCATGTAGGGGCCTTCTGGCTATGCCTGGGGTGGGAGAGGCTGATCTTTCTCCTTGTCTTTAAGGATTTAGTCTGCCTAGAGCAGAACAAATAATGTGGGAGCTGCCCCACACCAGCCCCTCCTCTCTGAGCAGGCTGAAAGACTGCAGCTTTCTTGTTAAACAGGCTTTAAAGTCACTCTTGAAATCAATCTCACGCTTGAACTGTAGCCTTTGCATGTGCAAGATATTGCTTCTCTGCAGCACCTCAAGGATCACCCATGGACAGAGGCATCTTTAATGTTGATATTGCACAGACTGGTGTAAAAGAAGTGCTTTTCCTTCTTGGAGACTTTAGAGATAACAGGGATGAGTCTGTGTCAGCTTCGTGTTTGAGTGGATTTGAGAGAAGGGTTATCTAAATGCCAATTTCTCTTCTGGAGAAGTGAAAGTTACTTGAGCAGCTGGTGACTCAGCTGCCCTGGCTGTAGGATGCAGATGAGAAATGTTGGCTTTCCAGATAATGAGTGAGATTTTCCCATTTGGGACATACTTTACAAAATGTAGGGCGTTAAAAATGGTGGTATGAAGGTCAGTGAGCAGACTCATATTTAACCTTTGACCCTTCTTAAGATGACATAACCATGTAGTGACCTTCAGTCTAATGGCCCAGAAGAAGATAGTGAGGTTTCTGTTCATGTGTTGTTGAACAACAAAAAGGATGAGCATGGAACTGCTTCTTCCGCAGAAGTTTTTAATATACAATAATGTAAAGAGAAGCTGGGAGATACAGATAAGGTGCTCACAAATCTTCCAGTGATGCCTTGGGAGTCACTGTAGTATGACACAGACCTAAAAATCTTTGAGTGGTGGGAGCTGAATTACAGACTGTGAAAGTGGTTTTATTTTCTAGTGGGACGTAGATTCCCTGCAGCAAGGTCTTTGCTCCACTCTTGTGTAATAATGACTTTCCCTTTGAAGACTTGCATTTAATGGCAATCTTCAACAAATGCTGAAGAAGAAACAGCTCTCTAAACAGAAATTTTGGATGAGATGCAAGAGGAATGAGCAGAGTTAATTCCAGTGAGTCCCCTCCCAACACTGTGGCATGTAGTTGGGCTCAGTGGTAAATTCTCACCACAAATCAAGAAATATTTTGCCAGATGCCCTACAGAGCTGTTCCCTGAGTGACCCTGCTGTGCTAGGTCACTGCTACCCACAGATACCAAACCATGAGTGGGGTTTAGTGGATGGTAGAGGGAGGTAATGTGGAAAAGGGATGTTTGCCCATTGGACCACTCTTGGTCATGGAACGCTGCTGTCAGGCGATTGCCAAGGTGACGTGGGAAGGTATTTTACTGATCATTTAAGCAGATGAATTATTGCAGTGTCTTCCCAAAATGGTGTTTCATTTTTGCACTTTTTTCCTGAATAAAGCTGTCCTTGTTTCCTGCCAGGCTCTGCACCCACGTGTGGGAGGAACAGTGCCTGGCTACTGTTGCCAGAGATGGAGCTATCCCAGAAGAGCAGGCAGGTACACAGGGATGGTGGTCAGAGTGCCCTGTGTAAGAGGGAAATTGTGTGAATTCCTACATTATGGATACTGACATCTCCTGACAAAGGTCTTATAAACTCTAGCAGTCATCTTGAAGGCAAAGATTCATTCTGGTTGGTCTGCCAGCAGTACTGGCTGCCTCCAAAGTTATGCATGTTTTCCCTTGTAAATATTTTCAGTGGGCTGTTTTCCCAGGACCATTTTGCTTACCATCACCTCCATCCTTCCTGTCTGCAGAGTCATTTTTTAGACCAAGAGAGGAGGAGAGGATGTTGTTTGTAGAAATCAGTATTATAAACATGCCCTGTATGGTTATTTTGGAAGATTAACAGTTCTTGCTGTCACTCCGTAGAGTGACTTAGCTCCCCAGAAGTGTTCCTGGTTTGTTCCCAGGAACAGGACAGTCTTGTCTTTCACCGAGCTTCTCTGCTCACTTGAGGAGAGAGGAAATAGAAGTTGGAGTAAGGATTCACTGTGATCATGACTCTGCTTCCTCACCCTAGCTCAACAGAGAGCTGCCTGGAGGCTGCTCTGCTTTAACACTACTGGCAAAATTACACTCCTGCCACTCTTCTTCCTTGCCCTGGCTTGCCCTCCCTGGTAGGGTAATGCCAGGAATCCCCTGCTACGTGTGCAGCTCTGGGGGTGACACAAGCACAGCTTTGTGTTCGATGTGCCATTTAGAAGCTGTTTTCTCATTGCTGATGATCAGAGCGACATCTGTCTCCTTGTTTACAAGGATGCAATTGTAAGATGATCAGAAAGGCTGGATTTCTAAGGCTGCTACTTATTCTATATACTGAAACAGATTTCTGTACCAGCAGGAAGAATCTCATAATATATAGATAGACCTTCTAATCTGTTCTGCATTAGCAAATGATGGAGGCAGTCCAAGCAGCAATAGCAAAAGCTTGTCTGATGGAGGGCTGTCAAGATCCTTTTAGCTACATCTTGGTGATTTGGGCTGGGCTGAGTGCTGTCCTGATTAGCTCTTAGGGACAGGGGTTTGACCTGGGTGGGGGCTGCAGATCCCTGTGTGCACCATCACCAGCCCTGCCTGGGACAGTTGACAGGCCTGCTGGGCTGGGCTGTTCCAGTGCTGCCTCCTTCAGTGTGGTGAAGCCCATACTAGGTGGTTTCTTCATCACTAGTCCCAAATGTTGTCCCTAGTACTGAGGAAAGAGCCACTAGCTTTGGATTTTGAGCCCATACTCCAGCTTTCTGGAGGAAGTGTCTGCTGTACAGCTGTGTGTGAGAACTGCTTGACTGTGTGTGGGCACCTGGGTTTGGTGTCTCTGAACTGAGGCTGCTTTCCTGTCACCTGCCTCTGTCTGGCCACAGTCCATAACTTCTTTAGAATCTTTCCCAAAGTGGTACTTACTGTTTCCCACTTCTCATGGGAATCTTTGTCCTGCCACTGATTGCTTGGTTTCTATCCTGTTTTTTTCATCTCCACGACTCCATAGTCTCTCCCTTGTACAGAGGGATAAACCTTATAGCAGTGAGCTTCCTTGAGGAGAAGAGGCTGGATGAAGGGGAACAATTTTCAGGCCTTTGGTCTCTTGATGTGCCTGGACAGAGTTCAATTGTGTTGCATCTGTGGGATGTCTGGGCCCATATGGATGTTTTTGTGGGCTTAGAGTTCTTTATGTGACTTTGCCTATTTTCAGCACTATTTTCTTCACCCTTCTTATTGTCTTTGTTTCATCCGTTGCTTTCTGGTGTGTGAGAACAGTGCCCAGCTCTTCAAGAGCTCTACCCCACACCTAGCAGATGTGGCATTTGTGGCTGGTGATGTCCCCAGGACTGGAGCTGTCAATGCACGGCTGTCCAGTCTTCATCTGAGGAAGCAGGTAAGCATGTCTGGGTAACCTTGTGATGACTAAAAAACAAATGCTCTGTAAATCAAAAAAAGAACTGGAGCCTTTTCCTGCAGGATAACTTGCCACTATAATGGGGGAGGATCAGCAAGCAGAGATGGCTTGTCCAGATACTTTACTGTCTTTCCAAGTAAATGTATATGTGCCTACGGTGCTGATTGCAAAAAACTCTGGGTTTTTGTCAGTGGAGTAACTTACATGTTTGTGTCAGCTCTTCAGGAAGTATTGTGTCAGTGGGAGTGTGGAGTCTCCTGATCTCTTTTAACTCTTTGACCTTACTTAAATTCCCTGAGTTCTCAGCAAACAAAGATTAATTGAATGCCTTTAGACATTCAGTGGAAGCTCATGCTGCAGTGACCTTACTGACTCCTACTGACAAGAGCAGGAAGAATTGTAATTTTGAGCTTTTATGGACACAACTTTGCATCACTGTATTGAAACAGATCTCGTCTCATGAGGAAGGAATATGTTGGTGTGCAGAAGGAGGTGCTATCGTTTTCAGCACTTTTGAAGGTTTGACTAGCAAACAGATACTCTGGAAAAAAAAAAGCAAATTAGCTGTCAGTTGACAGTAGATAAAGAACCAGTTACTGGTGTCTTTAAATATGTTTGTTTTCACTGCAAAGCCTGTACTGTAGTTTGAAGTATCTTCTCTGTGGCCTGATTTGTTCAAGAGAAGGAAGTATTGGCTAAAGAGAAGGTGGGGTGGTTGGATTAGATGTTAGGCTGGAGCTCAGGAGATTTTAGCTGTGTGTTTGAGTAGGCTACCAATGACACATGACCACAGGCAAGCCATGAAGTATGTCTATGACCTTGTCTTTATCTTATTTACTTGAATCTTAAGCTCTTTTGAACAGAGGCTGTCACTGCTCACTACTTGCAGAATGTAGTGCAGTGAATCTGCTTTCTGGACCAAACCTTTGGATATTGCTGTTCTACAAGGAGTAGCTCAAACTCATCTGTTTCTACTGTGTCATTAACCTGCAGAAATCCATAACCTCTGCTGAAACTTCCTTTGCACCCCCGCTGCATGTTTGGAAGGACTGTGCACCTCGACATTAGCAGAGGAGTTGAGAGGCTGCATCCCATTAGTGTTTAAATATTGGTGCACTTCTTTTTATTGTGTATTGCCAGGGCTGGCTGCCCTTTGCCAGTGTCATAAGCAAAGCAGCCGTTGCTCATCTAGGTAATGTGTTGTGTCCTTACAAAGTCCTTGGCGCAAGTTTCCCTGGCGCTGGGTTTTCCCTCGGTGCTGGATTCCCTCTGTCAGCTCGATGGATTGCGGTGACACCCAGCAGCAATGCTCTCCACAGTGCTGATCCTCTCCTGTGGCTCTCTGGGGCATGTCCTTACAGGTCTTTATCACTTGTCCCCAGAATCTTGTGACATCACCATCACTTACACTACAGTGTTTTA
The DNA here is from genome assembly GCA_013400915.1 of Pardalotus punctatus. Lineage (NCBI taxonomy): Eukaryota > Metazoa > Chordata > Aves > Passeriformes > Pardalotidae > Pardalotus > Pardalotus punctatus. The sequence goes on along the minus strand of VZTX01026716.1, from coordinate 263,987 downwards.
AAATGTCCCTCCTGCCTTACCTTGCTCTGCCCATCTGTCTCTGTCTGCCTGCCTGTCCAGGCTGTAAGCCTTCGGAGAAAGGGCTCAGCTCTGCTACTCCTGCTACACTCAGTCAGAGCTTGTCACTGGGTGGGGAGTAGCCACTGAAGATTCACTCACAGAACAGCTTTGATTATACTGGGCAGGTCTAATTATAGGGCAGCCAAGGTCTCCAGTGTAGCCTCTAAGCACAATAGTAATATGCATAATAATTTGGGTAGCTGTGTATGTTCTGAGACCTCATAATAACCAGAGCTGGAACAGGTCATATTTTGTCTTTTCCCTGAGTGTATATTTTGATAGGTGCAATGGGCATGACTGCAGTGTGCTTGTCCTATTAAAATTGTTTCTATTATGAGATTTCCCATTTGGAGAAGTGATTACAGATACAATCCCATACAACACTAGTTTAGATTCTCCTGATCCTATAGTAGATATCCTGTTATGGGCCTAGGAGTGCTAAAACATCTCTCCACATATTTTTGCTTTCCTCGGTAAAAAGCAACATAAATACCTGGGAATCTGATGTTTTACCCTGTGCAGTGCAACCCCAGTGTTAGCCCACTGGCTACTGCATTTACCAGTCCTGTTTCTGGAGTAACACAGTCTGGCAGATTCCAAACTTGCAGACGCTGCTGGATCCTTGAAGTAGCCTCAGAGGTATGATAACACTGGGAAAAATACCAGCCAGGGCACAGAAAGAGAGGTAGTCTCAGGGGAATCACTTCTACATCAGTCTGTGGGTGGTCATAAAAGACCAAGAAGTTATGCTGACAGAGAAGAAAAGATCTATTATGTGTGTGCTAAGGAACTTACTGCCTCAGACTGGGACATCAACATTCAGTTTTGTTATTCCAGGTAAATTAAAGAGGAGATTCACAACCCCTCTTTGTTCCCTGGGTAAAGCCATGATAGCTGTGTTGTTCTCATGCCTACCAGACACTTGTTAACACAACCTCTTCTTGACCTTCTGTTCTGTATTTTAGCTTCTTCCATGCTAGATGTGCCTGAAGCACACTCAAAGTGCTGGATGTCCAGGTACAGGTCCAGTCCCACTCCCTTCCAGCTGGAATTATTATCCAGAACGGTGTTTACTTGTGAGGGCTGACGCAGGACAGCCTCCCTGATTACTGCAGAGAGTTTAGGTGTGCAGGCTGTGATAACCCAAGCTGGAAGCTGGCCAAGGACACTAAGGTGAACTGCTTTTGGGTGAAGTGGTGTAATATCTCTAATAACCAGAGGGACCAGGTTTGTTTCCCTTAACCTGTTATCACCATGGGGATTTTTATGCTGTTCTTAAGTTTATGAGGAGAGGCAGAGGGACAGCACCATTTTATTAAGCAGAGGCTCTGGGGGAGTAGAAAGAAAGCACTTTTTTCAAAACCTCGACCCATAGCACACACTTATTCTCCTCCAGCCATCTCATGCCAACAAAACAGATGTTCCCTGCTGGTATTTCCCCTTCCATCAGTGTCTGTTGGCCTTACTAAGGCTTGTTTCAGCCCCGTTAACTGTGTTTTCCTGCAGCCTCACTCCAACTTCAAGCTCAGCCATGCTCTGCTCTCGCCTGGAGCCTTCAGCACCGGGAGAGCTCCAGCGGGGACATTGCCTGGCTGTGCTGGGGAGAGACAGCTGATGGCATCCGCCAGGTGGGGGGGATGGTTACTGATTAGTTTGCACTGAAAGCATTTTAAATAATTCAGTTCGCATTGGGGCTTATGCTCTCTCTCCAGCTCAAGCTGGGGCACTGGACTTTGGAAGCAGTGGTGGTTTTCCTTGCCCTCCCCAGCTGTACTTGGGACAAGCAGGGCCTGTGTCCAATCCAAGCCTGGTCAAGTTTCCTGCTACTTTGCTCAAAGAGTTTCTGAATTAGAATTGGGTTTTGCCTTACATTTGCACTTCATTGTGCTGCATGCAGCACGGATCTGTCCTTAAAAGGGGAGGATCTGCTTCCTTTAACAAAGTGATTTAACTAAAATGAGAATAGGACAGAATTTGCAGGACAGAGAAACCCTTATCCTGGAAGCTAAGGCAAGATCACAGAAAACACGACGTGGTGAGTAAGAGCAGGCAACAAAAACTTCAGATACTGTGCATAGGTAAAGCAAAATTATTTTTGGCTCTTGTAATGTATTTGGAGCAGAACTCCCTTTCTGTCTATGTGAAACAGAATGCCATGAGGTTTTAAGTTCTCCATGTGACCAGATGGGGTTTGCCGCAACAATAGGGTTTCTGCTTGGTTTTGGGACGGGCAGCAGTTTTGCTGGCATTACAAAAGGCTATGTGTGATAAAATAAGGAACCTTCTTTCTCCAGCACTTCTGATTTACAAAACTGCTGGAAATCAAAACTTCTTTGCCATTGGTTTTTTTGTTTTTTTTTTTTTTCCCCCTCCAAATTGTACTGGATGTTCTTCACATTAATTTGTGGATTACAGAATGTTCTAGGCAAAACATCAGTGGGACAGTAAAATGTTAATACAAGAGTTCAGCTAACATAAAATAAAACCACAGTGTTCTTCTATCCTGCTTAATAATGACTCAAGTGAAATGGGGACAGTTGTGTGGTCTAGTGGCTAGTGAGGGGTGTGGTCCTCTGGATTCCTGGAGCTGCTTCCCAGCTCTTCTTTCCCATGCCGGGTGACCTTAAAGAAGTTTACCCCTTGTAAATTGGAGCCTGATGTCTGGCTAGGAAGGCTTATTAGGAAACTTAATTTTTGAGAGAGCATTTTGGGAACTTGAGATGACAGGTGCTAAATAAAGACACTTCTCTCTATTAAGCAGCTCTAAGAAAACACACTCGGATTCCAATTTTGTGACATTGGTACTTAGAGAACTCATCTTTTGGCTTTTTATGAATTGAGCACTCTTTATCTGGATGACAAACGTGGATACTCCTGACCATTTTGCTGGAATGATTGTTCCAATTGTCAGCACTTTGGTTTATTGGCATCAAAAGAACAATGGTTTAATTTCCATTTCAGCAAATTATTCTGGATTTAAACAGAACTGTGTGGCAGCGGTCACAAGACCAGCAAAAGGTGCCCCAGAGCCAGGAAGTTAAATTGATTGTAAATGGCAGTAAAGCAGACTCGCTGAGCTTTGCTTTCTGAGCTGAGCGTAAGGTATCAGTGGGAACAAGCAAAGCAAACAGCAGGAAAAATTGTGTTGCAGCAAACAAAGAGTGGACATGCAAGACAAAAGGATTACCCTGCAGAGTACTACTGTTAGAGCACTTAGGCTAATTCTGTAGAGAAATATCTCTTGAAAGGGGACAGCAAACATCTTCCTGCCTCAAAGACAAGATATCATGTAAGGTTCTAAAATACTGAGATGCTACAATAATAGAGATCATACAGGTAGAAAGAAAGAACGAGCTGTGGAGTAGATTCCTGGCTGAAGGATCTTCGTGCAAGTCTCATCTCAATTAATTTGTTTAAAGGCTTCTCTACCCTAAGTCTTAAAACAAAGAAAACTTTTTACTCATCAGCTGACTTTTTTTCCCCTTCCAGTCCCCACCACTGAGGGAGCTCAGGTCTCAATGGTTGATCAGAACTTCCACAGTAATGTGACTGGGAGGGTCTGACTGCTTCTAAACAGTAAAGTGTGAGCTAAAGTCTTTGGGAAGCAAGTCTGGCATGCTCAGTATTGTGCACCAGAGTTTTGCCATTGGAACTGGATCAAGCTGTTACTTTGAATGTCCCCATGATCAATTAATTTCAAGCTGTGTCCTCATCTATGGCCAGAACAAATCAAGGTTTTTCTGTTCCTCCTGCAGATGCAGAAGTGACATCATATTGTTGGGTAAATGTTGCTTTCTTGTCCAGCCAGCAGTCTGTCCTGGCTTGAAGTTTGGTAGCAGTTCTCTGCACAGTGTGTGCCGTACTGCACAGGACACCTGGAGAATATGCTTTGCATTTTCAAGTAGTTAATACATATTTACAGAGCTGAGAAGCAAGGATTGCTGATCTGTGTGAGTTAGGTAGACAAAGGCAGGCTTGTGGCTAATTTAGATCTTGAGCCTTCATTGCATTGAAAACCACTCTTTTGTAGGCATTTGTTCCCAGCATTAAGATTCAGGCACTGCTTACCTGCAAAGAACAATTTACAAACTAAGACTTGCTCTGAGCTCTTGCATGGCAGTCTAATCAGCCTGTATAAACCTCTTGGCTGTGAGAAGCTGATGTGGATCAGAAAGCCAAAGTCGCCCTGGAATACTGGGCAAAGAAGTGTTGTGATCCAGAGTGCCCATTAATGAGGTCGTCATGCCTAATATGACAACACAGCTCTTCCAGAGGTGAGGGTTTATTTGCACTCATTTCTCTTTTAAATCTGTGTCATAAGCAAGGCCCCACTGTCTTGCTACTCCAATGAAAATGGAAATTAGATTTTTAAAAGACTTTTTAGAGTTCTAGTTGCTTGAAGAAAAACATCAAGATGTCAGGACTACTAGAAGAGAGACAAGTGAAATGATTCTCCTAAGGTCTTATGGTTAGAAGCAGCCATGACTTCCTACATGGCAATCCAATTTTATCTCTTGGAGAAATTGCTACAGGTCCTGATCTTTGCTCCACCCAAGCTGGAGAATCAGTAAGGAGCAGGGCTAGGTTTAGCACCATCACAGTAAGGAAAGGTGATGAGATGTGGTTCTGTGACCGATTATCATGGTCTCAGGTGGAACTAGTGAGAAAAGAAGAGTGGAAACTGCAGAGGAGGCATGGGTAGGTGTGTGAGCCTGGCTGGCTCTGGAGCAGCTCCTCTCTGCTGTAGGAATCCAGCAGCATATTCAGCCAGAGAAACTAAGTAAGTAATCCCCTTGATAGCTGGGCTTTGGTGCATCCTTGTCACTAGCCATGACCCAGCGTGTGGAAATATTCCTGGGGAAGGGGTGCCTGCTGAGCCCACTGTGCCTCAAGCTGGTCCTTCTTCCTCCAATCCTATCCCTCCCCACTGAGCTACGAGATGATCTCTTTTCTTCTAGGTTGTCTGAGGGAATGAGAGGTGCGCCTGAGAATCACAATCTTTGTGATTGCTTCCTGTTCTTAGTGCCTGTCATTCTACAGCCAGGCAATGACCAGGGCCCTGGACATTTTCACCAGGATTAAACAATGAAGAGAGAGTTGTCATCCCCTTCCAAATCTGACCAAGGTTTCACAAAACCCACAGGAGCTCCCCTATGCAAACACAGTCTGAGTAGTTCACCAGTTACAATGCCCAGCTTATAATACGTAACAGAAATTCCCAGTAGCTTGGGATTCTGCTACAGACAGATGTGTTACCATTTTGCTGATGCAGAATTAACAATATAATAGAATTATTTAGAGAGCTGGTGATGGGGTTTTGACTCTAGAGTGTCTGACTCTCAAATCTGTGCTTTCCTATATCTATTCTCCCTAGGCATTATTTAGAATGATTTTTTCCTTCCAAACAAAAAATAATTTTGGAGGAGAAATTCTCAACTCTGCTATGAAATGTCATCTTTGTGGTGATGATGATTATGGGATGCAGCAAATGCATGCATAATTATTCTCACTGCTCACAGAGCAGCAGATAGACCCATTTCCTGCCTCCTGAAATGTATAACCAAACACTTTTCCTCATGCTGTCTGCTCTGTGCATTTTCATGAGCTTGTTCCCTAGGGCTCGTTGTGAAATTATTCTAATTTTTCGAAGAAGGGAGAAAATAAAATGAAATCGTTCTGTTGGAAATGGTATTGATTTGTCTATGAAGTCCTTACAGCTGTATCTCTCTTGAAGGCACAAGAAGAGGAATTCCTGATTTATTTATTAATTAATGTAGGGAGGTGGGAAGCAGTTTGACAGTAAGAATGCAGTGAATTTTGGAAGCAGTTCCTGAAGTGCTTTCCTATTATGCATGTGAGAATGCAGAACAAGGATAATAAAGTAAAGAGTATTTTCTGACTTTCAGAGGTATAGCTTGGTCTGTGTCAATAGTTATAACTGGATCTTGGTGTAGGGTAATTTATAAGATGCAAAGAGTTGTGTTTGACAGCCTGAACTTGTCAGCCTTAAGTCACATAAGGGAAGGCCCAGCAGAATATATAATGCAAATGTTCATGTAGTATAATGAAAAATACCCTTCTGAACTATTTTCCATTAAATATGAAAATTAAAATTACTTAACAAAACAGGCTTTTTCTCCCTGTCTTTTAGCAACAAACAAAAGCTCCGATGTGCAGTCTAAAATTGCTTATCAAGGAGAGAGACCAGGATAGGAGTTAGTAAATGGCTTGCTTTTTTTTTTCTTTCTTTTTTTTAAATAAAGCAATTAGTTCTAAAGGGAACATGTCATCTTCAGTACATTGCTAAGGTAGAACAGTCATTGTGCTTTCTGGCACTCCATCAAACTGCTTCTTGTACATAGCTATTGGAGAAAGTGCATTTACACGTTCTGTCAACGTCCAATGCCGGGAAGAGGTTTCTTAAATAACAAGACACAGGCTATTATGTGCATTAGCTTTATTATTTTTTCAAAAGTGTCTTAGCCTTTGGGGACTGAAGGTACTTAATAATATGTTGCAATTACAGTGTGCCAATGTGTTGTCGTCATATCTCAGGTGCTTGAAAATCAAACAAGTGCAGATTAACCCTTAGATGTCCATTGAATTTCCAGCAGGCTGCTTTTATGTCTAGAGCTCGTGATGTGTCCACAGGGCAGCAAAGGCCAGCATACATCTGTTGTCTTGGAGCGTTGCCAGAGGCTGTCCCAAAAGGAATGTCCTCTGCCACCCCCACGTATGCTTTGCCCTCTTGGGAGATATGGGCTCCATGCTTTTGGTTAGGATGGCCTGTGACTTTCTGTGCAGAGGTACAGGATGCCCTGGGGATGGAACATGATCAGAAAGCTTGCCCCAGGAAACCTGTGTGTGTGAGGGTGGAATGATTTAACCGCACCTGGCAGTCAAGTACCAAACAGCCTCTCACTCACTCCCCTGCCCCTGGTGGAGAGGAGAATAGAAGAAAAAAAAGTAAACCTCATGGTTGGAATAAGAACAGTTTAATAATGGAGGTGGTATCTGGTAGCTTCCTCAGACTAGCAGTAAGCTAAGAGTAAAGTCCCAAGCCACAGAACTCACCAAAGGATTTGAAATAGTGGGGTGGATGAGACCTGAATTAAAACGTCTCATGGACAGAGTTGTTCAGTCCCTACATCAGGACAATTTGAAATTAGTTCTGCATTGTGGGTTTTCTGTTTGTTTTCCTCCTCCAGCATCCTTGGTATTGAAAAAGCTCCCAGAACAGAGCCAAGGAACTGTTTTGTTGAAACACAGCAGGTACATCACCCTTAAGCCATAGAAAAGATCCATTTTGAGTTGATCTCTGCTAGATACCCAGGTACCATTTGTCATTATTTGCACTCTGTGTTTTGTAACTGTCTGGGTGTGGCCAGAAGGAGGCAAAGAGAAAAACATCTGCTGTCTGTAGGTATCAAACAGCAAGAGCCCAAAGCAGACAACCTTTGTTTTCTGGACAATATATGAACTTCTGTAGGTGGCGTATCATGTTTGTTATTTTTTCAGTTTTTGATTTTTATTTTTTTTTCCCTTTGGAGTGCGAGTACAACTCGGAGGGAAAGTTTTGATATGCAGGAAATTCAAGGAAGTTTTAAAGACTAGGTACAGAGACCAAGTAAAAGCTCTGAAGAACTAACTGAGTTACGGGTCTTAGCATGGTGCATGGTTAGTAACTGAGCTAGGAGGACATCAATTCTGGAGTGGCAGCCACATTCTTTTTGTGATTTTTTTTTTTTTTTTGCCTGTTTGGTTGGTTGATCTGGGTTTTTTGTTTATTTGTTTAATTCTGAAAGAAGTTGCCTCCTTCTGGAGAAGCTTGGCTGGCACCCAGATTAATCCTCCTCTAATCTTTAGAGTGACTTTCTCTATGCAGAGTGAAATGAGGTGATGTGATGGTGCAGTAGACAAGCTGCAATACCTTGTCCAGGGCAGAATTGCTCTCATTTGAGTTAAACCTTGCATCTACAGTGAAGCCAGCAGCTGAACTCAAGCCTGGGACGTTTCCTTTATGCAGCAGGAGTATGTAATTCTCCCCTCTTGTGCAAACTGTTCAGCAGAGTGTCAGTTTTTATACCATAGCATTACAGGCAGAGATGTCAGGATCACCAAGGTTGAGGCTTTTCCATCAGAAGCCAGTGTTTGCAACAGATCCCAGGTTGCAGACTTTAACTGCTTCAGTTGATGCCTACTGTGCAAAAGGTCATTCTTCTCTCTCATTTTGGTCTTGGTTTTGTTTTTTCTTTGTGTTTTGGAAAGTTCCAGTTAGAGTGGTTCAGCTGTTTTGGAGAAGGAGACTGGAAATTGTTTGTTAATAATAAAAATAAGCTCAATTGTCCTCCTCAAGTTCCATATTTTAGAGCAGGATCTTGGGCTTTAGAGGACAAAGGGCTCATGGGGTCCCCATGGTGTTAAGGAGATGCCTTGCATGACGTGTTTATGGGAGGTTGTGTGTTGCTAAATTATACGTTTCTCCTTTCAAAAAAAAGAAAAAGGGAAAGCAGTTTCATTGTATTCATTGCCTGCCAACAAATCCTCTTGATATTTCCCCTTCTGGGATGTGAATATGGGTGAGGCTGAACAGGTTTGTCTTTGGTGATTTTTTTCCCAGATGAAGGGGCTTGTTGCAGGCTCTATGAAGTGGGAAGAGTCAATTAGATGGACATGGCTAGGGCCTGGCAGATATTCTCAACCACAACGCTTGATTTCAGGGCTTTTTTCCAAATCATGGAAAACACATCTCTTAACAGCTTGCTTCAAAAGAAGTTAATATGGGCTACACTGTTCTCTCTTTTCTAGTCGATGCATTACCAAAAAAAACTCTGTTTTATGATCATGTTAGACACATCTTCCCTAAGTCTTGGGAAAGCCCTTCTGTAGGCTCCTGCTTTGAGAGAAACAAGAGTTATGCTGCTGGTGTTGGTATGAACAGAGAAGTCTCAAGGGTCATTAGCTCTTCTCCCTGGTTTAGCTGCTCAGACCAAATCTGTGAAACCTACAGTGACAATTGAAGGTCTTAAGGAAAGTCCTGTGCAGAAGCCTGATAAAACACAGGTGAGTCTGATGAATGGGGCAGGGAAGAAGAAGCATGGAAATAATGCAGGAAATAATGATGGATCCCATTACTAGGAGAATCTCCACAATGGAGGTTAGGATTAGACTCCTTGACTTTTTTTATTTACTGATCCTGCCTAAACTGAAGTAGGTCTCCATACCACAGACAGTACTAATGGAGCCCTGGTCTTCACTGCTCACAGTCATAGGAAAACATTCAGTTTTGCACACTCTGAGAGTTTATTGCAGCTTGACAACTTTTTTTGAGCAACAATTCCTTGGTGAGCTTCAGGAATCCACTTCCCCTCATGCTGTTGGAATTCAGGATAGGGGCTGTTCCTGGAAATGCTGTTATTCCTCAGGGTGAAAAGTCTCTAGAAAGAGACCTTTCACCAGGGCATGTAGTGATAGGAGAAGGGGGAATGGCTGTAAGATGAAGGAGGGTAGGTTTCGATTAGGTTTAGATTAGATATTAGGAAGAAATTCTTTGCTGTATGGGTGTTGAGGCACTGACACATGTTGCCCAGGAAGGCTGTGAACTTCCCATCCCTAGAGGTGCTCAAGACCAGACTGGATGGGGCTCTGAGTAGCCTGAGATGGTGGAAGACTCCCTACCCACAACAGAGGGGTTAGAATGAGGTGGTCATTAACCATGCTTTAACCTAACTATTCTATGACTGTGTGACATTTCTGGGTGCCTCGTTAGAGCTCTGATAGCTGTGATTAAGACTGAGTAATGAGGTGTGACTCAGTGAAAGAGCTGGCTATGAGACTTGGCCGCTCAGCTCAGTATTGCTCATCCTCAGCATTTGGATCCCTGTAGGCCTTGGCTTGCTCAGCACTCGACGTGGGGTACTGCAGAACCACAACATGACCATCCGTGCTGGAGGGCAAAAAGGAGTCAGTGGCCACACAAAGTAGTCCAAGCAGTGGAAAGAAATGCTAAACCACCCATTTATAAAACAAAAGAAGTGAAAAATGAAAGCCAAGAACTGCATAAAAGGATGGGGATTTTCTACCTTCATGTTATGAAGCATGGTTGCCTGGAACCATGGAACAAGTTTCATGGGAGAAATCAGCTCCAGCTGGGAACTGGTCCCTGCTTTCATGTCTGCTTTACAGGTCTAAATGGATTTGCTATGCTTCATGGGACACCCAAGAGGCAGCCAGTTCCATGACTTGCTCCCAGCCAGCTCAGCAGCTGCCTGCTTGAGCAAGATTGCTTCTCATAAAAGCTTCTTGCTGATGCTTCAAACAACCCAGGGCACTTGGCTGTCTTCTCCCAGCAATTCTTATTGGTCTGGGACTGAGAGCTTTCACCGAGGGCTTCATCCTGGTCTCTTGAGCATCCATGGGCAACTGACTAATGCACTTTAGGTGCATTGGGGGTTGGAGGAAGCCTTCTTTGTGGAAGCTTGCTATTTGGTAGCCCTATTTGGATCATCCTAGCTCTTCATGAAAACCTTGTAGTTCCCTAGGCATGGAGCCCCCTACCAACAGGTTTGTAGTGCCCATCCTGTGGTGTGAGCAGAGCTGGAGAGAGCTTCCAGTTTTCTTACTGTCTGAAATCCTGAGCTTCTCTATGGTATTTTTTTGTTGTTTGGGGTTTATTAGGAGACCTCCTGGGAAAACGGCTCTTCTCTTTCTCTCTCCATCTGGATGCTTGATTCCTGGGAATGTGTTTAGAGGAAGAATCTGAAAAATGCCTTTTGCCTGGCTAGTGGTGTTGTTGCCCAGAAATGCAAAGCCAATTCCACAGGGGACTGCAGAGATATAGCACTTGATTCCTGGAACTGCATAAGGCAGCTGGAAGAGCATGGAAGCTGCTGCCACATCACTGATACAGAGAGCATTATGGAATCATGCAATTGCTTTCATGCCCTAGCAACCTGGAGCCCTGCATCTTCTGGCTGGTGGTCACTCCTCTGAGAAACTGCAGAAGTATGGTACAGCACTCTGCTGTCTGCTCATGTGGCTTCTGGCAACACACAGTGGGAGAAAGGAGGGAGAAATCAACCCCCTCATGCACCTGATGGGCAGTACAATCCCTTATATGATGCATGTGTGGAAGCAATTCCCTCCTGACCTCCATGGCAAACATTTGGCTCATGTCCTAAAGAGCAAGATTTAGATCACTTTTATCTTTATTCTCATAGCTACAGGGATTGTTAATGTCTGTAAAATGACCCAGCTGCAGTGTTTGACTTGGTGACCTTCACTAACAGTGAATTTTATGGACTGGTTATACAGTAGGGGTGGGGAAAACTTTTCCTTATTCTTGAGGAATATGGGAATGCTTCACAGAGATGCTAGACTGGAAAAGAGGCCTTGAAAGACTGTCTGCTTCATTTACCATCACTGATCTAAGCAGCTGAAATGTATGATGCTTTCTGGGGAGAGAAAATGGAGGGAGTAGAAGACCTCACCTGATTTGCAAGAAGCAAAGCATTTATCCCATGGCATAAGGGCTGTCTTTGCACAGAGTGCTTGTGCTTCCATGGTTCCAATTCAGGTTTAAAAGTTCTCAAGTTATCTGTGCATTAGTACTGGCCTAGGAGCTCTGGATAGTGAAACCTTCGGTACCACCCCTACAAACATTGCCAGGCATCTTTACTTTGTCCTGGGTCTGTACCCTGTGGCTCAGGCCAGGGAGTGAGAAGTCCTTGGCCTCCCTGCTCAGTCTGCTCACCAGAAGGCTCATTAGGATGATGTGAGCTGGGCATTTTTGAGGCAAGGGCCTTTGACAGAGGCTACCAAGCTGATTTGGTTGGTCGTGCACAAGTAAGCAGAAGAGAGCTCTCCTAGTGTGCCTGTTCTGAGAGGATCCATGGGGCAGCTGTTTCTCTCATTTCATTCATTTAGTCTCATTGTACCTTCAGGTATGTGAAGTCTGCTGTAAGAGATGAGGTACACTTTGCAGCCAGCCCAGGGAGACATGGCACACTCCAACTGGAAACCCATCTCCTCTCGTGCTGACCTATTTTGAAAGAATAAATTCCTCTTCTCTGACTTCATTTATGTGCTGGCTGTCAAGTTATAATAGCAGCGTTTGACAGTGCCGATGCTGCTGTTTGTATCAGCAGGCAGTCACCAGCCTAGTAAGAGTTTGTAATTTGATTAACAGCTCATGACATTATTATTCTTATTCATTTATGGCAGAAGAAATGCAGCAGCAACTTTATTCCATGGCATCAGCCCCAAATGTCTGTGGCATCAGATCAGCCAAGGATCTTTTTGAAAAATTTAGCCATACTCCCCCACATCTTGCTAACTTTACAGTCCCCCATGGCATCTGTGTGCAGTGAACTGAGCTGTTGAGATTAAATGCAGTTTGCAATCAGGCTTCTGTTAACATAGAAATGTACCGGCTGCTCTCCTGCAGTATGGATTCTCATGCTGTCTAGCATATGGTAGCATTAAATCCAGTCTGGAGTGCTTCTCGTTACCACACTGTTAGTCTTTGCAGAGTGGAGAACCCTGAAAAACAAGTGTGAGAGAAGTGTATTTCGGGAACCAGCTCTCCTCTAGCAGAGCTTGTCAGGAGCTATCAAAAGGAGACCATACCTCAAAAACTGGCCCTGACAGCCATCCAAGCAAGTACAGAAAACTGACTTGAACACTGATGCAAAAGCCATGTACTTCCCAAGGCAGGTATCGCACAGGGAGAAGGGGACAAAGAGAATCAGACAGGAGCAAGTTCATTATTAACAAGTTAAAAAGCTAGAAGCAGTCTATTCTTCTGCTACCAGTATGGGAGAGATTTTGATTCACGAAGATAGCCTCGGGTATGAAGCCAGAAGTTATGTAAAGACTTGACATAAAGGTAGGCAAAACAAGAAATATATCCATCCGCAGAGGAAACAAGCAGGTGAGCCTTTTAACCATTAAGTGTTTCATTCCAGCTTTAGTTCATTGTGCAGCACAAAAAAGTAGCTGTGGAATTTCTTCAGTTTTAGCCTATCTCCCATTGTCATGTAAGGTAGTTTAATTTTAATTTTGCTATTTGAGTGATATGAATAATTCAGAGTGTTTTCTCACTGTCGGCTCTGGATGTCCTCGGCTCTTCTTCCCTGAGGCACTCAGAGCACTGGCCTTAGTGAAAAAGATACAAGCTGGATCTAAAGAGAATTGGGTTTGAGGCAAGTAATCTATTGCCATGGGCCAGCGGGGACATGGCATCTGAGTCATGAGCTCACAGTGCTGCTTATTCATCGCTCTCTTTGGTCAGTCACACCCTGAAGACCACAAGCATCTGTTCTACTTACGTGCACCCATGTTATTTGTTACTTGCAAAACCACCAATTTGTTTGGCGCTCTGAGCCTTTGATGTGTGCAGAATCTCAGAGCTGTGGGCTGTGGCCAGAAGTAGAAGTTATTGAGTGAGTGCATTTGATCTTAACACCTGTTTTTCTTAGACACTTCTCTGAAAATTTCTTATGAGTGGAAGTTCTTTCAATGTAGGCCTGTATCTGGCTGTTGAGAACTGGAGACAGAAGTAGTATCAGTAGCTCCAGGAGTATGATTATAAAAACCTCAAGTCCTGGGATACAGGAGGGAAAAGTGGCAGTAGATCAAAGGCTACTTTTCCATCCTGGAAGCTTCAGCCCTGTGTGTTTGACTCTAAAAGTGAGTGCAGCATCCCAAAGCACTTCCCAGCAGTATTATGTTTAAATAAGATGAATGTGCCTCTTGGATATTGCTGCTTCTTTCTTTTATTATACTTTTCTATACTTCTTGTTAGAGATAAGACACAGGGCACTGTGTATTACCTGGCTTGGACTCTGGTCTTCATTGGCTCTCACATCTGCAATATTGCTTTCTGAATACTTCAGTGTCCTGACCCATAATGCTGTGACAATCTGAGATCGGGACAGCTATGGGCAAATTTGTGAGAAAAATAGAAACAAGTTATTGGCTAATGAAATTTGGGTTTTTTTTTTGTCAGAAAAGGCTTTTAGACAGGAGAAAGACCTGGACCAGAGCAGATGAGATAGGCTTTGACTTTTCTCAGTTCCAGATGGTCAGAATATTTCAGGTGTGCTCACATGGAGAAACTCTGTACTTTATGTGGAGGTTGAAAATAGGTGTGCTCATCCCAGCCTTGACCCAGCCTCATCTTTCTTTCACCTTTACTTCAGTTAATAATGTGAGGATTGACCTGGATGGGTCTCATTTTTGAGCTTTAGGCTACTGCAGTATTTGCTTTCTGTGGCTAGTAAAAATGAGGGTAATCTCCATCACGAGAGCTGAATAGACCAAGAGACATCTCATCTCCCCCAGGAGGTGACTAATCCAAACTTAATCCCAGAAGATAAAAATGCATTTTAAGAAAGTATCTTAGCATGGGTTTAAAATCTGAAAAACATGATGGAATTAAAAAATAAACTTGTGTGTTTATGTGCTTATATGAATATGGATAGAAAAGGGAGTATTTCCAAGTAACTTCCTATTTCAGATTCTTAAATCTCTTTCTGAGAAAACCCAGATGTCAATCTTTTCCTGACTATGAGTGGTTAGTCTGTCCTCAGTAGCGGGAGGACAAGCAGCTATTGCTTGTCATGTTTATCCTAAACGTGACAACAGACAATCCTTACCTGTGTAACTCCTCTTCCTCCACACAGCATACTCACTTAGTTGCCTCAGTGATATCCAACTGGGCTCCATCCCAGTTTTTTTTGTAATCATCCATATTTCCATATTTAAAACAAAAAGAGCATTGGAATAACTGTGGTTTTGCGAAGTAAATAACTGAGCAGACACTCTATGCATCTGGAAAGGGAAGAAAGGAGGATTGTTTTTAGGGTAGGTATTTTCTTTGGGTTTAACTTATATCCTCAGGTTCCATCACCAAAGCAAAGGACAGACAAGACCTGTGAGGTTCTGCACAAGGCTCTGTGGGCACTTATGCTGCTGTCTGTTGGGGAAGTACCTGCAGCACTCAGACCTCAAACACTTGTGGATTCAGTCTGGCAGGGTTCATTTCAGATGACTTAGATCTGCCCAAATGCTACCCTTGTCTTGAAAAGCGAGAGGTCCACTTTTTATGTGTGGTGTCTGACAACAACCTCCTCCATCCTGTCCCTGCTGGTCACTGCTTGGTGATCTGAGCACTTCTGAGACCAAAAGTGTTTGAGCGTTGTGTTCCTCTGACTTGAGTGTCCCCAGGTTATGTGGGAGCACTGTTTGTGGCCATCTCTCCAAATGGAGGTTGTCCTTTTGTCCACGTGTACAGCAGGAGGGCTGCATACATGGCTTGTGCCTCAGGTTGTGGTTGGCTTGAGTTTCCTGCCAGAGCCACCCACACAATGGGTTGTCTGCTTCCACCTTGCTAATATTTTGCTACCTTTTCTCATTTGGTTTCTATCTTCACCCATTGCTGCAGCTTTGCCTGTCCTATTTCTAACTCTGGGGAAGCTTTATAGAAAGAAGAAAACTGCAGTTTTAGCAATAGAAATAGATAAAAATTCTTGTAGTTTCTGCAAACCGTTGCGAACTGTCAAGAACTTGGTACAGAGGAAGATGTATGAGGGGCCAAGATGGACAGGTGCTGCTTCTTGGGCATTTTGAGAGTGATGGTGAAATAAAAGGGGTGAAGTAGAAGGTATATTGTTGGAGATCCATGGATCATAGATAACAATGTTGCCATGGTGTTGATTAAGGAAAAGGACTGTTAGTTTACCTGTAATGATCTAAAAGAAAAAAAAAGTGAAAAAATATAGTAGTTGTGACCTGAAGGCCATTGGAAATTGATAATCAGTTTTTTATATCCTTCATTTTCATACTCTGATGCTGTGTACAGAAATTCACAATAATTTCTTAGAAACATGCTTGAGGAGAAAGAGTTGTGATTATTTATACTTGATGGGATTTGCCTCTGTTATTCTGGGGACAAATATCAAAGGTTTGGGGAACTTAGTAGTAAGTGAAGCCATCTGTTCTCTGATGGGACTTCATAGGCAGAATTGTAATGCTGTAAAATCTTTATCTTTGACCTTCATCTCTTGGTCAGTTTAGTTTCCCTTGGCCAAACATGGGATTAAGAAAAGGAATTACCCAGAGATATTTACTCGTTCATAGCACGTGAAATGATCTAATCACAGGCAATTTCTGAATGGCCAAAAATAAGAACTTCTTACTTCTGTGCAGCATGGTCTGTTTACAGAGTAATGAAGGGAAAGATGTCTCCATAGTAACCTGTGAAACAGGCAAGTCTACTTCTTCCACTTCAATACAGTCTTCAGTAAACAGATTTTACACCTGGTTTTAAAAAAAGCAAACAGGATAAACCACGCTTTTGGACTATGTGATGCCCATTACTACTGAAGAGCTGCTGGGTTCAAGATCTGTTCCTCTGCTTCCCCCTCTTTGTTACATTTGAAATGATCTGTGAAAGCTGATAAATTTTAACAGATGTGAGTTGCTGTTCTATCAGGGAGAATCTACCTGAAATATTCTGCAGGTGAAGAGCCAGGGCATTGTGAATAACCTTTAAACATGTAAACACATACTGTGAAGAAACAACATTTCTATTGCCTGTGGATAGGGCCAAAAGTCTTAATCTTACCTTGAGACAGAAAATGTGATCAAGCCTAGACACATGATGGTATTTTCTGAGGGTAAGAGGAGGTAATATTTAATGGATTTCTGACTAGGTTATACAATTTTTCTTGCTTGAGATCTTAAAAAAACCAAACCAAACAAACCAAAAACAAACAAACAACGAGGAGAGAAAAAAAAAAATCCAAAACCAAAAAAACCCAAAACAAATACACACATTTCATCTGTCAAGAAACCCAACTCCCAAAAAACCATACCAGAAATTCTTCAACTGGAGACAACCAAGCCTTGAGACACTGGGGATATGGTAACAGTGACTTTTTGAGTTCCTGTTCAGTACTGCACTCTACAATCCATTACATTTCCTAGGGGGCTCTCCTAGGAAGCAGGTATGTTTTTTCTGGGAAAAGGATATGAAAGCTGCCTGCTGGGTTCTGTCTGTTGCTGCTTCTGGCAGACAGCTGTGTGTGAACCTCTCCTGTTGGAAGGGCAGGTACCAGGTGGCAGAAGTGAGGTCTGACACATGAAAATAAAAAAGGATGGTTGAAGGAGTGACTTCAAACATCACTGTTTTCAAGTTCAACTTTCACTCAGGGTAGAGGAGCCAATTAAGCCAGTGGTGCACTGCCTGGGGGTTAGCTGTGTGACACTGGCGTCTGAATGGGGACAGAGATTGGAGAGACCCAGGCACCAAGCTTTGGAGAAGGGATGAAAGGTAGGGCTTGACAGGGTGTCCCAACCCATTCCTTGTACTGGTATCTACACTCTTTCGTGTCTTTGTTTCAGTGTACTATGACCAAACCCTCAAATATCCTGTGAGGCTCTGGGGAGATGACTTGTAGGAGCTCTAAAATCCAGCTGGTTTTCAGGTTTTATTGGTCTGAGGAAGGTAGCCCTAAGGATACAGAGGAGACAAGTTTCTGGGACTACCTTTTTCATCTGGGCTGGTCTGATTTCCCATTGGCATTTCTCAAGATGGCAGATGAAAATGGAAGTTACAAATTGTTGGAAAATAATTCCAGATACTATTTTTTTTCAAACTTCAGAAAAAGTTTTATTCTGGTGAAGGCTGAGAGATGATGCAGGGGCCAAGCATTTGCAGATCCTGAGGTTATCTGAGCACGATTCTTGACTGCTGAGAGCCTGTTGAGACTTGGATAAAATGTCTTCCTCTTCCCCTGGAAATTGTTTTTAAAAACCTGTAGATGTGATGCTTAGGGCCATGGTTTAGTGGTGGACTTGGCAGCATTAGGTCAAAGGTTGGACTTGGTGGTCTTAGAGGTCCTTTCCAACCTGAATGATTCTATGATTCCTTCTGCCCCGTGATTTAAATCCCGCCCCCCTCCACTGGTTAATATCTGCACTCATTTCTGTTGCTCCCAATATCTCCCATTGCCAAATCTAATCCTGCATTAATCAATAATAATCAGAGCTTCCTCGCTGCTGCCATCTGTTTTCTCGATAAAGGCTGTTTTTAAAACAATTCAACTTGTGGCAAAGCACTTGCAGGGTGTGGCGTGTGCGGAATGGGCCGGGGGCTCGGAGCCAGCGGGCAGGATGGGGAGAACGGATGCTCCCTGGGCGCAGCCCCTGCCATCCCTGCGCAATCCCTGGGAGCCGGGGGCGTTTCTCCCGCGGGCACCGGGGTGTCCCCGGGAGGTGCTGGCGGTACCGGCCGGTGCTGTTCGTGGCCATCTGCTGCCACCTCTCGTCCGAAGGGCGATGCTGGGCGGGGAGGAACCGCGGGCTGCTGCGCCGTGCCCGGGGGAGCAGATGGAAATCACCTTCAGCCTCCAGGCGTGGGATTGCCATCTCCCTGAGATTCTGGCAGTGGTGCCTGCGTCTGCAAGGGCAGCGAGGATCTCAGCCGTCCTGGGGGTTACTGCTGCCTGCTGACCTATCTCATTGCATTTTTTCCTGTCTCCACCATGCAATGGCCTCATTTCTTTTCGCAGTTTGTTCTTTACAGGTATCTTGGCCACTCAGTTCCCCAACCAAAGAATGACCAACACCAACAGCTTGGAGGCACCTGGCCAACAGCAATATCAGGATGTGAGCTGGCTGTTTCCCTCTGGCAGAGCAGCAGTGGGCAGCAGGGGCAGGACTCCTCTCCCATTTTCCCCTCGTTTTAGTTCACAGCAGATCCCAGCTCCATTGGCCTTTTCAGTCAGCTCTGGACTGCTCTGCTCGGGCCTGGACACCAGAGCAGGGTGTGCCACACTCCTGTGCCAGAGCTGCTTGGTGGTAGCCAGGCTCTGGCCAGGCAGCCGTCCTGCTGCTGGCCAGCCCACAGTGACTCACTAGCACTGACCACTAGTAGTTGCTTTTTAATTTGGATCCGTGTTCCTCCTTTCTGTTTCTGGGGGGAGGGCAAGGGCCATTCTTTGTCCATGCTTGCTTTTACTTCTTTGGCTTGTTCTCTAATAGCTATTGCAGCTTTCCCGCTGCCTGTGGTGACTACAAATTGGAGCTGAATTAATCCCAGACAGAGGCTCAATTTGAGGCAAAACTTCCTTCCAAAATGTTCAGTCTGAAAAGACATGAAAGCAGGACAGGCTGACCACCTACTTTCCCCAGGTCGGTCTCAGCCCAGGCAAAGGTTTGTTCTCTCCCTTCAAGCAGGACTGAGAGGCCCTTGGTGCTGTGCTGGGCACTGACCAGGCAGACATGGAAGGGGGGAGTCTGTCTGCCAGACCTCAGTAAGCAGACAAACAGAAAGCAGCAGCGTGGCTGGCACTCACAGGTTTTGCTTGCCGCCCTGGAAGCAGCCCTTGGTTGCAGCAGAGGTGTTGCTGCTCCTTCCCCAGCTGGCCCAGGCTGCTGGCACTGCTCAGACCCTCAGCCTGTCCTTGTGCAACCCTGTGCTGGCCATGTCTCATTCTGCTCAGTTATCCCTCTCCATGTCTCCTAGAAGCATCAAGTTTTCAGCTTTGGTTTTGCCCTGTTTCCTTTCTCAAGGAGTCTTATTTTGTGGCGTCCTGCCCTTTTGTGCTGAGGTTTGTTTTCCTGCTGCCTGGCTGAGGTCAGCATCTGTTCCCACAGTCCCTGCCCAGGGGGGCTCTCCGATATCTGATAACGCAGCTGCAGGCCACAGACCCTCTCTGATAACAGCTGGGTGTTAGATCCCCAAGCAGCCACTCCTAAATCAAACATCAGGAAACCAAATGCCTTCTCCTTCATCTCTGGGTCTGTGTATGCAAGTATTCCCCATAAAGA
>VZTX01026716.1:17606-243758 GCA_013400915.1 Pardalotus punctatus | reverse complement strand
TTTTGGTTTTTTTTTTTGCTGCGGAGTTCCCGGTGCTGTTATATTTCAAAAGAGGCTAGAAAGCTCCTGCATCCCCTTTGCACAGCAATGTGCTGAGCATGTTGCTGTGCCATGAAACGAGCTTTTTCTTTGGAATTCATACATAATTGCCCTGTCAAGGGCCATTCATTTTAGTAGTGTAAAAATCACTATGGTTTTATTTCAAGCTTGAGAAACCACTTTGTCAGACTGGGCAAATTTTACCAAACCAGTATGCGGGCTGTGGGCACAGCTGGAGTTGAAGAGAAAGAGCCCAGTTCCACAAATACTAAAGTTTCTCTTACTTGGTTCGAAACAGGGAAATAAAGTAAACAAGGGAAGGAATGGCTGGAGAAGTGGGGAGAAAGGAAGAGGAGAAAACTTCCTCCTTTCTGACAAAACTGTTTTCACCTCCTCATTCCAAAGAGAGGTTTTCTGACATACGGAGTTTTAAATGTTTGTTTGCTCTGCCTACTTGGTTGTTTACTGCTCTGAGAGTCTGTGCTGCCTTTGCTGGCATGCTCAGTCTTTCAGAGTGCAAGGCTGTTTACTTATTTCTACTAGCACTTATTTAGCAGTGAAGTTGTTTTCTGATCCAGGTTTTGCCAGGAACTAGAAACTGTTTCAGGAACATGGTGATGGTGAGGATCTTAAGGGAGAACTATTGCCTCATCTAGGCAGTGTAACTTCCAGTATATGCTTTGCTATCACTGGCGTATTTGGCTCATGGTAGAGGGGAAAGTTCTTTTATTCCTGAGTTTTTTCCACATGGAGGAAAAAAAAGGGCTTTGCAGAGAATAGGATGGAGAAGGAAGGCGAGGGAGATGTTTATCAGAAGGCTGTGCAGACCATCTGTGGGAAAGCCACAGTCAGACATGAATTTTCTGTGTCCTTTACCCCTGCTCTGTGAAAATCCATCCACCATCCTTACATCCTCCACCAGGTTCTCTCTGCTGACCTGGCCCAAGTGAAGGCAGGCTCTGTGCTATCCCAGGGCTGGTTCCAGGGCTGCAGCACCGCTACGTGCCAGGGAGGGCCTGAGGAGTTAATGGGTGAGCATGGCCTTTGCCATCAGCTTTGGGCTAGTCTGACAGGAAACTTGCCTTCGTAGACTAGCTGACTGCTGTTCTTGTAGATGTTCGTGACCCTTACTGTGTTTCGTATTCCTGTTGCCTCATTTCCACAGGGATGCAATCCTTTCTCAAGGGCTGGGGGTGAATGCATCTTTTCCTTCATCCTCTTAAATTCAGTGTTGGGAAGGAGCACCTTTGCTGCTGAAGCCTGTTGTAATGCGCCTGCAGACTAAACAGCAATCTCTGCACAGCAGCAGGCTGGTCCATTGACCCAACACTAAGAAATCTGCTCTTCCTCCAGAATGACCTGTGGTTTTCTCTGGTTTTTTCCACAGCAGGAAGAATGAATGACACTTCATTTTATTAAAACCAGAAAGGATGCTGTTGGCCACTTTGCTCAACATCCTCAACAGTGCTGCCCATGGGGCTCTCTTTGTTTTCTGGATTGGGTCAACAATATGCCTCTGCCCCAGGATTTTTCCAGGTAGTAGTCTGAATACTACTGATGCTGTCTGAGCAATCTTATCCTGCAATTAGTCTGAAAACATGTTCTTTTTACATATTTGTTTTGTCATTTAAGGATCCTAAACCCCAGATCTTTCCTAACTGTCTTTCAAGAAGGCAAAGACTGCTTGCTATGTACTGGAATGTGTCCTTCATATTTGATATTAACTAATGGGGATGAAATTGCTCTTGGCTCTTGATATTACTGAGTGTTCCCCTTTGGAGGCTGGATTCCTTCCCAGCAAGTGGTAGCAGCTACCAGAAAAGGTGAGTTTGACATTGCTGCAAACTGTCCCTGAAGCAACCCATGCAACTGTGCCAGCACTAACTCCCTTTGTTCGGATTATTTATTGAAGGTGAACTCCTTGAGCTTACAGAGCACAGAATGTTTTTGTGAGTATAGAAAAAGACCCCAGAGATGTGCTGGAGCAAAAGTTCTCAGGGTTAAAACCATGTCAGGGACTGCATAGGCTGCAGATTGCTACCTCCAACTGCTTTTGGCTACTTGGTTCCAGGCAAGGGGCAGCTTCCCTTTTTCTGAAAGAGCCTGTTGTTTCCAGTAACTGCGGGAAGAATTACTGTTCTTTATGGTTTAGAAAGTAGGGAGAGAGAACTGGGATACTTGGCCCTCTGTGCCTCAGTATTCCTATCTATAAAGTGTGGGAAACAATATTTTGCCTTCTTCAGAGGGACATTTGCAAGCTAATGGACAGAAAGTGCTCAACAACTGCCCACCTTGGCAGCTGGGGCACACTGGCAATCTGCCTGATAGCTTTTAGATGTGCCTTACCTAAGCAACAGTGGGTGACAAAGGACACAAACACTTTAGAGACAAAGAGCTGGCTGTTCCCTGGGTGCTGTGTGTCTGCGGGCAGTGCTGCTCTTTTACTCAGTGTTGGGAGCCTTCTCCTGCCTCTGTTCCAGGTTGCACAGAAGCTGCCCGCAACTTTGCTGGCAGAACTGCTTTTTTAGCCAAGTGAGAGGGCTCCTGTGTTCCAGCATCACCATTAACTCAGAGAAAGTTTGGCTAGTGGGCCAAATGCCCCTGAAGGCTAGCATGCTTCTGCAAGCCCCAGAAGGGAATAGTGCCTTCTACCTCCAGCCTTTTGCATGAATGCTGACTTTTTTTATGGCATTGCCATTATGCTCTCTGCTGGCTCTAGGCACTCAGAACTAGCCCTCTGTCATATCTGTTTCTCTGGATATTTATGCTGTGAGACTAGGAGCAGAATGCAACCCTGAAGGCTTTCAGCAGTGTTAACTTGCCCTCATTGCTAGTGTATGAGAAACTTGCCACGCTGTCTCTTCTTTGATGGCTTCCCTGGATTTGTGCTGCAGAGAGGCTTCTCTGATCTCTTCCACTAAATGACACAACCTAGAGCAAACTTAGCAGAAAAGGGTCTCTGAGTTTTAAAACCATAGTATTCTTTGGGAAAGGAATAACTTAGATCTTTGATGGTCTGAAAGGCCTGGCAACTGGGGCATGCAGGATAAACCCAGTTGTTCAAATAGTGGGAGCATGAAGAGAAAAGTGTTAATGTCAGTCTTAGGTTAATTGAAAAATATTCAAAGGACTTTGTTTTGCTTAATTTTGAGGTTAGAACTTCCCTGGGGTTCTATGAAAAGAATGCAACACTGGCAGCTCCTTTGAAATAAGTAGGAGTGAGCTGCAAAGCAAAGAAGTTGTTAGAGGGGATATGACCTCCTCTTGGTTTGCTGGATGGGCAGCAGGAAAGTGAAGATGAGAATGTTATGCAATTGCTCTTGCTTCAAGAGCAGTCTGTGGCGTGACATAAGTGGATAGGTATGAAGTTTCAAAAGCAGATTCTCTGTTCACCCTGCTGCCCAACATCAGAGATGAGGTTTCCTAGCTCCAAGCTCTCTCTGGATGCACACATGGCCTGTGGGAAGCACCAGACACAGCAGGTGTGTTGTGACTCCACTGGTCTGTCACAAACAGCAGTGGCAGCATTGGTGGTAAACTTTGCTCTGCAATAAAAGGCCAGGTTTTTGGATTAACTGTATACTCTTGTTAAGGCCACCCCTTTTTTTTTAAATCTTTTGTTTTTCTTTTTTGCTTAAATAAAAAGTGTTTCGGGGCAGGGAGTGTCTTAGCTTACATACATAGAGTGTTCTGCAGAATGGGAACCTGCTCATGGTACTGGGGACTCTTGGCAGTGCTGGTTGTAACCTGTGGGCACAGGAGGGTGGGGGGACTCACCCAGCAAGTCTGGAGCCTGCAGAGCCGGTTCAGCTCAGGGAATCACACAGGGGAGCCTTGGGGGCTCCATGAAGTGAGGGGGGAGCAATAGAGCAACCAGCTTATCTTCCTTCTCCCTGTGCCTTGTGCCAGGGTAATTCCAGCTGGGCACTCTGCAGTACCATCTGCATCAGGCAGCACAAGTAGATGGAGACCTGCTATCATACTGGCTAAGGAGACATTTGAGAGCAGCTCTTTAGGCAGGGAAAAGTGGAAGGAGCCTATTCAGACGGGAGATAGTTTCACTCTCCTAACCCATTTTGATGAGAAGGAAATTCTCCAGGATTGTGAGACTCTTCCCCACTGTGTCACCTCAGAAGCATTTTAAGCCCTGGAGAGCCTACAGACTGGTAACTGTGTTCAGGCTGGAGTGTTTAACCACATAGCCAAATTCAAGACATGGGTGGTGCAGTGGTGGGAGCAGGGCCCAGAACAGCCAACAGTGCCTGGGAAGTGAGCATACCACCAGCCTGAGCATGACCTCCAGCAGACCTCTTGGAAGAGAGAATCCTGCAGGATTCTTGTGAAGAACAGGAGTTTCTCAGCCCTTTTGGCCTGTGTGCCTGTTCTGCTGATTGAAAAATCACTTCTATTGGTTGAAGAACTCTCTCTTCCTTGTAGCAGTTTGAATCACAGAATAAGGAAAGTGGGTTTCAGTCCTCTCTTGGGTTTTTATTTCTTCCCCACATTGAACCACTGTACTGAAGGCTGAAGTGGGCTGTTCTAGTTTGGTCAGCTCTGTAAGTTGCACCACCAAAATCTGCATGGTTGTCCTTCTGCCGCAAGTGGGGATCTCTCTTCTACCTGCAGAAAGGTACCCAGTCCTGGGCTGCAGACATTTCAGGGAAACAATCCATCACTTCACTTGTGTTAGACCTTCCCACCCAAACCCAAGGTAATGATGCAGGTTTTGTTTTCCTCCTGAATTTTTCTGGCTTTTTCAGGCTCCTAGCTTTCACTTTTTGTTCTGTGTTTCACCTGTGGCTTAAAGTGCACTGTATTAACAGGTATTTTTCCATACTGAGGGAACCAGATACTACTTTTGGGCTGTCATGAAGCTGTTCATTGACCTTCTCTTTTTCCACCTGGAGTGCTTAGAAGGCTCTGGGAATACTCATTATTAGTGTTGTGTAATGCTCACAGTGCACACCAAGAGTCAACAATATGTTGTAAAAAGGCCAAAAGCCAACACCCGTGTGGGCTGCCCCCTTCTAGACAACAAAAAAGTAACCCCTGGAGGACTGTAACTTCATACTGACTGCTATTATCATTGCTTTCTCGTGGGTCAACATCAACCAGTTCTTCCAACTTAGGTTCAAGACAACTGAAGACTGCATAAAATATAGAAGAGAAAACTCTGGAGGAAAAAACAAACCTTACACATGATCTGTAATTATAGACTGGGCATTGTATATACCATCTTAGACTGAGTACAATTTTGTGTTAATGCAGAGTAGTATCCCTTCTTTAGGAAGATAACTGATTCTCTAATGGAATAAATTGTCAAGTACAGCAAATAAAAGCATGGTTGGAAACTTTTTTATGTATTTCAGCTCTGCAATGTTCAGGCTCTGAGCTTCTAGCTCTGTTGTTACCTATTTCTTGTGTTAATACTGAAGTATATGAGCTGCTTAGGAAGTCTGGGTGACCCAAAACAAACCTAGAGGGAAGGTATTCCTACCCTCTGATGGAAGCATAATCCAGAGGGGATCAAAATCAATGTAAGCTGCAGTTTTGGCCAGAGCTTGGAGTGATGCCCTTTAACAAGATGTGTTGAAAACTTCCATTAAATAGATGTCTATGACCAGTTTTGCAAAAGATGCAGAAGAGAGACATGAGTCAAAGCCAAGCACGTTTTCTGTGCCTTGGAAATGAATTGCCTCCAGTGAGCCCTCCTAGGAAGTTCAGGCTGTTTACCATATGGAAGTTACTATGGCCTTATCTTTGTGTTCCTACATCTGTGGTGAGGAACCGGTCCAGCTGTACCAGTGCAGCTGTGCTGAGCTGCTTTTTGCCTGAAACCTGGGTGAGTTCAACTTGTGTTCATCGCCATGGTGTTGAACTGGGTGGTGTGTGCTGATCCCGGCTACCATGCCACGTTTGGCTCCTTGCTAAGTTGAGGCTTCCTATTCCTTGGTTTATCTGGGGGAGAACAAAAGGATAAATGACTATGAGACTTCAAAAGGTAGTGGGAAGATGAATGGCTAAACTAATGCTTTAGTTTTCCTAGTTACTTTCTCTTGTTTAAATGAAGTCTGGATTGGTTTAGATTTGGGTCTGATGCTATTAGAGTTTCCAAAAGTAGCAGACAGGTTTGGATGATACTCTGGACAAACTTCCAGAGGTCCAGGGATACTTAGAAGACTTATAAACTTGTATTTATGTTGTCTGAATCTTTTACAAACTCTTGAATAACCTTAGCCAGAGTATTCAACCCTTTTGAACTTGGAGAAGAGCACTAGTCTCCTATGAGCTGAGTGGTGTGGGCTGAGATTCAGCTAATATTTGTAGAAGAGGAGTTCTTTAGAGGCATGAGAGTCTTAGCTAATATTTGCAGAACACTTTGAGGTCTTGGGATAGATACTGTTACCAAAGGGTGAAGTGGTATTCATATGTTCTGTCATGTCTGTGTTGTTTACAAATAGAATAGAATGATGTTTTGAAGGTCAGGGACCTTGAGAACAATAGTGGGTTTGAAGCACTCATTTATTTTTACCAAGTTCAGATGCCTGGCATACACTAGCATTTCATTTATATAAAGGATCTGATCAAACATTTTGGTTGTTTAGAGGAGTTGTTTTGCTTGATTCAGGCTGTTGAAATGTCAGATGGCGAAAACAAGCAAGAGTTCCAGATGGAGCAACTGGAAGTGAAACACGACAAAGAAGGTAGTGGGAAAGCTTCAGATTCACACTTGATTGGGAGTCCCATGCTTGGGATTGGGAGTCCCCACCTGGGGCTTCCAAACCCACTCTCTGTGCAAGCCCTTGTGCAAAGCAGCATCCCATGAGGAAGTTCTTCATTACTATGGTAAGCAAAGCCAGTAACAGTTTATTTTCGCTGTTCATTAGTCCATCCATGCTGGGAATTGTTTGGGAGCTGAAATCTCATCTGGAGCACTCAGCTTTTATACAACCAAGAAAATCAAAAGCACTCTGCTTTAATGACCCCAAATCTGAATTGGAGTTTCATGACTTACATTAATAGGGCAAATAAGTGCCCAGTAGTTTGATCTCATTCACTGGCATTCATGCTGTCATTTGCACCAGCAGATCAATCTCTGTCTTCCTAACTTCTAGTGAGGATACAGACTAAATCTATGTTTGAGTAATGTTGGAAGATGGGCAATATAATAAATGCTGTAAAATCCCTGGTCATTGATGGAGAAGTAAAAGCTGGTAAAAAATCTATCTAATCAGACAGCTCATTTAACACAAAAAAATTTGTCTCACTTCCTCTAGTCTATGGCCAGCTTTCTTGAAGACAAAGGGGAGCATAATTTGTACTGGCAAAGCTAACCCTGATTTAAAATCAGAGTAAACAGTTGGCGCAAATTACAGCTTTTGTTTGTTTACACTTGAAGCTATGCTAGTCACTGAGGGCTGGAGTCACAGCAAATTCCTAACGTATGCTGCCACCTAATTTGTAATATTGGTGGTGGCTCATTCCCTAATGTTTTGGAAACCAAGTACAGTAGAGGAGACTGAAATTACCTTGCAGCGACCAACTGAAACACCTTTTTTGGTGGTGGTGATTGTAATATGGGAATGTACAAGGATGGCATTAAGAAGTGCTTGGTCAATCACTACAGTTTATTGTGTCAATCAATTATTTTAAGGCCTCAATTTTAAGTGCTTTAAACTCTTTCTGCCTTCACTGAGACAGAAGCTGCTAAGCACCTTGCATGTTTGTGTCCTTAGTTTCTGTGCCAGTCTAAGGGATGGGTAAAGAAGCTTTCAGGAGGGAAAGATGTTGCATTGAAAGCCACTACTCTGTGACACAGTGTGAACATGATCTTTAGTTCTGTCTTGGAGACTGCTCTTCCAAAACACCACCTCAGAAAAGCCATGCTCATCAGCAGAGATATTCCTAAACTGCCATCAGTGGGGGCAGAAATAGTTATTGCTGAATTTGACAGTTCAGAACCTGTGATGTATAGAGGAATGGAGCTAAACCCATGGGATCGGTGCTGCCTAATTAATGGCTCTTTGTTGCTGTGCCATAGCCTGTACTGTGCTGTGAGCAGCGCACTCTAATAGGCAAGTTCCCTGTGCTTAGGGTTGGATCTTGCCAATTCAGGCTTGCCACATACTCCCAAAAACTAGTCTGGAGATTTCAGCCACATAATTCTCTGCCTATGTGAGTCAAACAACAGGAATGCATGAAATCAAATGTATAAGCGCACTTAACCGAGCTTTCATTTTAGAGGTTAGTTTTCAGTTGGTTAAAACCCCAAGTGTAATGATTATGTGAGAAAGTCATTATTTACTGGCTTTGAATCCAACGGTGGGAGGCAGATCAGAAGTGCTTTGGTATAAAGGTATAGACCAGTAACTTGCAGAACTGAGTGAGTCCTACTTGCTAAGTAGAAAAAATATCTGACTTTGTTAATTACAGTCCTTTCTGCCTCGTTCCTTTGCTTTGCATTTCTCTGTGGAAGGCAACTTTATCTCCTCTGAGGAAGAGATCAATACAGTCAAATTAGAGCTGCACAGGGGGAATGTTTGGGATGCTGAAATAATCTAAAATGCCCCTCGTTCTGTGTTTTGCTTACTGACATGAAAAGACACTAACGTTGAAGCTTGTGGGCTTTCTAGATAGAAGAACATGTGAGGTCTGAGGCCTTTACACTCCTCTTATATCTCGGGAGAGACAAGCAGTAGCTCCAAGCTTTTTTTTCCCCTCCAGCTCTGCCTTTTTTGTCAGCTATTGATAGTAATGTTTCATGCAGAATCAGACAGATTTTATTTTTTTTCATTTAATATTGCTCTAAATTTGATGTAGTTACAGGAAACCTACTGAAATAACATATGTGCAACAAGGAGTCTGCTTAAGGCAGAAACTTATAATCCAACAGATGACTGTAATAACCTGTGAGGCTTCTGTGCTTCCACCCCAGGTTCTGTTGTAATAACTGAAGATCTTTGAGAACGCTTTGGTAATTTTAAATGCTTTATTTTTGGTTACTGAAATATTATTTTCTCAGAACTAATCAGTCTTTCCTTGTGACGAATTCTATGAGAGTGTCAGTGTGAATGTTATGGCTGCCTTGTTACCATCCACGAGACATGTTGAGACACGGATAATTTTTTAATTTTAAAACTTTTTAAAATTTATTTATTTATTTTAGCCAGATAGAAGGTAGGTGATGGGCTAGCTGAGCAGTTTTTCTTGGTTGCTCTGGAGTTGAGGACATAAAGGAAATTACTGTTAATGGCTTTCTATGAAGGCACCACCTACACATTTAACATTGAAATGATGACCTGGAAATCAAACTGAAGCAGTTATATTTTACCTGTGGTCTTTTATTGTCAGGTTTATTTTACAATTCTTTTGCAACATACCCTTATTTTAGCCAGGAGAGTGATGGGTGGCTGGAAAGAAGCCCTGGCCAGGCTGGGAGAGGGTGCAGCAGAGTGGTGCACTTGAGGTTTGTGCACACAGAATGGATTCCCAAAGACTTGGACTGTGCTGGCCTTGGTGTTGGTGTTGTTTCACACAGAGCTGGTGTTTGGCCTAGCTTATCTAGAAGCACGTGTATATTTAGGATGCAGACCTATTTCTAATAATAATCTTTCTGAAGTGATTGCTTGATAAGTCAATTATCTCACTCCTCGTAGAATGGTAACTATTAATTACATGAGTTGTAGGCACAGAGCAAAGATGATCAAAGCAGATGATGCAATGGGATACCGAGATCCACGGGGCGGTTTAACACTGATGATGTCTGTTCACTGTTTCTGAAATGCTTTGAAGATGGGTGATATGTAATGTTTCTAATTGATTATATTAGCAAGAGTGTTATCTGGAGGGCACTTGATGGGGATTCAGGATATCTCACCCTGTTTCTCGGTATTTCATTGGCCAACTGAGCAAGTTAATTCCTCTTCCTGTGCCTTAGTTATCCTGCTATTAAAATGCAGATAATCACTCACAAAACTGAGATAATTATACTGTCCTTTCTGAAAAGCACTCGGAGACCTACTGATTACAAATTCTGGATGCATTTTTGATGTTATTACTATTTTCTTTGTTTAGACAAGATGATAATAATAATAACAACAGGCATGTCAACATCAGTGAATCTGTGATTTGTTCAGAGCAGGCAAGGGGAGATAGGAACTTAAATAATTATTGGTTTCACTTTAAAGGTCTTTGCTAGGAATTTTTTTAAAGGAAACAACAAAGGTTGATGCCAGAGCTCTGCTTTTCACTGCAACTTGGTGCTTCTCTGCTGTGCCTATTTCTAGTTAAGAGAATCCAAACATTTGGCAGACAACTCTTCAGTCTAATAGGTGGCACAGCACTCTTGTCTGGGAGTGTAAATGTTCTGAACTTAAGAATCTTTGCAGGTGGCACCCTCGATTTAGCAGAGACAAGAATAAAATCTATTGCCATTTCTGACAATTCCTTTGCCTCACAAAGCTATTTGAAAATGTAGAATTAGATACTGGAGGATCAGGTTTAGGTGCTTTGGAAACCCATTATGTACAAAACAGCTGAATATCAGCCTGAGGTGTCATCCACCAAATGTCATCCATTGAGAACAGCTCTTTTAAAATTTTTCTTCTTTCTTACATACTGCTTCCCTTCTTGTTACTTTCTGAAAAAACTTGTCATGTTCCTATTCATCATCCTAAAAAGGACATGAAAAGTCCCTGCCTAATCCTGAGTTAGTGAGGGTTAATACGCTGGAAGGAAAGTGACCATTTAAACCAGGGAGGGAATGGAGAGCTGCTGGTGGAGCAAACACTGCTGATGGAGACCTGGCATTGATATATTCACATGTTATTCAAGGTGCCTGAAAAGACTGTTGAAAGAAGGAGATACCTTAGGTCAGAATTACTGCAAGGTATCCCTTTCCATCACAAAGTTAGGGCAGCGAATGCTTCCCACTCTTCTCCAAGATTCTGACCTCAGGACCAACTCATTTTGCAGCTGATTTGCTGCTTAGGCCAAGTTCCCAACTAAAACTCACTTTCTGCTTTTGCAAGAAGGGACACTTCACATAAGAAGCATCAATTGATCTTGTTGGAGCAGGTAAAGGCAGAAAAGAGTGATTAAGTAAATTGCTTTCCTGCTTGGAGAGGCTTGTCTTGCTAAAACAGTATTAAAATCTTTCAACCCCGCCTTACTACATGATCCGAGAGCTTTCTTTCCAGATGTCACTAAAACACCTGGTTGCTAAATCCCAGGTTGAAGGTGCTGAGTCTGCCTTTTATGTGGTCTTGGCTGCAAGAGGACAAAACTGATGCTGCATTTCCAAGTGCTGTGTGATGTCCACACACACCCTGAGCTTTAGCCAGTCCTTTCTCCATTGAAATTGTGACTGGAACCATCAGACAAAGTGGTGATGAAGAAGGTCTTTTCCCAAAGGCAGTTTTTAGCTGGTATGGGCACAGAGGAAGCTGCTCTCAAAAATATTACTATTATCCAGTTGATGTGGACAGCACAGGCAATATATACAGGTTTCTGCAACAACAGATTTAATCATTTGGCAACAGAAAGATACACTGCCAATGAGGTTCTTCCACTTCTTTTGGGAACACAGTATCCTCAGTTCAGTGATCTCTTCCAATATCTGCTCCCGAGAATCTATTAAGTTGTACCAGATAGGTTCTGAGATGCAGGGAGTTTCTGGCAGAAGAAGGGAATACAGCTCTGTGGAGTCCTCCAACATGACAACTTGTTTTCTGCTCTTCTGCTTGGCATTTTGTCCCTGCCAATGAGTTTTGCCTCCTGCTTTCATTTCTCACTCTTCTTTGCTGTCAGCTTATCTTCATTCTTCCTGGACTGGAGGTAATGCCTCCTTTTAGCTGCAATACTCATGTCAGAACAGTTTGTCCTTGCAATTGTGTATATTTGCTTTAATTTTCAAATAGCCCATCTAGCAAAGGAGGATGGCACAGGGCAGATGCAATGGGAGCTGCTCTTCCTTATGTGAAGTTGCTAAGGACTCAGGCTGGCTTATGTGACCATTTTCTCATTGGAACAGGCTGATGTCACATTCCAGGCTGGTCTTTGTGTTTCAACACATCTTCACAGCATGCAACTGTGTGGCTTCTAAGCCAGTTAAGCTGAAGTTTTGATTCGTGTAAGGTTTGAAAATGTTTGGGGACATAGCCTTGTAAAGAGTAGTTGTTGTTCATTATATGTTGATGACTTAATTTCTGCCCATAGACAAATTTTCATGCCTACCTAATACAGGTAGTGCCCATGCAACTTTCACTGAGACACTTTGGGACCCCGGAACTTTTGAGAATTTCTGTGTTGGAAAATACTAGGGAATCAGGATACATAAAAATACTTGTAGCCTACAAGTTTCCTGACAAATTAATTTCTTTTGAGACTTCAAAATATCCCTCCATCTCCAAACATTGAAACTCAAATTATTAAATTCTTTTTTGGAGCATGAACCCTGTGATAAGCAAGCTCAGTGACTGAGAGTGTCTTCACTAAAAGACAATACCTAAATAATTAGTTCACAATAAAATCAAACTAGTTTGACACTGAAACTTCTAAATATCTTTCAAAAATAACTTTAAGAACTATTGTTGAATAACTATGATTCTTTGGGTATGTTTGAGAGGGACTGAAGTGCTTCCCACACATTGCATAGAACCTATCATTCAGGTGCTGTATTCTCAATTTTGAAAAGTACTACTATTTGGGAGCAAAATACTCACCAAAGCCCTTGAAATAGTTTAAAAATCGAATATACTTTACATTTGAAAATGTTAAGGCTATTAGTTAAGGCTTCTAAATAACACTGACACTATCACAGCTGTTAATATCGAGTCCATTTAGTTGTTGCCTTGGAGCTCTTTACAATACAAGCCAGCTTTGTTAATGAGTGCAGTTCTGTGTTATTAGTTACCCAAAATCAGCTGGAAAAGCTGTTGGCTTTTATTTCTGAAATGGAACTGAATATGCTCACTCTCCAGTGATGGGAACGAAGAATCATTCTGTCAATTCCCTTCCTGCCAGCTGATGCCAGGGTCAGAGAAGTAGGTCACACCTTTCTGGTTTTGAGATGGAGCAATACTTATTTTAGACCAATTTGCTCTGAGCACAGAGCTCATCTGCTGGGTTGAACCAGGGCATTGTTGCCTTCTCTAGTGCATTGTTCTGTTCTCCCGCTAATTATCTCCAAATGTTTCTTATGCCTGGAACACAGTAGTAGTGATGAATAATGGGCTCTCTTCTCTTAACCCTTCGACCTGTAATTTGGCTTTCCACTCCCACCTAGATGCTTTCACTTTCCTGCCTCCACCAGCATTGTGTTAGTCTGATACCTGCCTGTATCAGATTTGCTGCCCCATAACCTCCTCTCTTCTGTTCTGCAAATTGAGTAGGAGAGTGCAGGATCACGGTCTTGGTTCCAGCATTTACGGTCAGGATCATGGTGTTTGCTTTACATATGTGAATGAGGATAAAGGGACATCTCAAATGCCTTTGGCCCTAGGAAGAGCCACAGTCACACCAGACCTTCTGCTTTGGGGATGGCCTGCCCAGAAAAGTGGTTCAAACTACTGATCTGTAGTACTTCTCTTGTTGCAAGCTGATTCTAAGAGACGGGGTTTAATTGCTGATCACTTTGGGTAAACAGCAGTGCCTCAGATGTGGTTTCCTTATCAAGGGTGGTCTGCAGACAATAGGTCACACGTGAGCAGACATGAAGCATGGAGAAAGCAGGGGGTGACATCTGTGGTTCCTACAGGTGACTGAGGTTAGTGGGAGGAAGGAGAGGGGGAGACTTGCAGCAGATGAAGGCAATACTTGGAGGAAATTGGACTAAGGCATATCCTGCCCTACAAAATAGTTCAATGTCCAAACACGTTCTTATTGCCATCCTTTATACCTCAAATCCTTTTGCTTCAATTTGGTGGTACGTTTTTTTCAGTTTAGAAAACTGAGCCATCAGCCTAGCATGTGGAGCTGTTGAAGACAGGCAGTCCTTTGGAAGACTGTCAGGTGTAGTCCCCTGGGCCAACACTCCCATTTCAGCACAGAGGGCCGTTGTGCCCTGCCTGGCGCAGTGTCCCATGCCTGTGCTGTCTCCCAGAGTGCTCCCTCAGATCGTTGGCAACACCTTTCAGCCTTGACAAAACACTCAGAAGCATCTGCAAGCCTTTTCTCTGCAGAAGAGCATGAGCATGGAGCACTGTGAGCTCCTACTCTCTGTCTGCCTCAGTCCTGCACCTTCCCATGCTGCTTGCACAGAGAAATGCCCCAGAGTAGTTGCAAAGGCTAATGCACTGTCATCACATTCTGCTTGTTTTATAACTGTCCAGTCTTGTAAAGCACTGGCATTGGGTTAGGCTGGAAGCAGATTACAGCTGGAATAGCACTGCTCCATGTCTTTGGTGGGAAAGCCTGAGCTTTTGTTTGTGTTGGTGCTGTCTGTCCTGCAGCTCACAAGGGCTGGGCTGCGGCTGGTGGTGCTTCAGTGGTCTGATGCTTTTGGAAGCCTCTCTGGAGTCTTCAAAACACTGAAACTGGCCCGCACCTCTTCTCCATCACTCTCACGTATCAGTTTTTGTCCAAGGCTCTTCTCAGCTGGTATTACAGCCCAGGAACCAGCAGTTCAGCTGGGGTACAGAATGGCCTGGATGTTGACCCTGGCCAGTTTGGTGCAGACCAGAGTTTCTTTAGGCTCACAGCTTTTTCTTTGCAGAGACAGGTCATGACTGGGCAATAAAAGCTATCCCATTAGCTGAAGGCTGTGTGACAGTCCTTGGAGCTGCTGTCACTGTTGTGTTGACGCAGTCTGTGAAGTGGATTTGCAAAGGTGGGAGTCAGTCCCTATAGCTGAAAGACAATCCTCTGTGACAAGAACCTTGATATTTGTTGACTGTAATTACACAAAGAGACCATGCTGCTAATCTAGTCTCACTTTCTGCCTCATTCAGATGAGACCTGTACCTGTAAAATCTGCATCAAGGCTAATAATTCACTGTTAAGCTACAGCACATGTTTTAGGAAGACAGCAAATCTTGTTTTAAGAGCTCTAAGGGTGGAGAATAAAACTCTCCCCTACATCATTTGTTCAAGTGATTAACTACTGGCATTATTGCAAGCTTTAATTTTTAAATACTCGTATTATTTCCAGTTTGATTTTTTTCCAGCTTTTACTTTGAGCTTCTGGATCTGGTTAGAGTTTTGTTCATTAGATTTTTGAAGTCCTTTAGCATTTCTCACAGTCTCCCACTGAGAAATGTTAATAGATTTAGATCAAATCACCTCCAAACCTTCCCTTCAGTAAACCAAATAAGGTGATGGAAAGACTTCAGCAGCCTGATCTTTCTCGCTCTCTGCAACATCTGGAATTGAATAATGTGTGGGGTTGGATCAATCATCTGTTCAGAGCTGCATCTGACCACCTATTTGATGAAGCTTAAATACATCCCGCTGAAAGTACTTCTTTTACTTGTGGCTGTTTTCTAGACCAAAACCATCTGTGGATGTTTTCCTCTGCCTAACCCGAGGAACCAAAGCCCGGAGCCGAGCGCAGGCGGTACCTGCCGGGGGCCGAGGCTGCGGGAGAGGGGCGGCATCGCCGGGACCAGGGCGCACGGGGCAGCCGCGGCTCCTGCCTCTTGAAACACAACTTGACCATTTTTTACCAGTTTCTCACAATCGACTTGTTGCCTCCAATTTTCTGTCGCTTGTTTGCTATTGCCCTCTAGTGGAAATAGGACGGCCGGTGGCTTGGCTTCCCAAGCCCTGCTTTCTCCCAGTTCCTATTACTCTGGGACGATGTCCTTGGTTATATGATATTGGAACATTGTTTACACGGGTTTTGACATTCAGCTTCATTATTCAGTTTTATGCTATGCAGGAAACAAAGGTTTTCTCTCTGCAATTGATAACTGATGTCGTGCTGTGTCTGAGAGTAGAACAGATTTCCCTGCTCATCAATATGCTTTATAAGGGAAATTGCAGAAGATGTTGCCGTTTCAGGTTTAGAATAATTCAGTCGTGCAGAGTCAGAACTCTGAAGTGAACTTTGTGTATGCTGTCAGCACCTGCCAGCCTGGTACATGGAGTTATCTTCTCTGGAAGTAGAAACACTGCCTTTTTACTACTTGTATTTCTATCTGGAGTCTTTGCTTTTATTATGAAGAGTGAACTATTTAAAGCACACTCTTTCCAATCAATCATTTAACTTTGTCAGACAAGCCAAATCATTTATTGAACGATCTTGGCTAATCACAGTCTGTCTTCTTATAG
Source organism: Pardalotus punctatus (assembly GCA_013400915.1). NCBI lineage: Eukaryota > Metazoa > Chordata > Aves > Passeriformes > Pardalotidae > Pardalotus > Pardalotus punctatus. The sequence continues at coordinate 227,450 of VZTX01026716.1, read as the reverse complement.
AGATCCTAGAAGATGGTTTATTAATGAGACCTAGATTTTTTTCTCTGGTTGTAATGCAGGGAGATCTTAATAAGCAATGAATTGCTGTGTCTGCAATCACTTTTGAGAGGCTTAAAAGGAAAACAATAATACTATGACTAATGTGATTGCTCTCCCTACAGTGCCATCCGGCGGATGCAAAATTCATTTCCTTTTGTAAATGGGAAGGGAAATTCTCCTACTGATATCACAGCTTGCAAACATGCACCAAGCTGACTCTCACTTGTAATGCAATTTCCAGACCAGCAAGGAAAATGTTGGTTATTCTTTACTTTTAGTTGTTTCATATTAGAAAAAGAAGATTTCCAGTCTATCATCTACTATAAACATCCTCTATCTTGTAATGGAAACCTGTCTGGGTCTTGAAAAAGGGCTCTGAAAGCTTCCCAGGTTCTCTGCATTCAGTATTCTGGCATGGAGAGCCCAAGCCACTGAGCACTGCTGTTGTGGCTGCTTTTGGAAAAAAGGTTGAGCTCTAAAGTTGATTTTCAGATAATCAGTGTGTGGGCTATTAACAGCAGAGCCTAGGGTCAGATGCACCATTGCATTTTTGCTTTGGGGTGGAGAGGTATGGGGGCGGGGTTTAACCCTTTGCTTTTTCCCTCTAGGATTGAAGACTGAAACAAAAGCAATTTGTGGGGCTCACAACCTCCTACCTGCTGGTCTGCAAGTGGGACCTCATCACGAGATGCTTCCCAATGCAGAAAAACTCGCTGACCACCCCTGACTGTGTTGGACACTTCACTGTATGGAGGAATCTGGAGAAGTGAGTACTGGGAATGGATGGAGACAACGTGAAAGACTGAGTCCTTCAGCTGAGCACACAGCTGTTAGGGCTCTGTCATTGCCTGCATCTTTCTCTACTTCTGGACCCTACATAAATCAATCCAACAGTTGCAACAATAAGATTTCCTGTGCTTCTCTGCAGGAGGGCTGTGGAAATGGAGCAGAACAGCCATCTCCATCTGGGAGCTGGGAAGACCAGCTCTGGCGTTTTGGCTGCTGCATGTGAGCCAGGGAATCACGAGGAAGTGGCATCCATCCCCTGGAGACACCATGGCCTATGCTGGTCACGGTGCCTGTCCTTATCTGGGAGACTTGGGTTTTTCTTCAGACTACTCTGCTCTCCAGAGGGTCTCTGAAGTGTGGGGTGTTTGGGGTCAGAAGGTCCCAGTCTGGAGGTGGGAAGTCCTGCTGCCTCACAGTGCTGCCAGCACATTCCAGTTCTGAGTCATTCCCCTGCCTGTTTGTTTTTGGTATTTATTTATTTACCACCGAGGTGTCAGCCCAGAGCAGGCTGACTGTGCCGAGCTCCTTCGGTGGCCTGGTGGCTGCTGCCAGCTCTGTCAAAGTCCTGCAGTGCTGGGGGTGTTTCACCCAGAGCTGAGGGGGAGAGAATCATGCTCCTCTGACAGCAACACCACCACAAGCTCCCATCAGACGCATGCTTGGCTCTAGGTAACGAGTGCAGCAGCGCAGGGTAAACTACTTTTACCCTCCCCACAGAGCTTCTGGCTCCCAGATCCTCTCCCTGAAGCGGTTGGGGGGGCTAGAAAGAGGTTAAGAGGCATATCCTTTGCTGTAATTATATCCTGTTGCTAGAGATACTGTGCTCTGCTTAAAGAAATCATCATAATGCAGCCTCCCAGAGAAGGTAATTACTGTGCATCTTATGAACGGCTGCATGTGAATGTCTGCTCAAGCTGCTGTCAGCAGCAAGTTTCAACACATCTTACATACCAGGCATTTTACAGCCCTAGTTTTATTTGTTTTCATCACCCCTTGCCTTGTGTTTTAGTTTTCATTAATGGATCTGGAGGGTTTTTTGTTTGTATTGGTTTTCTTTTTCTCTTTTTTTCTCTCTTCTTTTTCTTTTTATTTTTTTTTTAAGAAAAAAAAAAAAGGCCAGAGTGCACGTCTTTGATGGAGCATTTGGGTGGTGGCCACAGCTCTTATTTGCTGCATTTCCATTGCTCTGTGGTGGCTTGAGGGGAGCCATCTGGAAGATGTTGTTTCTGAGCTGTTCCCATATGGTAGGATCTGAGTGGGCCCTGGTGTCCTACCCTGATCCCAGATAAAATGGACTATACCACTGTTGTTAAAACTTGGTGTCACTCTACCTCTAGCATAACTGCACAGATTTCAGCCCACGAGACAACCTATTTTTCCTGTTGTACTTTTTGAGCTTCTCTCTCATGTTGGAAAAGGGCTGGGCAGGGATGTCAAACCTCTGAGCTTTCTGACACCAGTCACCTGCCTGCCTTGGTTGGGAGCCAATGCGTATCACTGCACGGTGGCTGAAGTTTTGGAGGATCACAGCCTGGTCGTTCTGTGCATGGAGATTGCCATGTCTTCAGAGCCCCATCCTTTGGCTTTGCAGGGACATTTCAGCTACAGATGGGGCAATACCAAAGAGACCTGGTTTGTCCCAGTGGGAGTGACCCAGGTACTTTGTCCATCTCGAAGGTCACTTGCCTTCCCCCAGCACTGTGTAATTTGCCCTCATGTTGTGCATGTAGGGCCACAGTGTGTGATCATGACATTCCACATTGCTGTGCAAGCATCCTGTCCATCTCATGGCCAGCTCAAGGGAAGATTTGGAGATACTCCTTGGATTTCCTCTTTGTGAAAATGACTGAGGCTCACTCTTGCAATGCTGAAGCTGAATTATCTTAGTGTTCTTGATGATTTACTGTTTGTGGCCAACGGTAAATCATCATGCATGCTGAGCATCTCCTGTGTTGCATTCAGAGGTGGTTCCATCCTGGTGCTGTGTCAATCCCTCTCTGTGATTCTTGGTGAAGCCTGAAAGGCAGCCAGGCTCCTGGAGGATGGAAGGTGCTGTAATAAATGTGAGCTCATAATGTTGTTGTTAAAAATAACTGGAGCTAAATTATAAAGAAAAAAATTCATCTTCTTCAGTCCTAGCCCAAGGGGGAAATGGACATGAGAAACTGGGCAATCCTTCTTTAAGTTCTCTTTCTTTAGACTATATTTAAACCATACTGAGAGCCAGATTCTCAGCTGGTGTCAATTGTTATTGACTTCAGTTGAGTGAAGCTGGTTTACACAAGTTGAGGCTGCTAAATGCCAGTATCTGGATGAAGCTGAGGCAGCTGGAATTACTTTTGCAGAAACCTCCACTCTAATGCTGGTTCAAATGCTCTGAGCCCTCCTGAGTGCTTGAGCCATCAGTGCTCTGATTTAGCAGCTCTTTTGGGATGTGAAGGGTTATGAAAAGACCTTAAGTCAAAATTTGCTCTAATCTCAGGTAGGTTGTGCAACTCTGATGTCTGTAATTCTGCTGTAGTCACTGCTTTAGATGGGGTCCTCCGAAAAATGCTGAAAAACCTTTTTTACTTGCTACTTCACCAGCATCATCTCCTGTCTAGACACTCTAATTATGAGAACCAGGGAGCATGCAATGTGATGTGTAGATAAACCTGGATAACTCCAAGGAAACCGTGTGCTGCTTCCATCCCTCCCCTGACTGCCCTCTGAACCAGTTTTGCCCATTTGTTGTCTGCTCCAATATGAACATTAGCAAAGTGAGGACTGTACAATGCCACCTGGGCAATATTCATTTGAATTTTGCATTCAGAAGCAAATGTTCCAAGCCATAGAAATGGGGAGGCAAACCTCAAATTGCAGTGGGATCTAGCAATAGTGGGTTTATCCTTCCCTACTTCTATTTTTCTGTATGCCCAAAAACTCTCTGGATTAAATAAACAACCTCCCCCACCACCACTGTCAGCAGAATGCATTAAATCTGTAAGCTGATTTGAGTAATTTTTGTGTACTCATATCCACTCTAATTCTCTTCTTAGCCATGGACTTGGTTTTTGTTTATGCCAGCACAGACTGTATCCAAACTCAAGCTCTGTCTCAGCAATGTCCTTTTTATAAGAGCTTTAGAAGCTACTGATTTAAAAGGAGACCATCAAATAATCAATGTGTATAGAAAAGCAGAATGCATTTCCTTGGTTCAGTGTCCACACTATGTCACCTCCAGGAGTGTGTAATAAGAAAAAAAAAGTGGGTTTTTTTTCTATTTTTCTATTTCCTTCTTTAATGTGTGATCTTTCCTGATTCCTTGCTGTAACTGGTACCAGAGAGAGGCCCTGGGATTCAGACTCTTTCTCAAGTCACTGCACTTGGAGTATCCATGGGTTTCCATGGGTCTCTGCAAGATCTGGGACATGTAAGAACAATCTGTTTGCTGCATTTTGACTCCAAATCAATGTGCTTTGAAGTGATTATAGGGAGGGATTTTTCATGTGCTTTTTGTTTTCTTGGTAGTAGCTTTTGAAACGTGCTGTACTGATCCATGGGCGAAGTGCCACCACCCAGCTCCTTTCCTTCAAGGGAGGCACTTTTTGCACTCCTGGCAGTGATGTGGGTGAGTGAACACTCTGGGACATGCATTTAGGTTCCAGCTCTTTACAGTCTGGATCAAAAAGCATCTTTTTTTTGGGTCCTGGTACTTGAAATATGCCATAAGCATGGGTGACCTGAAAGAAGTTGATAATAGAGCCAGTTAATGGGTGACTTGGATGACTCTCCCAGCTTTGGGCTCTGACAGGAGCTGTTGAGTTCAAGCTGCACAGTGTTGCCTCTTTGGGAAAATTGCAGAGGTTTAATTAGAATCTGTTTCTCAACTGATGGAAAAGCCTATCTGAGTACTCTTCTTTCTGTCTAAGCTTGGGGTTTAATCTGAATTCACCTTGGACACATCAGAGTGTGTCTTTATAAAGACCTGAATTTGGTGGCTGATGTATTTGAAAAAGTGAATCTGCAATCTTGGGCCCCTGAAGTCAAACTCCAGGTAGGATTTCTAGACCAGTCTACATGGGGATGTCCTCAGCCTGCATCTAGCCAAATCTGAGACTCCAGATGGAGCTGTGACTCTAGGACTTTTCCCAAAGGAGATTTTAGAAACATCAGAATCAAGGCCAGGCCAGCTTCAGTTTTATATGGAAGTGGGAGCCCATCTTTCTGCTCCCAGCCCTTTCTACTCTCAGGCCAGAGATTTGTTTTGTGTCAGATTGTCAGACATTTGTTCATACCCCAAAATTCAGTGCATGCACTTGACCCCAGGGAAGAAGGAAGCTCCATGTGAAGGAAACACACCTTTCCTTTTTTTGTCCCCTGTCACTGTATCACCACGTTACTGTGAATGGGTGCACGGACATTGTGCATGGCTTCCTGCACGGGGTGCAGCTCTCAACCAGCCCAGAACCAGTTCTGCCATGCACCAGGCTGACAGGGCCACATCATCCCTTCTACCTGTGTTGATCCTTGGAATGGATGATCTCTGCTACCTTTTGCATCACACTGCTACAAAACCTGCAGCAACAGCAGGAAGCTGGTTGCTATTTTTCTGAATGACAGCTGTAGGAAGAGTAGGTTTGTTCTTCCTACACTGGTTTGAAGGTGAGGGTGCCAGGCTGGGTGTGCACTGAATGTCCCACTATGGTTATTTTACTCCACTCCTTGCTGGGGGACATTTCCACAGAATGTACTATGGCAGACTTTGAACCGATTTGTTGTTCCTTTGTTTACGATGAAATTAGTTCACTTGTTTTATGTAAACCATCCATGAGATTGTTTACTTTGGCACAGGGATCCATGCGCTTTCTGAGATGCAAGGAATTTAGCTACCGGGAGCTTGTTTAGTTTAGTTTGTTGCATTTGCAAAACAGATGGTGGAGGAGGAAAATATGTGTGGGGGGGAAGCTTTAGGACAGGATTTGGTTAATGTTTGCTGCCTCTGAAGTTTTCTTTGTTGTTTGCTGGCTGAAGCAGGATGGGTTTCCATCACAATGAGAAGAAAGACGACGCATAAGAACTGATATGCATTTTGCACACAGGGGAAAATAAATATAATTTGGACTTGGGCTGTCATTTTGTAGGCCTCTTTGCCAAGGTGGAACTCCCAGTTTCCAGGGCTGGTGGAGGTACAGAAGCACCATGGAGGCCTTGTACATTGACTTGGCTCTGCTCTCCTGACTCCTTTGGAGCCCCATGGGCCTCAACAGACCTCTGAGGCATCTGTAATAGCATTGTGGTGCTGCTGCAGAGCACAAGGAGGGAAATCTTGACAAGATGTGGGCCCTAGAGCTGGCTGGGGTGGGGTGAGACCATCCCCGTGACACTGGGGTGTCCTTTCAGTTAATGTGTTTATGTACTACTCTCTGTTGAGGTGAGAAAGGGCCATTGTCCTCAATGGAAACTGAAGCAGAGAGTAGAGGAGGCAGGACTCATTCAAGGTCCCACAGAGGGGGCCTGAAGGAGAATGAGGGTGGCACCCAGCTCTGCTCAGCCAACTATTTGAGCCTTGTGCGAGACAGGTTGTTCTGTAAAAGGCCAGAGTTTCTCTGTCCCAAGGGCCAAATCAGTGCCAAGTAGCAAGGGATGCCTGGAAGGCTCTGCTGTGTCCATTTGTGGTGGGTTGTGCATGCTGGGTTGTAGGGCACTGGGAGAAGTGCCACTTTCCACTGTACTTCCTAACTGAAAGGTTGTCTGTTCTCACGGGCTCTGCTTTGTATATTTGGGAGACTTGGCCAAAATCCCTTTAAGCCTTCATGTTCTTGTCTTTGGGTTTGTTACAGGTGGCAAGCAACTCCCGCTTTGCAAGATCCTCACAGGAAGGATCTTGAAGCCATCAGCCCTAATCAAACTTGGCTCTTGCTGAGGGCAGGATCGTATTCCTCTGCATGCTTCCGTGGCTATGGCAGGCAAAGAATCTGTCATCATGTCTGATGACCTTGCTGCAGTGCAAAGTGCCAAGAATGCCCCATGTTTTCTCAGGGTGGGGTGCTGTCCGCCACCAATGGCCAGCAAAGTGTGATGATGGGGTGAGCATGCGCTGGGATTGCTGGGGCATTTGTTGGTGGGCTTGGTGGGGGAGGAGCCCACATGCCACCACCCTGTTATTTTGGGCAATGGACTGTGCTGCTGAGCTGGATCTTTCACAGCTTCATCCAACCTTCTGCCCCTACAGAAACATTTCTCAGATGTTAACACTTTGCCCATCTAGGTGTCATGTTTCTGAGAGATCTCTGTGCATCCCAGTATGAGCCCAATGCATACTCTTTTACCCTTCCTAAAATCTCAGAGCTGAAGGGCTGTCATTAAAGGTTCTTGAGCATTTTGCAAGCCTCCACTGACAGAAGGATGGCTATCTTGCAGGTCAACAATTTTCTGTCTGCTTATTGACCTGTTTTTTACCAAGGCTAGATGGATATTGGTTACATTTGGACAGATGCTGCTGACACAAGTGGAGACTTTATTAGAAACCATTTAACCCTTGTCCCTTTTAGATTTTTATGAGCTTCAGCAGTCTTATATCCCTCCATCTTCCATATGAAGAAGTTGAGGCATAATGAGTTGCAGCGGTTTGTCCCAAACAAGTCTAACTGGAAAAGTGCTTGAAATTCAAATTTTGTCTTAATCAGTCAAATTCTTGATCAGGACACCCTTTTGTTTCTGATAGTAGAGACTTCTGGCATCTGTGTGAAGAGAGAGGGCATCCTGCCCAAAAGGGAATTACCAAGTCTTACAGTCTTGCTTCTCCTAGTGTGCCCAAAATGAACAAAGGGTTGGTTGGAGCAGTAACAAACCACTGTCATGGATGAACCAGCTATGGAGAATAACAAAAATCAGTATCTTACTTGAACAAGATGACTTTTGCCATATGTGCTGTAGCATCTCAGTGCCCCATTGCAGGGTGTGCCTGCAAGGTGAAATGTAGCCTCCAGGCATCACCTTGGAGCGGTGCTCTCCAGGATAGGCTGGATTTTGCCTGGCTCTGTATGCAAGTGTGGTTGCCAACACCTGCACAAAGCAAAGTCAGAACAGACCTGAAGAGCAGCATCTGGTACATGTTTGACCGTGGCAGGGTGCATGGCCAGGTGAAGGTGTGAGCAGCAGCAGCACTGAAAGCAAAAATGATGCTGGCAGGGATTTCTACGGGACTCTAGCCCTGTGTATCTTTACCCTTCCCCCATCCTGCGTTGGAGCCCAATCTCTCTCATAATTGTCCACCTGGATCAATTTACAGATTAAGCCCTGCAGCCAGCTGTGGGAAGCACAGATGTATGGCAGCATGTCCAGGGATGGTCTGGCCTGCTCAGTGGTCCTGCCTGGAGTCCCATGCTCTTCTTAAACTCTCTTTGCAATGAAGGTAAACTGTAAAGGAGGGGAGTATGTGTAAGAGAAGGCAGGTACCCCAGTGTGTCTCCATTTTCCTGCCTCTTTGCAGGCTGTTCAACAAAAGACAAAATAGTTGCATGGCCCTTGGTATTATGGGTTTCCAGTTTCCCTTTTGAAGCAGATCACAACCCTGTGTTGGTAGACACTACACAGACAGCTAAGAAGGAGACCATTCCCGTCAAGCTTTAGGACTAGATACCATATGAAAGCTAAAGCAGGACAGCTCAGATATGTGGGTAGAGTAGAGCTGGAAGGAGAAAGTGACAGTGCAGTGGAAGTGTGTAGTGGAAAATCAGGAATCACACCTTGCAGCTAGTCTAGCCAGGACCCTAGGGGAGAAAGTTTCCAGGTGTTGTGGAAGCAGTTTTGCACTCTTTTATGGGGAGGTGTTTGGCAAAGAGCTAATTTTCAAACTTTGGTGCATGACCCTTCACTTAACCACTGATTAGTGGGTGCTGCAGGACAACACCACTGCAGTTCATGGGAAGAGACAGTTAGAAAGGGAGTAAAAGGTGCTCTCTAGGAAAGGAGATAATTTCAGGAATCCCTGAGAAGTCCTTGCCTTGGCTGGCCTTTTCGGACCTTGTGCACTCTCTGGCCTGCCCTTTTGGCTGCAGTGCCTGTTGTGGTGCTGCTGCAAAACCACTGGTGTGTACATTTTGGGGACTCTTCTGGTAGGACAGGACAGGGCAGGATATTTATTGGGAAGGGTAGCGGTGAGGAGGACAAATGCACCAGGGAGCTATGGTAGGCTGGTAAGAGGAGGGCTGTGGTTCCTGCATAGGTTTAAGTTGAAAACGACATTGTTATCTGGCTGTGCAAGAGTGTCTGAGGCACAGGGGATGTGTGTGATGGACAGGAAGGTGGGGTGCCTGCATGTGTGCATAAGGAAGTACCTGCAGCAGCTGTTGTAATTGTTTTAATAAAGGAATGTTTCCCTGAATTTCTCTTTTGGCACCTGAGGGCCCTTCCCAGGATGCCCTTGCTGAAGCTGCTATTTGATTTCCAGGGCAAAAGCAGTACACACACACACAGAACCCTGTCTTGTTCCTGCAAACCCACAGTCCCATCAGCACATGGCTCCTCTTCCTTTTGCTAACAGGGAAGAGGGGATGCGGGGGTTGAAATAATGACAGAGCTGATTATAATTAATATTTTTTTAATGTCTGAAGAGCGAAAGTCCTGCCCAAGTCCCTCAGCTGAGCACAAGCCAAAGTGCTAAATCCCTGTAGGGGTGTGTTTTATTACTGACGCTCTGCATGTTGAGGCTGGTCGTGGGGTCTGATGTTGTGTGTGTGGAATTTTTGTGGCTATTTTCTATTGTGCCAATGAAAAGCAGGATCCCATCCGTATAATAAAAAGGAAACTTGAAGGTTTCCGTGCCTACATGGAGGAGAATGCTTGCAGCGTTAGTGTTTTAATTAAGTGTTTTACCTTCGCATGACTTTCCTGTATGATAACATTGAAATTGATGGAGCAGATGTTACTGGGGCCGGAATATGATGGGATTCTCAGTGGCCCTTCCACAAAAGGTTTTGGCTGCTCCTCCATTAGGCTGGTCTGTAGCTGGGTTGTTTTATAGTCTCGTAATTCTTTACTGGGCAGTGTGTGTTTGGTTTGATTCATCCCTGACTGTTCCTCTTCCAGGAGCAGGGCTCTGATGGGATGATGTGGACTGATGGGTGCTGATTGCTCCCTGATCCTCACTTGACCAGCTGGGTGATCTCAAACAGGTAGTTTGCTCCTCAGGTCTCCATTTTGTCTGTGTGCCTGATGTCACACACAGATTGAAGGCTGATCTGGGTGTGGAACTGCCCTTAGCCAGGCTGTCTACACAGTGTAGTAGTGGGGCAGCAGCACTTCCCAAATCAGTCCAAAGCCACATCCTGCAAGCACTGATGGCTTCCCTGGGCTGAAAGAAATCCTCATCACACACCAGCTGGACAGGAGGAGAGAGTGCTTTCCTATGTGACACCTTAAGTGTGGTACCTTTAGCTGGGAATAGCAGCAGTACTGGCTGCAACCCTGCAAGCTTTCAAAGATCATCCAAGCCTTCTGGATGTGCAAATGTGGAGAGCTCCAGGAGCATTGGTGACCTGAACTGTGTTTGTACCTGTGCAGACCTTGGTCTCTTAAAGCCAATTTCAACCTTCAGAGTGCATGTGTGGGGACACAGTCCCTGTGAGCTCCCAGCCATCCCTTCTCTCTGTCCTCCTCACAAAGGAGGGCTGTGCTGTCTCTGCCATAGCTGTGTCTCTCTTGCCACCATAGCACAGTGGGACACAGCCCCTTTGGGTGGCAGCTCACGACTTCTGCACCCAGCCTTAGCCTTGTCTCAGGTGAAGAAGAGGGTGTTCCCCTGCGAGGTGGCTCAGTGTCTTTCCCTTTCTGTCAGCAGGAGCTCCCCCAGCAATAGGCTGAACTGCACCAGCCTTGGTGGCTGCTCCTGTCATTCCGGGATGTCTCCGTCTCCCACACAGCTGGCCCATGTACTGCTGTTGCTCAACCTCCTCCGTTCACTCCTTTTGACAACAATGTGGACAAAACCAGCCTATAAATCTGTTCAGACTGGGAGCTTCGGTGCCTGACCCTGGATCTCCAGTCTGTACTTGTGATACCTGCGACTCCGATGTGATCCAGGGGCAAGATGGTTTGGGCTTTGAACTTTGCACTCCAAAAATATATTCGGCTCTGCTTAATAGAGGTCTGAGGTTTTCTCTGAAACTTTATTACTGTTTTCACTCGATTTTTTTTGACCTTCCAAATCCTCTTTTTTTTTTTCCCCCTCACTCCCAGAACAGCATGCTCAGCAGCTAAAGCAGAAAGCTGGCTGGGGCATGTAGATTGTGAGCAGTTGTGGGAGCTGCCAGGAGAGAGGAAGGGCAGCAGGATGGCTGTAACAGAGCACACGTGGATCCTGCCCTCAATTAGCCTGTGTGGCCATCACTGTTGGCATGAAAGCACAGCAGGTCTCCAAGGAGCTCTCTTGTGGGTCTTGCTGAACTTATAAGCTGGGACCACAGTATAACTTAATTTCCTGAAATGTCAAGTGGCTTATACTGGCTGCCTGCTATATTGGTGTTGGTGTTTGGTTTTTTTTTAATGAACACATTGTACTCCCATTTCCTGTCAGTGTTTGATGATTGCTTAATAAGAGAAATCAGTAAGCACCTGGAAAGTTCACATCCTGCAGATGAATATAAAAACTAAAAGCTTTCTTCTGGCTTGCCAGGGGTTGGAGGTTTTTTGGTTGTGGTTTGATTTATTTGGTTTTTTTGTCCTTCCAGCTGAGAACATTGATCTGAAGCTGTATCCTGAAAATGCTGAGACCATTGGTGAGCTGTAGGAGGCCTTCAGCAACCACAGCCTTACTCCAGAATGAAAGGGTAGAATTTCCTGCATGAGCAAGCTGGGAGATGGTATATCAAATTGGGAATAAGTAACAATGTTGAGGACAAAGCGACTCTCATGTTTTTGTTACCTGACTTGTGATAGACTGTGGGTTTTGTCTGATTTTGCAAGAGATGAGGGTTTGTATAATCGTAGTGTGGGTGTGAACTCCTATGAAGGTTGCAGGCAAACCTGAAGGATCCCAAATGGATTTGTTGTTATTTTTTATGTCTCTGTTTCTAGACAAGCCTTTACATTATTTCTTAGGTGTGATTTCTGAGTCCTGTTGGCTCTTTATTCAACATCAGCTTATTATAATTCTTGTGTGAGCTAACACTCTTTTAGGCCTGGAGATACTGCATTTATTGGGACCCTGCTAGAAAATAAAAAAGCCTTTTCTTCATGATAATTTTCATTACTAACTCTAATACTCCTCTGCCTAGAGCTTTCCCACTTCCAAGTGCTGTGCAGTCCATCAGCTAACAGTACAGCCTAGGTAAATGGCAGGTAAGTAAAGCTCCCTCCCATTTGTAAAGCTTTTGAATTTTTCCTAAGTCTCTAAATGTGGTGTTGAGCAGGGAGCCACTGAAAGCCACCCATTGGGAAATATTTGGCAGAGGGACTGACTGGCAATTTAGACTGTCTGAACACAGGCCTGAAAGGAAAATCTTGTCTTGTGGTGACTGCTTTCCAAATGTTTCTTGCAATTTATGTCCTCTCCCAACTCTGTTTCATGGTTCTCATCTCCTTCCCTCACACAAGACGATGGTTTCTCAGGCTCTGAGGGAAAAAAGAACTGGCCAGCAATTGTAATAGAAACTCTTGCCTGATTAGGTGTCAGGGACATATTGAAAATAATGCAATTTTTATGCCACTTCCTATGTTTTAGAACCTGAGAGCCAGTAAGAAATTGGTTGAGCAAAAATAAAAATACCATCACATAATGAGCGTTTTAATCCTTAAATGATAATTAGCCTTGGTCTGGAGCTGAGGGGTGCTGTGAAGCAAAGCATGTTTTCTCATCACACCACAGGCACAAGCATATTCTGTTGTTCAGCTCCTTCCCATCTCAGTTCCTTACATATCCCATATGCAGGAATAATCATCTGATTACCCAGGAATGTCTAGGTTCCCTAAATTTTGGAGAATATTAAGACACTGAGGAAAATGGACCTTGGGGTAGGCTACTGCCTGTTGCAGAGGGAAGATTCATTAATTTTCTATTGTTGCATCCTGGTGTCATCCCTTTGTGTGTATGTGTGAACACTCCTGGATGTAGAAAGCACCAATGTCTAACCACATTCCACAGAAGGCAATTTGAGGTGATTAAAAAAAGTATTCTATTTACTTATTTTTAAGGAGTGTAATTACAAGCAGACACTTCTAGCATGGCAAAGCTTAGACAAGGTGTTATGAAAGAAAAACTATCAGTCAAACCCCAGAGTTTTGGGTATAGTCATGTGACTGCCCCACTGTTTGCAGTTGTCCTCTGGCTGTTTAGAGCTTTTTTGACTCAAGGGGTTGACTCTTTTTACTGTCATAAAGGGCAAAGGATGCGGTGACTGGTGGTTTCAGGCTTGGCCAGTGTGAAGGCAATGGGCGTTAAATCCATGTATTTCCTCAAATACAGCTATTACTTTGCATTATTCTGGCCACTCTTGCTACCCAAATTCCTCTTATAACTTTATTACGGGCTACCCAAACTGAGGAAAGAGAGAATTGTTGCCCTTCCCAGATAAACCGTCTCTTTGGGGGCCTAGCCCCACTGGCATCCTCTGCCCCAAATGAGTTGGAAGCAGTTCGTGGTGGAAGAAGCCAGCTGAGGTCACCCACGAGCATTGCAAGAGGCTCCCCTGTCTCCTCACCCCAAGGGGACGAGATATTTAGACAGCTGCCTTGCTATGAATGGGACTCCCTGGCAAAAGAATTAAGCAAAGATTAAAATCAGTTTTAGCTGTTAAATGTGTGCTTTGCACAGCATTTAGCAACTAAAAGGCTAATTATCTTTGAACTTATGCACGTGGTTTTAGATGTGATCCACACAAGTGTCTATTTTATTCTTTTGTCTACAAGGAGCTGAAAATCAGGATAAAAATGAGATGCTGGTGTCAGTAAGGGCACAGATTTGTGAGGAGGCTGGAGGCAGTGCCTGGTCTGCAGGGAAGCAGGGTACCTACTGAATGAGAATAGGTTAAAAAAATTACATTAACACTTGTCATTTAGACTCTCCTGTTTAATGGAAGTTCATGCTCTTGATTAAGGGAATGCAAGTGTGCATGAAGGTAGGAAAACAAGGCTGCTCTGAGAGAAAGCCAAGCTCCTAGCTGGAGGGAAAATTTACTCTGGATGTTGATACTTGCAGGGCACAGAGTGTGAAATCTGGGAGGTGAAGAGTACTGCAAGACCTACATAGGTCAGTGCAGAGCAAATCAGATTGGGATTCAGAAAGTGCTGCAGGGAAATAAGGAGGAACTTGATGCTGAGTTGTGGTAAAATAGAGAGAGCGGCTCCATGCCCCTGTACAGCCTGGGTGCTTTGGAAAGCTGCTCAAGGTACCTGTGTCAGTGAAAACACAGAAAATGGGAGGAGGTAATACGGTTGATACAGTGCTGGTGCCATTTAAAACCCTTTAGGGAAGCAAGTAAGCATTGCAAAATGGTGATCAAAAATTCTGGATCTTCCCATCCAGCACAAACCAAATCATTATATAAGACCTTCTGATATCGGGTTGAGTCACAGCCTGACCTTTCATGAGCCTCTGCAGCTTGTCATGCCTCTCTTTGGTCACATGAAAGGTGTGGATCAATGAAGTTAGTTCTGTTAGCTGTGGTGAAGGTTCCTGCATTGATGTCAGAGAACCAATGCTGAGAAAAAACCAGATTCAAGAAAAAGTGAGAACTTTTTGCTTCAGCGATAGGCCATACAGGGATAGTAGGACAATAAGACTATGACTTATGAAGTGAAAGGTATGGATTATTCATTTGAAAATCCCATTAGGGGTTAGTAATGTGCCTCAAGAGAAGAACGATCTCCAGTTTGAGAAGCTTTAATTTGAAGGTATCAAGGGAAAGCCAATTTCTTTTAGCAATTTAACAATGCAAATAGGTTCTACAGTAATGATGAGAAGATGAATATATTACCCAGAGTAGAACTGAGCAGCAGCAAAGCGTTGGTGTGGAAAGGTTCACAAAAGGTAGCTTTGAATGAGAAACACCAGTTTGGGCAAGATGTTTTCTCTCCCAGCCAGCCAGGAGAGGTTCGAGATCCACACAGGACACGTTCCTGATGACTCCACTGCTTTGTCCTTATTTCCATGGCTCTGCTGGTTGCCTACCACCTCGGAGAGGTGCTGCAGGCAATTTCTAGTGGGCTTATGTCATTGATCAGAGATCTGTCTGTAAAATCTGGGAGAGATCCATCCCATCCCTGCACAACTGATGTTTGTAGATGATGGGTGAGGCAGTGATGTCTCAGGGAGCTGCACTGCCCTGGGCTATGATCTCATAAGTTAAGCAGGGTTGGGCCTGTTTGTTTTTGGATGGGGACTTAGAAGGAGAAGTTGATTGCTACAGTCAATTTGACTTGGTAATTCAGAAGGTGGTGCTCTTCCCCCTAGGTAGCACAGGTTGACATGCCAGAATGATTAGGCTCACCACAGCTCCTAACCTTTCCAAAAAAATGTAAACCCAACATCCTCACCTTTCCAGAATGAACATCACGGGACTCCTGCTATTACCCCAAAGTCCCAACCAAATTCCATCTCAAAGCAACCACACCCTGCAGATGGAGATCCACCCTGCCCATTCAGGAGGATGCAGTAAATTTTGCTTTCCCTGCTGGGTCACATTGTACCTCCAGCTGAACTGCTGCAGAGCTCGGGACAGGTGGCAGCTATTTTACTGGAGCGGGAGCAAATGGCCTCTTAATTAACTAGTGCAAGTGTCCTCACTGTAAAGGGACTGTTTAAAAGGGAGTTGTTTTCCCACCTTTAGGGATTTTGGAAGCCTTGGTGATAACTGGTTTGAGCAATGGCCTCCTTGTGCTGAATGCAGGGTAGCAGCTGCAGCCTCCTCTGTTTCACCATTGTCTCTTCCTACTGCAATGCAGTGCCAAGGCTCTCACAGCACAGGCACACTCTGCTGCCCACTGCCCTCTTAGAGGGACAAAGAAAAAAATCTTAGGTGTTTTGCACACCTCTTCATATTCCAGTGTGGCTACTTGGGCCAAATTCTGGAGCGAGGTAGGTTATTTAGCAGCATGTAGGTGTAAAGTGCAGCAATTTTCTATTCTGAGGTAGGGTAGGGTAGGGGTGCAGCAGGAAAAGCAGCAAAGAGGATGGTATCAGATAATATGCTCTCTGTGCCCACGGCTGCTGGGAAGGGAGCTCTGGTTGCTTTGGCCATGTCTAAAGGCAGATTTGCTCAGTATTTGTTTGTTTTCTAAGCTGTGAGTGTGCTTGTGTGCATTCTTCTCTTTTAGTTTAGCTTAAACCTTTCCTAATCCTGTTAGCAGAGATAAATCTCCCTGAACCACAAATGTCTTCACAGGAGTTTGCACGAGCTGAATTAATTCTGCATGAAATCACGCAGGGCGTCCTTGTGTGGGTAAACACAGCCTCACGTTCTTCCAGCATCCTTGGCTTTCCTTGCCTGCTCTCTCCCCTCTTGGCGGGGGAGGCCACATTGAAGCTTCTCATTCTCAATTTCCACAGGAAAATAAACAAATCCCCCTTCACCACCATGGCGACTATGCAGGAAAAAGGCTGAGTGACCCCAAGCGAGGCTCTCTGGGTGGGGCCTGTCAAGAAAGACTCCCTGAAGGGCTGGGTGCCAGCAGGACCACATCCCTGACCTAGTGACATGCAGAAGGAGGGATTGTTCCCAGTCCTAACCCCGCTGCTCTGTCCTGGCACAGTGCAGTGGGAGAGGCAGCTGAGCTTAGCTCAGGATTTTGCATATTCTTTACCATGCATGTCCTATCTTGACAGTATTTATGCAAATTTTTAAGTAGAGGAAAAAGCTGTCACATAAAACAAAAAAATTCATCTGAAGGCCAAATATGTAGGTTGGTTAGCTTCTGTGTTTTCTCTTTTTTTTCAATTAAAAATAAGGTAACCTATAAAATGATGATCTAGTTTAATATTCTCATTACATGTTCCAGGCAGTATCTGAGTCACGCCATTTGCGCTGTGCTTTGTACCCCCGCGGGGGATGTAAAAGCTCCATTTTTGGAATTTTCCTAGGTCCACCCCAGTCACATGTACCAGGTGAGAGTACAAGGGTGCAGGATTGTGGGTAGTGAAAGTGAATTCTCTCAGGATAAAATTGCTGCCAGGATAGAACCCATAAGTCCTGATGTAATGGGTTTGGGTGGTCCTGTCCTTGCAATCCATGTCACCTTTTTGAGTGGAAACACACCTGAAGTCGAAAGAAATTCCCAGTGGATTGTCTTGTCCTTATTTTTATTTCTGGTTGGTGGAACGCCAATGAGTTTAATTCCCACCTAGTGCTAAGATCTGCCACCTTTAATTGTCATCAAAAAACAATTATAATGAGCACAAAAGGAGCTGCCAGAGGATGTCTCTTCTTCAGCACAGGAAGAGCTGTTGCATGTGTTTATGCCATGAGCAGCCAGTTCTCATCAGCACGGACGTTTCTTATGCAGATAGGGGTCTTCTGGCTTGTCCGGGCCATGTCACCTGGGTACTTTTGCAGAGATAACTAGTAAGATGTTTGCTGGTTAATGCCAATTGTGATAGTGGGTTTTGTGATGCAGGTTCTCATTTGCTAAGAGCCAGAGTGAACCAGACTTGCCTTCTGGGATCTGCATACCACAACAGTCCAGAGATCACAATTGTGAAGATTTTTTCCCTGAAGACTCAAGGTCACAGCTGAGGTACAGTAATCCAATAATTTATTGCTGATCAGCTCAAAGCCCCCATTATGAGCCACAGTGCCAAACCTGTTTTCACATAGCTAAGAGCATTTACACTGAGGGTTACCATACCCAGCTCATATACAGGCGCCTTCATCTGTGAGACAGCACTTGGGAGCCTTTTTCACCATTACAGGGTCATGGAAAACAAGGCTGAATGTTATCTTCACTTTAGAGCACTTTTTACCCGATAGGCAGGGGCTGAGAAAAGGGATTCTCCTTTGGGTTATAGATCCCCCACCTGCTGTATCTCCATACCACTCCCAGTGCGGTGAGCTCCAGGGACTTGGCAGATCTCAGCCCTTTTTCCACTAGAATTGCAGTTTTCTCCTTGGGCTGTGTCTAAATTTCCTTGGCATGGAGGGAAGGACTGACGTTACCACCACTCCAGGGAACGCAGTAGCATACAATTATTACTTTTCAGATATGCTATACAGATACACTTGGAAACCTCCGTTCTTTCCTTCCTTAAAAATACATGGCTCTAGTTACAGCATCTGGAAGATGTGGGTCTCTGACTCTCATGGTTTGCCTGTTCACGGTGACAACCTGCAGTAAATGTCATGGGTCATCCATGCCAGACAGCTCAGCCTCCCAGCCAATTTCTGTGCTTGGCTTTGGGGTGAACCAGCCAGACTCCACCAAAAAACAGCCTACAGGACTGCTCCCACGGGGCAGCACAGCACTGTGGTGTTTGGCTTCCATCTTCCCCTTGCAGCCCTTCTGTGCCATCCTAGACCTTGTGCCTTGGCTGTCCCCTGCCACCACCCATCCTCCTGCAGACCTTGCAGCACAGCCCTTCAGTGCCAGGCAGGAAAATCATCACCTTCATGGGCTGCCACACAACTCCCAGATTATTTTAGACATGTTGACTTCAAGCACACACACAAGCAGCTATTGTGTCTTATGAGCACAAGGCCCAGTGCCACATGTTGTGGGCACGATCGTTCTGCTCCAGAGCCAAGCTGGCCTTGGGTGGTGTCAGCAGATGTTCTGTACTACATGTCCTGGGAGGCTGGGAATTGTTCCGTAGGCTGGATGCCATTAGAGGTACCGATACAACCTTTACTTATTGACTAATGAAATTGCATTTCCCAGTGCAGGGGTATACCTGCATGCTGTTAGCATTGGAGATTTCAGGTTGCAGACCTACTGCTGACTTCAGTGAGTCTATTGTAGTATTATCTTAAATACTGTCTTTTTTATTTTATGTTTTTTCCTTGAAAGTTGTCAGTTGAAATTTCTTTTTTGTTTAACGCCTAAAAGTTTCCTTTCCCTGATTTGCCCTCTTCCTCTCCTAAAACATATGCATGCACAAAAAACTTGACTTCTAGAAGTCTGGATGCTTTCCTAATGCATTTAATGGCACTGAGGACATGAAATACTGTACTGAGTCCTCTGGGAAACCTACAATTAGTGAGATGAAAATACCTTCTGTAAATGATTGAGTTCATGAAACAGTGTGAGTAATTAAAATGCTGTGCAGGACAGAGCTGAAAATCCTTACAGGATTATCAGTGAGGCATTGTTTAAAAGATGTCCTTGGGTTGGACAGTGGCAGCAACATTGAGTGCAGGCATTACTCAGAGCTCCTGCTGAGAATGGAAGGTGGCAGATACCATGTGCAGTACCTGGTTAGTCTTCTGTTTTATTCCATTTTTATCCTTGCCATTCCAGCTGAGAGAAGCTCTTCATAATTTATTTCATCCCAGGAGGTCTGCAGGTTGATTGATTGGTTGTTGGAGTAGTTTTTTTTTGTTTTGGTTTGGTTTTTTTGATTGTTTTTTGTTGTTGTTGTTTTTGTTTGTTTGTTTTGTTTGTGTTTGCTTTGTTTGTTTGAGTGTTGTGGTTTGTTTTTTTAAATTAGTCTGTTAATGATGGTTGGGAGTGTGGAGCCAGGGAGGGGACAACTTTGAAAAGTTGTTTGCTGTACCTCTACTTGTCATGGTCTTAGTGCATATGTAGATATGATCTTATCCAAGAACAGGCACCAAAGAGCTGCCCACAGCCCTGCTTAAGCATTTAACACCTAGCTCCGGTTTCCATGCCTGGTTTCCAAAGGTGTTTTAGTGCCTGAAAATGCCTACAGAGCTTTCAAAGGGCCTTAGTTCATTGGATACCCAAATTGCAGTGACTTTGATGGGACTGATATGTTGAATTTTATTAGGATCCTTTGAAAATTCCACTAGGAGTCCATTTGCCATGCACCCAAAATCCTTGCAAAGTATAATCAGGGTTTGTTTTTTGTTTGGTTCGGTTTGTGCCTGAAGCTGAACTTCTCGACACGGCAAGTCCTGCCTAGCATGCACAGGACATCTCAGAAATGGCAAAGGCTGCAAGGTGCTCACACACTCTGATAACCAGTTGGACAGGGTTAAAAAGGACAGTGACAGGTTATGCGAGTGAGCAGTGGGTAATTTACTTTGTGAAGATGTTTAAAACTCACCATTGTTTTGGGTTCACGAGTGGAAGTTTATTATGATAAATCTGTTGGAGAGTAAGGTCACTTCTTTTTTCCTGGGTGAAAAGTGAGGCTAGAAAAACACAGAAATACAGTTTACAAGCACAGTTAGCAGACATCTCCATCCTTTCACATGTGGGGTGGCATGAGTGACCTGGTGGGTGTGGGCTGGAGGAGGGAGGCAAAAAGGGAAATGATTTGAACACAGTAGGCCTGGAGTGAATTTGAGTTGAAGAACTTTTCAGGGAGGACAGGGATGAGAGAAAGGGAAGAAGAAAGGAAAAAATAAATTTTCCTTGGTTGGGTGAAGGTGATGGGACCAGAGGAACTGGTGTGAAGATGTGTGTGAGTGGGTCAGACCTGAGCCATGCATGTGGGCAAGGGGGAGCTGACTTGGGTAGAAAACAGCTTAAACAAGGACACATGGCAAGAAGGTAGGAAAGGGAGTAGGAGCTGAAGGTGGGGAATGTAGAAGGTGAGTCCAGCATGACAATGGGGGTGAGATGGCAGGCAGGTCTTTCCTTTTCCAGAGGCAGTTGCTTATGAATACCCATTATGTCTGTTTTTATCTCTTTGCAAGGAAGCTTTCCAAAAGCATGAATAATACCTTCTTAGGAAGAGGATAAAGCCCCTCCTTTTCATCCTGCTTTAATTCACGCTTCCTCTGCTTTGGTGGCTGCCTTGTACATGGTGCTGTTAGAAGCGCAATTATCATTCTTCCTGGTTGGGCGGTATGAAGGGCGTAGCCTCTCTCAGCATCTCCTGGAGGCTTATTACTCAAGAGAGAGGAGCTGTGCACAAGAAGCCAAATTAAACTGAGCAAAGAGGAGGCCGTTTCCACCGCAGGGATGGAACAGATTGTTTTGCTGAAGACCAGGTCAGGAGCCGATCTAGGGGAGAATGTAGCTGGAAGCCTGCAATGTAGGGAGTTTGTGCCGTGGAGATGAAAGGCAGAACACTGTGATTCTTTGTGGCTTAGCCTGCCTCCCTCCCTTTTGTCCACTGCTTTAGGAATGTGGGCTGCTGAGTGCCCTCTACTTGAAAGTGGAATATCGTCCTGCACAGACTTCAAGGCTAGAAGTTGTAAAATTTTGACCCTCTCCTCTACTCTTCTTCAGGATCTTGAGTGTTGCTTCTTAGAGAGCTGTCCTGACCTAGTCTAAAGATCCCAAATCATGGAAAATGTAGTGTATCCTTGAAAGAACCACCTTCTCCCCTCCTTTTTTAAAAAGCACCACTTTTTTCAACATGAATTCATCTGTTTTTTAACTGTCTCCTACCATTGTATCACCACTGTTTTCCCTCTGCTTTTTGGCAACACCTTACACACCACTCAATGGTCAGCTTAGAGGGGCAAACAGAGTCTCCATCTCTGTTTGCCAGGATTCCAGATGTCTCTGAAGGTTTCTGAGCACCAGGCAGCAAACAGTTAAGGCAACTGAGCCCCAGGTCTCAGAACATTTTGCTAGGGAGCCAGGTGAGCAAAGAACAGATAAAGGCAGCACCTGCCTATGGGTTTGGAACAGCCTGGGGCCATGGATAAAATGTAAATACACTCTGAAAATCTTATTGTCTGACACTGTGCCAGCGTCTTCTGGGCTCTTGTCATGGAAAATATTTCAGCTGAGGTCATTCAGTCAGCAAAAAAACAGGATTTAATACCCTCCGAGGTGCCAACTTGCTTCTTTCTTTGTGTCGATAAATAAACAAAGTAGGGTAGCATTTCATGTTGCCAGGATGATCTTTGTTTTATTAGGAAGGGCTTAAAGGTTGTTGATTTTTATTTCTTTTTTTGTTGTTTTTTTTTCCTCCTCCTTCCTCCTCTTCAAATGCAAAGACTATATGTTTCTGCTCCCTTACTCTGTTTGCTCCTCCTGGCTCATGAACACGCCCAGCCTTTAGAGTTAGAACTAATGTCTGCTTCTTGTAAATCTCTGCTGGCTGCCCCAGGCTGTGTTTTTAATTCCTTTATTCAGCTTTGAGATGAGTAGGAGAAAGGTGCAGCTTTTTGAGATGATGGAAGTTGCCATTTCCCTTCTTCAGTCAATTAGGCGCTTTGGTTGTTTTTAGCTAATTCTCTAAAACTTTCCATTGATGATAGCGCTGAGGGGCGTGTGGGGAGCTAAGGGATCTGGGAGGGAGAAGAGGGAGGGCTGGTAACTGGATTATCTACAGGTAGGATGACAGATTTGCTGCCTGTGCCTCTGGGACGGAGAAACAACCTGACTTCAGAGCTGCATTCAGAGCAGCTGAGCTTCTTGTCAGTTAGATTTATGGTTTTTGATTGTGTTTGTGTGGTGTCTGTCCCTTCTCAAGAGTGACATGAGACATGATGATTCTGTCAGTGTGCTCGGGGAACCCATTGCTTTGTCTTCCAAATCCTTACAGTGGGAAATCCCTTTAAAGTTTGCATGGTGCTTCCCTTAATTATGTGTCTTTGAGACCCTTCCCGACATCCTTCAGCTCCAGACCCTTCCACCACTGCCTGTTTTGGGTAGGTCAGGGTGTGCAGGCACTGCTGGGTGAGGAGGAACCCTCTGTCTTGAGGTGATCCCTACCTACTGAAAGCCATCACCTCACCTATTTTTCGGCCAGCTGTCTCTCCTGGCTCCTCTGGGCTTTGCTCACTGGGCTGCAACACCCAAGCCTCTTGTGGGTGGTGACTGCCTCATACAGACGTTGTAGAAAGCCCTACAACATCCTGGGAAGTCCAGCAACAGTGTTCCCTTTCTTCCACTGTGCTTCAGCAATGATGTGAGAGCAAAGGATGGGCTTTCTCTTCTGAAACATCAGCTCTTTCTGCTTTCAGACAGAGAAGGAATGAGATCAGTCCTTCCACATCAGCACTTTTCTTTATCTTCTTGTTTTCAGCCCTAAGTCTGTCAGGGTCTGTGGCTCACCTGGTAATGAGTCTGCAAACCTTGGGGCTGGGAATCATCTCACCTGATTTTGGTATCTAAAACTTAGACATAAAGTTTAAGATTGTCATCTAGACTCCCTCTTTGCTCAGTGAGGAGTGATAAACAGCCCATACCATTCACCTTACCCATTCTAGACATTTGCCTTAGGTTGGGATGATTCATGCTTTGGAAGCTCTCGTGCACTCCACAAACTGTCTGGGAGGCATAGGGGAACATTCAGATCTGGACCCCAAACTCTCACAGCGCTCTTCAGCTGAGAAATCCAGTACCCGCTTCTCTTTACCATTTACCATGAATACTATCTATGTGAAGGGTGAAATTACACTGTCCTTTGTTTTAAGGGGAGTGACCTGTGCCCCTCTGAGTATTGAGATGTCTTTGTGCTGATTTTGGTTTCAATGGAGATGGAGTTCTGCCTGTGGTGGCACAGAGGAGATTTTTTTAAGTGAGAAGGTAATAAGTACTTTGTCAAATGTTGTCATTCTGCTATCAGGTTTTTTTTCAATCAATCAGGTGGATTTCAAGGCAACCAGTTTCAGAGCTGATGAAAAATATGGGGACCTGGTTTCCATTAAAACTAAAGATCTCACCTGCTTTATATTTACCCTTAGGTTAGTCTGTGATGTGATTGCTTACCCCTGTGTATATCTTTGAAGGGGAAAGACTGCAGGCATTCCCCACCCCACATGAGATACAGACCTTAAAATACAAAGGGGAAAATAAAGCTCGGAGCTGAGCTAATCTTCTAGGGTTGCTGCTGGGAGCACAATGGTGGCAAATTGCTGTGGCAGGGGACTCTGCTCTTCAACCAAAAACAGGAACTAGGCTGACAGGACAATAACAGTGTGTTGGCTCAACTGGCAAACACACATCCCCTTTGGACAGACTCAAAATGTTACATTGAGAAGCAGTTAATACACCGTTGTGTAAGGTTCCTAATGGACTGGAGCCAGAATGCTCCATTAACCACACACATATAAAATATTCATTGAGCTTGGGTTTCATTGCCAAGCTGGAGGGGGGAGAAGCTTTGTGTATAGAGATAACACTGTCAGTACTGAGGGCTGAAGGGAGGAGTTGATGATGTGTTCTGAAATCTTTTTTTTTCATTTTAAGAGAAGCTCTTCTGATCCTTGGCAGGGGGCTAAAGGGTGCAAAGAGGATTAAATGCAGTACTTGCCAGGTTTTACATTTCATGTTTAATTGACCAAGGGTTGAAGGTACCTCCTGCCTCTGTGCCAAAGTCCCTAATCTGCTCTGTACCACATGCTTTCTGCAAATTAAACACAGGGTCAGTCTTTAGAAAACAAAAATATTGCAAAAACCACCATTGTGTTCCCTGGAAGGTTGGCTTCTAAACAGAAGTAAAATTCCCTAAGCACAGGAAAGTGGGGACTGTGGTGATAGGAAGTATAAGCACGAAGGTTTCTCTCTGGAAAGTACATGTACATCTGTTTTCGTGCAAGTTTTAGGTGTGTAGTAAAAGGAGATCTGTTTTCTGGGCGCTGAATGTACAATAAACATTTAGAAGAGATTTGGTTGGGAGAATTGGCTTGTCTTGCTGCTGGTGCTTGAATTAGGAGACAATGAGGCAAATCGTAAAATTGTATTTCAGACTGAATGAGTAAACATGTGTGCAAAAGATACTGTCCATGTGACCCCTCTCTCTTGCCAGAAGGCAACTTTGTGTATCCACTTAAGCCAGACATGCTGGGAGAACCACAGACCCGCTGAGGAGGAAGAGGCAGGCTGTGGTGCTGTGTGGGATGGATAAATGGGAAGATGAGGCCAAGAAGGAACATGTAGTGGTTTGCCTGTGCTCTGGGGGCTTTGTATATTGTGGTGTCTGGGCAGCCTTGGAGAGGATACCGGAGAGGAGCTGGTGACCCTCCTTGTGCATCACATCTGGTCATGGTTGTGTGAGCCCCAAGAAATACAAGGGAGAGGTCCAGGAGGCAAAACACAACATTGTGATGGTAGAGGATGGTAAAGAGCAGGAGATCCATTACTGCACTCAGTACTTGTCCCAGACAATGAGAGGCCCATTGTGTGTCTAAGGAAGTGGTGCGGGAAGGAAACAGAAATGGAAGAGATGCTCAAAAATGGGTGGGAGGGATGATCTCTTCTGAAACGGCAGCAGCCAGGTTGGTGGCACTGGGAATGAAAACAAACACTGGGAGTCTTCAGAATTATTTGAGGTGAGGTCCTGGAGAAGAACAACATCCTGATGGCAAATTTCCCTCTGCACCTTCATGGCAGGACAGAACAGCCACCAATAATATTCAGATCACCCAACAGTCTAAGCAAATCCCCAGTTAAACCAGGCACACACAGACCAAGAACAAAAGTATCTGTGCTTTCCTATAAATATTAAATGCATATAAAGTGTGGATGGGTGAATTCCACTGTACTGGCCTCACAGAAATCTTATGGAATGAAGCTGATCAGTACAACACTGCACTACCAGGATACTCATGATGTGGAAATAACAGGAATAGATTTTGCTGTTGGAGGAGTAACTCACAGTCAGTTGGAAATCAGAGTCCAATAAGATAAATCAGTTATTTGTGTCATCATTTGCCACCTACTCTCTATGGATAGGATGTTGCCATGCCAAATCTAGAAAAACATTATAAGAAACTTATCCTTTTAAACAGCTGGCCATGGCAGTGAACATATCTATGAAATACTTCAAAAAGATCAGAAGCAATAGAGAGTATACAAGAAAATAGACTGGAGAAGATTTATCCTACTTAGGATATAAAGGGCAAATTTTAATTTATATTTCTAAACAGACCAATAAATGGGAAAAGTAATTTTTGACTAAGACCTTGTTTAAATTATAGCTGTTGCACTGAAGAATGGCTTGGCAATAGTAACCATTCATGGTCATTTTCATTACATCAGTAGGAATAATAACATTAGGAAAAACCCAAAGACCATGACTGTTTTTATTTTAAAAGTGTTTTAATATTAAGAAATTTAATTAATTTTAATAGCATTAATGAGTGGGAAAATTAACTGAGAGTGTAAGTACCATGCCTGTATAGTGGAGAAAACATATCAGTTCCCAAAATTCACCTAATGCCCAAAAAAGTTACTACAGTTAAACAGTGGAGAAGGGGACAATAAAATGGTATCCTTTAAAAAGCAGAAGTTCATGCCTAAACAAAGAAATCAGAGAAGAATATGATTTCTTACAAGTTAAATGTAAACCTATTGCAACACAAACTAAATGGTTTGAAGAGTGACTCATAAAAGACATGAAAATCATAACAAATTTCCTTCAAATACAGCAGGAGCTGAGAGTCTGGTGAATTCAGCAAATGCCCAAGGTGTTCAGCAAACCCACTGACAGCAGAAGCACTGCCTGTGCAGCAAACAGGAAAGTCCTCCAAGGTTTGAGCCCAAAGAATGGAGCTGAATTGAATTGTTAACAGAAGAGCTTTTAAAACAGACATGAATGAAATGTACAATAGCAAATCACCAGGACAAATTATATTCACTCAAATATCCTAAATTGCTCTGGTGCGACACTTTTGGGTTCAGTCAGCCTCAATCCCAGCGGAGGTAACTGAAGTGACACCAATCCTAAAAAGTGTTCCAGCAGGGATTACGAAAAAACTGCAGGTGACTCAAGTCTGGCTTCTCTACCAGGAAAAATTGAAAGGAAATTACAACAGATTTGGTGGCAGCAATCCTAAATACAATATATTGCGGGTGTGCTAACATGACCTTTGTAAATTAAAGGCATGCATTGCAAACCCTGGAAATCTTCAAAGGAATGATGGAGCATCTGGAAAAGCATGTAACACTTAATATAGTGTTCTTGGGGTTTGGAATGGGTTTTGAAAAGGTTTCAGCCAGGTATGAAGAAAAAGATAGCTGTATCTAGCCAATTTTCACACTAGAAAATGTTCTTGTTCCTTTTAGTGATCCTTTGGGGGTAAGGAGGGGAGGGCAGTCCTTGTAGAGTTTCTGGGGCAGGGGAAACTGTTCTTCAACAGCGCTACCTGAAAAAAGTATTAGTAGGGAGGGCAGAGAAGTCACTCATGCCAAAAAACCACTCTCACAGTGATAACTAAACCTTTTTGGTCCTTTTCTCAAGGATCTTGAGAGACTGGGCAATACAATGGTGGACAAAAGTCAGTGTCAATATACATAAATAACCCAGGGGAAAATAATCCTGACTGTTCATGCCTCTAGGTTGCTATGTTTTCTGTGGTTTCTGTACTCAGGAAAAATGATTAATAAAGTCATAGCTGCTCATTTTCCTGAAATGTCAGACAAGTACTAGAAGTCCTATAAATGTCAAAGAGAATTTTTTTGAGTTTTTTTTTAATAATTGACCGCAATATAAGAAACTTGTGTCACTGCAGTATATAGAGGAGAGAGATAGAGATGTTGATCTTCCTGTAGTGTTCCTGCATCTTGGTTGCTGCATGCAAGACTGCTTGCTCAGTTTCCAGAAAATATGCACCAGAAGTAAAAACAGCATAGAAAAGAACAGTAAGAGTAGCTAGAATTATGAAATGTCTCTTTTTTTAATGGAGAAGTCTAAATAAAGTAATGCTTCTCAGCTTTGAAAACTGAAGAAACATTTGACGGAGGCTCATAAAATCATGAGTGATTGAGAAGAGGTGAATAGGAATTAACCATTCCTTTCTCCTTGCAACATAAGAGCTAAGGGTGCTAAGGAAACTAGACGGATAGAGGCATTGAATAAAAGGAGTACTTTTTCATTATTTTATTGTGGAAGTGATGACAGATACTGGAAATATCAAAATAAAAGAAATTTAAGAGAGGATCAGTCAAAATTCTGTAGGATCCAATAACCCAAGATTACTGAACACAATGGCCTGTGTCAGCTTGGAGATTGCTTCAAGTCCCCAAGTTGACAACGGCCAGAGCTGGAACTGTGACCATTCTGTGCATGGCCTGCGTTGTGTGTCTGTTTAATATCTGCTTTTGGACAGTGTTGCAGGTAAACTGCTGGGCTAGATAAAGTTTGGCTTTACCTGTTTGTATCCCTATTCTACTGAGGTTGAACCTACTTAACTCCAACATTTGTTTCCTGCTTTGTGTCATCCTGCAGTTCACTTGGAAACATTCCTTTTCTTTTCTGTAGATTTGTGTGAGCTTTTGGCCCAACTGCCAATACTCAGCTTTTCCTGCTTGACGTGCAAGTTTTCTGCATCCTGATTCTATGGATCCCTTTTTATATCTGGAGATCAGCACTGTGTGTTTTCTTTTAAAAAATCACACTATTTCAGCCAGATTCACAAAATCAGTTGATTTATAAGCCCTGAGTTAACAATGCATGTAAATAGAGGACTAACTTTAAGCATATGCTTAAGTTCTGTGCATCTCAACCACATGCTTAAGTGCTTTGCCAGATAAAAATAGAAGCATGATTTAACAGTAAGCCTGACTTTCCATTGTGCTATTTTAGTTTTATGCTGATTTAACTCCAGCTAACTGAGCCAGGATACAGGACTTGGTTTGGAGAAGACAGCTTTGGTCTGAAAACAAGTTATTCCAAACCCTAGAGCTGGAAGAAGTTCTCTAAGACCAAAGATTTACAAGAAAGGGTGTGAGGGCAGAGTGTTAGGCTGCTTCTTCTGGATTCATGGTATGAGTTTGAGTTTCATGCTGGAATTGCACAACATCCAGATAAAAGTGGGTGTCTGGCCATGCTGACTAAGTTAAAAACATCCAGATGTGAATGTTTTGGCTATGGAAACTTTTGTGCTTTAAATGTGCTAGCCCAATTTTCCTTGGAGAATATTTGGACTTCTCTCTCTGCCAAGATTTCTTTCTCAGCATCATTTAAAATGTTGAGCAATGTAGAGATTTGCCTATAACACAGCATATAGATCTACTCCTTGAAAGCTAATCACAGGCCATTTCAACTGGATTTGCCTAAAACATAAACAGATATTAGGAGAGCAAAAGTACTGCTCCTGTTTTGAACTGAACTGAAAGATTAAGGAACCTCAACAGCGCTTAAGAAAGGAACAGGAGAATATTGTAAATATTATGCTAGAAGGATGAGATGCTGCACCCACCCAGGTTTGATAGCAGTCCAAAGGCATGGAAATGAGTCAGGAGACTGGATTCTTTAATTTCTAATCTTGCAAACTTTTAAATCAGAGAATCAGCAGCCTAATTTTGTTTGTATTACAGTTACACAGCAGTTTGAAAAGGACACATCAGACTTTTCATAAAATAATCTAGATTTATACTGATTGCTTTCAGCTCTGTGTGAAAAGCTGCCCTACAATTTGAAATGCTACTGACTTGAAATTGTTGAGGACTCTTAGTTTTGAGTCATGTTATTGAATGTATTTCTTTGTTCTGCATTGATTATTTAATAGGGGAAAGGAGAAGGCATAAGAAATCCCTAGAATCATTTGAAGGAAAGATGATCCTGCTCCACTGAAACCCTTGGTTTACAGATGTCCCCTACGAGACTTTTAGTGAACATCAGACAAAGAATGGCAGTAGAAGTTCCATTGCATCCTGTCAGGTAAGGGAAATGAGGGATCAGGGCAGCAGGTGGAAATCCATAGGAACCTAAAGGATGATGTCCTGTTTTGAACCTGAGTTACTGAACTTCCTCATGCAACATTTCTGCTGTTTTATGATAGAAAGACCAATTGACACAGCTTCCTTGTAAATTTCTCAGTCATATGGCAGTGATCAAAAGTTGTGGTAAAAAAAAAACCTGTATGAATTGATAGGGAATATAAAGTAATATTTGTAATGCTATGCAAGTTGCTGAGGTTTTTTTTAATTTTTTGCCTCTAGCTCTAATGTAGCCTGCAAAGCTGATGACTAAATTTTGTGTGTTCCTCTAGACTAAAAATATAAATATGTCCTTATATAAAAACTAAAGGAATTCCTATATCTCTGAGTTTCATGAACAGCTTACCCCATCACATTTGTACTGAAGTCTTTCAGGACTGGTAAGATTAGTTTCCTTTTTTGGCTGAGTAAATGCAAACTAATACCAGATTGTGTAGGCAGCTGTGGATTGATATGAGTGAAACATAAAAACTTGTCAATATCTGCAGATATTTTTTTGACAGCAGTAGAAAATGACAGGGCTGGAGCCACAGGGTGCTGGAATAAATTTTTTTCCACCACATATGGGAAGGGAAGCATTGAGTCTAGAGGTAGGAAGAGTTACCTGCATGGAGATTTGTGACAGCTTTGTCTTTCCATCCCGACAGTGGAATGCTGAAATAGTGTCTTTCACTGTGATGATAAAGCCAGACTAGTTTTGAAATTAGTGTCTGCTGTCTTCTGCAATTAAGACTGCAGCAGTTGGTTTTATGGCTCCCCAGGCCCAATGAGAAATATGAGTTCTTCTTAAAACACTGAGGAAAATATTATGAAAAAGCAGTGCAGATTTTGTGTGCCAGTGCAAAATGGGTGTTGAGATACCATGGCTAAAAGCAGAGGTGTTGGACTTGCCTTTAATGGGTACCTTATCTGGTGAAATTACATACAATTCAGGGCTTATTTGCAGTTGTGTGCACAAATAGGTGTGTGTGCTCTGTCTGAGCATAGCAGAGACCAGCCTGGGTCACAGAAACAGAGCAAGTCTTGCTCTCTGGGACTTCGAGTTGGGTTTTAGGAACATGGGCCTCCAGTCCCCATTTTATTATAAAATTTTTCTGTGTCTTTCTGCCAGCTCTGACAATTTATGGGCAGGTACTTACACATAGCAATATTTGTGCATCTGAATATATATAGGGAGCTGTGCTCTCCCACTCTTGCAGAGAAGCAGTGGAAGGACTCCTGAGCACACCTATGCCACCACTCTGGTTTTGGGACTGGAATCTCAGCCATAGGAAAGTGCTCTCCTGGAAACAGCAAACAAACAGTGGGTAGTCCTCTCCTGCTTCAGCATATCCCCAAGTCCTGGTGCAAGAAACTGCTTTCCATGTGGGCAGTTATATCTCCCAAAACATTTACATGCATATGCACATGCTCTCTCAGGTTTTTTGCCCTTAAGCATAAAACACAAACCCCTTTCAGGTGTGAAACCTCCATATCCCCACAGTTGGTTTGCTGCGTACCTCACTAGGAGCAATATGGGTGCACAGAAAATGGCTTCTTTCACAATGTAGTTCCAATTCACTGTTCCATTTCCCTTGTACTGAATTGCTTGCTAATGCCAATATAACCTCTGCTTCCCTCCCTCTCCATCCTCAATGTAAATCGACTTGCTGCAACCTGCTACTCTCAGAAATTACAAAGCCTAGGAAGATAATTTGTTGCTGGTGCTGATAGCATCTGTTTATTCTAATGCACCAGTTGGGCTGTGCTTGCCTGCATGCTGGGAGAAAATGACCTTCAGTAGAATCACAAACTTAACTCTGGAGCAGCATCTCCCTCGGAGGCTGGCTGCTGGGAATCTGGAGTCCATGTTTTCAGGGAGGCAGCAGCCAAACCAGGAGCAGGTCTGCCACCAGGGAGGCAGAAAGTAACCTACAATTTTTTAGAGAGTAAGAAAATATTGGAAAAGTCACAGTCGATTTGTGGCCTGAAAAAATGCTGTGCACCAGATCTTTTTTAAGATGCTAGGCTTCCTTGTTTTCATAATTGTGAAAACTGCTTCTGCTACTTTGCACACCAATGCCCAATTAGAGTTCAATGCTGGTGCCTCGAGGAAGGTCTGATTAGGACATTCTCACTTGGAAAATCAGATAAATAAAGAAGATAATGGAGTTTAAACTAAATAATCCATAGGAGTTCAATTGGCTGACTGGTTGTGATAAAATTGATAATAATGGCACAAAAAGAACCTTCTTTGTACCTTATGAATAAACAGAAGATGAATATTTTCTCTGGATAATGGAATAATTTTCATTTCATTGGTACTTGGGAGTATATTAATCAGGTTCTAAAGTTACATATGCAAATCTCACTGGGTTTTTCTAACTCCAAATCCTGGAGGTAAAAAGCTGAAGAGCTCCCTAGGTCTTTATTTTGATTTCTGATAAGAAACCCTGGGGGAGTTCTAGAGGCTAAAGAAATCTAAATTTAGATCAATATATTAAATAGATTGTTATGATCATCAGTAATTAACATTAATATTAATTCAAGGAAGTTCAAGGATATGCAAGGAATACATAGGGAATTACATAGTAAAGCAATGTATCATATGAAGAGACATCTAGTACTGCTTTTTTTGGAAACTAACTACGGTCAGCTTCAGAAAAAAAGAGATCTATCTGGTTGATTATTACACTAATGTTGATGTAAGAATTTCGTGCATGCCTTAAGCTTGCTCCCACACATATTCTTTCATAAACTCAAATGATAATAGTATCAAATAAGAAATAGCAAATGGATTCCAATTGTTTCAGTTACAGATTTCAAAGTGGGATTTATAAATAGGTTTAAAGTATAAATACATCAAATATTTGTATTCCAAGTGGGGTCCATTTGTTGCACTGAGTTGCTTAATGGTGTGCCAGTGACTGTAAGAAGGGGTGAACTCCACTCTGCTGGTGTTAGCAGATGAGAGAAGGACCAGTTTAGCATGGTTTGGATCCTTCAATAGAATGGAAATAGCAAATAATTTTTATTTTCAGGATCCTACAGGTAAAGGAAATTTAAAATCTGAGATCTATGTACCAGATGGAATAGACTGGGCTGAGAAACAGGAATCTGGAAAATGATTGAGGGCTTGAATGCATAAACTGGCTGAATGTCATCTCTCACTCCCAGTGCTGTGGCCAAAGGGTCTAAAACAATCCTTGGATCCTTTCTAATACCTGCTTGATATTCCCTGTCTCTATACTCAGGGATTGCTTTACTGCTGTGTTTGGCATCTGTGCAACTCTTTGGGAACACTCCATCCAGCTGTGGTACCCACAATTAAAGAAGGATGTTGAAAACCTGGCGGTCTTTCAGAGAGGAGCCACAAGAATGACTGGAGGATTGGCAAACACGCCTTAGAGTGCAGTCCATCTCCTTAGCTTACCAAACGACAAGTCAAGAGAAGTCTGGTTTTCAAGTATGCTATATAAGGAAGAGAAATTAATGAACAGAAGTTTCTTTGGGCAATAGTATAACAAGAATTAGTAGTTTGAAGTTGGATGAGTTCATACTGCATATAAGTCTTCAATATTTAAGAGCGGAAACCATTATTGGAGCAAAAGTCAGGGCCATGATTTATTCCATCATTTGCAGTAGAGATTGGATGCTTTTCCCATTGGTTACACTCAGGTTCATGCAGGTTATTCCTTCAGGGCAGCAGCCTTGTTGCTGGCATCCTTTCAGAACCTAGCTGACCATGGTTGCCCTCTGGCTCTGTTTGTTTATAGATCAGGGTCTTCATTCCAAATTATTTGTGATCTAGAGACACAAAATCCTTCAAGATACTAATTCTGCTGTCTGACCCTAAATTCCATTCTTCAGTTTCACTGTAGGATTGGATAGAAAAAGCAAGAATTTGTGGAAGAATTCGTATGTGAATTTTTGTTTGACCATATGAAAAGCTTAGGGACTAATGTTAATTTTAAAGCCATTTCTCCATGTTTTCAATTCCTATATCAGCACACAGCCTTTGGCAGGGGGCAGGGTAGACAATTTTGAATTAACAGTTAGAGGCACTCTTTCCTCAATGGATATTGCAAGTTTTGTTTCTTTATAAAATAAATATATTGTATAATTAGATTGATGAAAACCCTGTTTGAATAAGGGTCAGAAAAAAGTGCTGAATTAACCTGTGATTTCCGGACTTTTAAAAACCAATACCTTTCATCCTTGTATTTCTTTAGGTTTCCAGAAAAACAGATGAATGACTGTGTGTGTTCTCTGGGATAATGTGTCTATTGGGAACCCTATAATCTCCCTCAAAAGATACCCTGCATGGTAAATATTACCTCTTCACCCAAACTCTCCTTGCATGTCAGCCTTTCAGGTCCAAGTTGTTCCATTTGTGTGCAGAGAGCAAAGGGTGGATCACTGTCTTAATCAAGGTCAGTGTGTGATACCTTTGCTATTCTTCCAGCTATTCTCGGCTGGTGAATAAAGAGTTAAAAATAGGACATAGACTTTCCTATTCTGTAGTCTTTATTGCTAGCCCAGAATGTTTATAGAACCTTTCTCAGTGATAGTGTGTTTTGATTAGTATTCACATTTCTATCCAGATTTTTCTTTAAAAGGCTGAGTTGAATGCAGACCACAAGATCAATTGAATCGTGTTTGCCAGTACATCATTAGCAAGTCAGGCCATCGGTCACACTGGAATTTTTTTCAGCCTAACTGAGTTGATTGATCTTCATATTTTTAGTGCCCCTTGATAGATTTATTTTTGTTTAAAGCACATCAATAGAAATATCTCAAATCAAATCCATTTCTGAGATTCCATCTAGAACAGTAGTTGAAAGTCAGGATCAGGAACTTAAAAGAGAGGGGAGAGAGGAAAGAGGGTTCTACATCAGTGCAGCATTTTCTCCCAATGACTTGTATGAGCTTCACTGCAGGCCCCAAGGAAAAGAATTTTCTGCTTGGGCTACAGAAGGGAGTGTTGAAGTGTTGGGAGAGGCAGGGTGAGAAAGCAGCTATGATGTTCTTAGAAAAGCTTCGCTGGCAAACTAGCACAATAATTTTGCAAAAGAAAAAAAGTCTTCCCCAAGAAGGAGATTTTTGCTGACAAGGTGTTAAGAGATGAAATATCTGCTTTTATTTCATTCTGTTCTCTAAAGGGATTTAGCATTTTGCTGTGTAGCTCTTTCATACCAAACTAACTTTCAAAGTAAGCCCAGTTCCTCTGCCAACACAATTTTTAAAGGTGCAACACAGCTCTCTTTTCAGAACTTCATTTTGTTTGAAATTTGTTGAATTTGTTGTGTTTTTCATGGGCGAAAGTGAGAGTGAGTGCTTGGGGTTCTGTAAAAATAGTGGTAACATGGTTGAATCCTGCAGGAAACCATGAACAGACGTTTCTAACATCATGTGTGTGATTTCCTCCAGGCTCTGAACAGAGATCTCATAAAGGCTCCTTAATGCTGCTTGGAGGCTGATCTCTGCCCTCATCCCTCCATCCCAGAGCCCCAGACAGTGGGCAGTGCTGGGGTCCACTTACTTTCCCTTCCAGTGCTCCAGCTGGCACCAGATTTTAAGGTATGTTATGGCAGTGATAAAAACCAGCATTGTAAGATTGCCTAAGTGCTTGGATTCAGCTTGTTGTTGTGGCCTTTCAGTAGGTTTGGAATGGGAACAGAAAATGGTTTTGATCCATATTCCGCCTGGATTGCCTGTCACCATTCAGAGGCTGTCCTGCAGATCTGAGTATCTCTTTCACAGAGTGGGGGAAAAGAGTGAAGGAAAAGGGTGTTTTTTGTGTTCAACTTGTATCAGCATTGAAGTACTTGTAGCTATTCCCCCATCAAGGCATACTAAGTAGGGACACCTCACAAGGCAGTGTAAGGGCTGAATTTATGACCTGAATGCAAAACCTGTATTAGTTTCAACCTGCTTCTGGTAACATGTGTCTAATGCTAAATTATCTCTTTCATGTGGTTTTTGTATTACACGCTAACCTCAGATTGCTTTCATGTGTTCAACTTTCACGAGTTCAAGAGTTTTGCAGGAAGAGCAGTGAAATGTGTTTTTGTCAATCTGTTTAGTTTTTGGGCCAAGCCGGGTTTCCAGTGGGCAATTTGGAACAGTTCTGACTGCCCGGAGGAGAAGGAGTCAGCAGTCTGTGCGGTGCAGGCATGTGTGAGTGCATGTGCATTGAAGTGACTGCAGAGAATCCCATTTGGGAAGAACTGTAACTGCGCAGGTCAGAGGCTAGAACAACCTAGTGACAAGCAGACCAGGATGGACTGGGAAGCAGCATGACAGAATCTGTATTTTCTTAAGCATCTGTGTTTCTAGAGCTGTAGATGTGAGCGTATAAATGTTAGACCTCTCAACGGTTCATGCTGAGCAATGCTGTGCTGAACTGACAGCTCTGCTGGGCTCCCTTCTTTCTGACCTGCCTGAATATGATTTTTAAACTAGAACTAGTTTTAGATGCCTTTGGAAATATTTAGGATGAGTGGCTTCCACAGCTGGTTATTTGGATAGGGTTAGTACCAGCATGGCAATAGTCACGGGGACTTTGTGCTTGTCATGGTGTCATGTGGATTTCCTGCCTTTAAAGCCACAGCCCCTAACTCTACCCGGGCCCATGGTGGTTTTCCAGAGACCACCCATGGAAAGGATGAAGTAAACAGTCAGGGGGCTTGTATTAATGCCCATGGGGAGGCAGGAGCAGGGAGGCTGTGCTGCGGTGGGGCAGTGCAGGGGTTACAGCCCGGCTCAGGGAAGGAGTGGAAGCGTGCCAGCGTGCCAGGGATGCTTCTCCCAGCCTGCCCCTGGCCAAGGCCTGTCACTGTGATGGATGCCATAGTGTGGGCTGGCAGACAACATCTTCCTTAGGGGCGGTCTCTTTTCTTCTGCACAAAAAAAGCCCCAAACCTCTCTGCTTGCAGCACCTGCTTTGCTCCTCCATGCCGCAAGTCCTCCCTGGAGGAAGAGGTGGGACAGCTCCTTCTGTCTCTTCCTGAGTGGGATGATCTCAGCATGAGTCACTTGCAGCAGGATGTGGACCCTGTTTCTTTGGAAAGAGCACCCAACTAGCAGCTGCACAGCTCAGCACGTCCCTGACCCAGCTTCTGGAATAGGGCAGGGCACCATCTAAACCAAAGCATTCAAAGGCAAGGCTTGAGCATGCTCTAATTTTGTGAATGGCTCTCGCCTGAGAGCAGGATGTAATGACCAGAAAAGGGTGGGAATACTGTAGATCTATTTCCCTTATTCTTGGTGTACAGTTAGTACCCTCAGACTGCTCACTTCTGAGCCTACAGGGAAAGCCACAGGAGCAGTGAGCTCGCCATTACAGGTATTGGCTGTAATACAAAGGAAGATATTGGTTCATTGATCACTTCATGGTCTTGGTTCACATCTCAGTAGGGTTTCTCAGTGGCTGAGGGTAATTCCTGAAATGTTCATTTGAGTCCCAGCCTTTTTGCTATGGGAATCTCCCTTGCTCCTGCTTGTGTCTCCTTTTCTGTTCTTCATTTTAATGTATCTTAGGAGATTATCAAATATCTCCTAGACCAACACCTTCCTTTCCTCACTGAGAGGACTACCCTCCCCTTGAGTCATTGGAAAACGCTACCCCAAAGCCATTTTCTTGGGCTGAGTGACATGCTGAGCAGTTAATGAACCAGCACAGCTGTGTCCAAGCATTCCAGCAATGAACACAGGCTAAAATAGAAGCCACAAGCGGGAAACATGCAAACCCTTCCTGTGCCAGAGACAAAATCCAGGGAATGCTGGGCTGGATTTCTGGCTTTTCACGCCTCTCACTAAATAAATCCCAGTCTGCAGTCCACCCGTCCGCTCTGTCCGAGTTGGTGGCTCCTTAAAAGCTTAATGGAGACATTTCCATTGGGGCATCTTCCAGTAACAACAAAAACCCTCACACAACACCTTTACGGTAGACACATGTAATTAGGTTGGTTTTTGGGAAGGTTGGTTTGCTACAGGCAAATGCCCCATCACAGGGTTTAAATGACCAGCTTGACCAGTTTTTAACCTCA
The DNA here is from genome assembly GCA_013400915.1 of Pardalotus punctatus. Taxonomy (NCBI): domain Eukaryota; kingdom Metazoa; phylum Chordata; class Aves; order Passeriformes; family Pardalotidae; genus Pardalotus; species Pardalotus punctatus. Next base: position 189,873 of record VZTX01026716.1, on the reverse strand, counting down.
CAATGATTTTGTTACAGTTAATCCTTTCCTGATGGTCCCTGCACCCTGTTCCAAGTAACTTCAATGATACATCTTAAGTCTATTTAAAAGAAAGGGTGGAGTACTTGTCCCTCTTATTCCAGAAAGGAAACAAATCCAGGCCAGTCAAAAGGTTTCAACTAATATTGGATGCTATTCGAAATATGAAGATACTTGGTTTGTTTAACGATACAAATGTGGCGAGTAGAAGAAGGTTGTCTGGCTTTTAATCAACATTTTTGCAATGCTGGATGCAGAAGGGGAGTAGTAGTTACTATGTAGCCAGTTCTATTATTTGTATTCTGAATTTTGTGCTGTGATGCTATTAAAAAAAAAAAAAAATTTAAAAAAATCTAAGGAGTTCTTATAAAAAATAAGCAACCAAAAAAACACCCCAAAGAATCGAAAATGTGTTTCTAGTCCTTACACTTGTGTATAATATGATCCATGTGCACCCCAAAATAAAACAAATGCACCTCAGCAAATCTTATGGTTTCTGAGTCAAACCCTGTACACTCATATTCCATTCTGCATTTGACTTTTTGTGGTGTTGGCATTTCTGCAGTTATAAGTCAAGGGCTGCCCTGAAGCAGTGATTTGATCTCCCTTGCCTGAGCTTGCCCCACAAAAGCTTATCGGTAATAAATATTATCCCAAGTGACTGCGGTGTAAGTAATGGCATTCCTTGCCCAAAGATCACCCCCCAAAAATCACTCTCTGTTCATGTTTGGAAAGAACCATTGAGAAGAGAGGTGCGAATGACTCTTGCCTCTGCTCGAAATGTCAGATACAGTTCACCTGGACACCAAGAATGAGACAGACCCAGGAAGACCCACACAAACTCTAGTTCCTGGTGTCTGCCCCTGTTTTTCTGGTGAAGCCCATGTCTGAGGCTGTGCTCAAACCACCCTCTCCTCCCTTTTCTATAAGGAAGTACATGGTGCCTTTCTCTCTTTTGGTGTGGCAGCCCAGGCCAGCTGTGCACAGATGTGCACCTTCCCAGCAGCAGCCAGGCCAAGCTTGACCAGCAGACGCCAATATGGAGGGATGTGAAGGACATCAGATCCTGCCTTTAAGGCCTCTGTGGCTCAGATCCCTGCTTCCACCATCACTCCAGCACTGTCCTGGAGAAGGATAAGCCCAGGCACTCCTTCCTTCACTGCCCACGGGAGGTGAGTGTCACCCGTGATCCTACGGGGAATAAATTAGTCTCCTTTCTTAGTACTCATTCCTTCTTCATTCTTTTGCCTGCAAATATAAGCGGCAGAGGGTGGGAGGCTTTCAATACTGCTTCGTCTGTATTTTTAATTAAGTGCTTTGCATTTTAGGCTTTGCTGTAAAATATTATAGATTTCTTCAATAATAATTACACTGGGGAAAAAAGCTTCATCCGAGTTGCATAAGACTTGCTTTATCCAGGCATGTGGTTTTATAAGAGCTTAAATGTGATTATCTAGGAAAGACCACAATCTTTTGTTTAGTGATAAGAAGGGTCAAAAAAATTAAAGGAAACACAAGCCATAAACCCCTCCCTGAAGGCTGTTTTGTTCCACCACAGTACACTAGTGATTCTCCCTGGAATCAGCATGTGGTTCTCTTATCTTGTGGTGGGGAGATAGTCCATAGGGAAAGCAGCAAACTGCCCGAGTCTTTGAGTCAAGGAATGGAAAACACAGAATGTGATTCTCAGAGTCCCTGTCCCTAATCCATCCTTGAATGTTCCCATAATTCTGTGCAGTTTGAATTCCCTTAATTATGTGATGGATTTACAGTTTAACATTTCAGATATAATTACCTCTTATTATTGAAAACAAAGGAGACACGTGCCAGTCTGAACATAGCCCCAGGAAAGGGATTAGTTCATCTTGTCTTTTCCCCTCACACATGCACATGCAGATATTTCTGCACAAGTCCCTCCATACCTACTTGTCAGTGCATTCACTGTTCCTTGGCTTCTAGGGCTGCTCTTCCTTCATGCCTCTGGGAAGTGGTTGAAAAGTCCTTTGATTGATTAAGTTCATGGTCATCATCACAGGCCCGAGTACCAAAAGCAGTCCAGCTATTTGAACTTTGGTATATGTGGCAAGACTATTCTTAACAGCAAAAATAAGCTGTTTAACACTGCTTGCCAAGGTTTGGAGAACAGGAAACATACTGGGCATCAGACAAGAGCACCAGGACACTCAGTGAAATCACTGTACCTGGTTAGAGTGTAAAGTTCTTTACATTAATCCTTGCTGTGCAAAGCACTAAATTTCATTTGTTAAATCCTCTCTTTGGAATCCTTTCTTGCATTTTGGATGGGCAACATGTCTGCAGGATCTTCCATACCTTGTTTTTCTCTCACTGGAAATATCTTGAGTTACTATTTGGACCTGGCTGTTGAAGGAATTGACCGCAAATGGAAAGTTGGACTCCAGATCTCTATTTGTATTTAGACATTTTAATGAAAACTATTCACTTACCACTATCCAGTCAAAAAATTTAAGTCCACTCCCAAACATAAACATGATCATTGATGCCTTTGCTACAGGTGGACTTCACTAAATTTACACCACAAGTAGTGAAAATTATTTTTTTTTTTTTTTAAAATAAGTAAAAGGTACTTTTTAAAGTAAGCAATGCTGGTACAGCTGAGAGATACTGAGATAAAGGGCGGTGAGGCACGTTTGTGCATCTGTGTGTGGAGACACATATTCAGCCTTGGAGAATGACACTGAAGAATTATCCCCATTACAGCAGGGTGGTGCCATTCCTCATATCAGCCTCATCCATCTCTCTATGCCCCGTGCCAGGAATAAAAGGTTGTGATGATTAGTGACACACAAACAGCTACCTGATGGCCCTGTTGTGTATACACCGGGGATGTTGCCCTGGAGACCATGCAGCAGCAAGGGCAGCCTTCCTGTTTCCATCCAGATGCTGAGAGCCACTTGGAGAAGCCCGTCCATCAGGCAGGTTAATTGGGGGCTTCATCAGCACTGGCCCTCCTTGCTGTGTGGTTTCTTGCTGCCTCTGCAGAGCTCCCAGAGGGGAACAACAGTTACCAAAACACCCGGGAGCAGAGGGAGAGGTGGGCTTTGGGCACTGGTTTTTGCTTGCACCCACGTGTGGCTGTGCAAGTCATCCAGGAGCAAGGCCACTAAATCCTCGTGGGAGTCTAGAACTCTCCTGCCTGTTTGCAGCCCTCTGCCCTGCTTGCCGAGCTGGTGTCAGAGGGCTGCCTTGTGGTCCTCCAACTGGTATTAATCCCACTGAATGTGGACATGGCAACGCCCACTCCTGAGCTGTCTAGACACCCCTTCTAACAAGTGAAAAGCTAGAGGTGTGTCTAGGGGCTGAGTCACTTTAACCTGACAGACCAAAACAAGCCTAGCTAATCTCCCCTAAAAATATTCCTGTTTTTTTCCAGCAGCTGTGACAGGAGCCCAGAGTGCTCAGGTTGGATGAGGATCCTGAGCTGTAAGGCAAGCTGAATCCCTCTCCATTTTTGTGTTGGCTGTGGCCATGTAAAGCATGAACAGATGAAAAAGCTGATTTGTTCTATACTCATCTCTGTGTCTTCCAGGTCTTCTGCTGTTTCTGAGTTCGAGAAAGGAACATCCAGATATCAAGTCAGTGCCCCATCTGGAATTTTTATATCTCCCTCTTCATCTTATAATGAACTATAATGAACTGGAGGTGTGCCTCAGTGTGGTCAATGCAATCAGCTGGGCACAGAGCAGAGCACATATTATATCTCCTCTCCCTAGGAAGTCAGACCCTGCTGAGAGCTACAATCAATTTCATACACAATCCCCAGGTGTCTTGGTGCCTCCTTTTTCCAAACATGAGACCATGATATCACCTATTGTGCTGGGGGTAAATTGTGTCCCTTAATGAAGAAAAGCCCGCTGCACCAGGCTTTGAAAAAGAGGGGAATTTTTAAGTGACTTTTAAGTGTGTGGCTGGGGGCCTTCTAACTATGTTCCAGTTCTGGGTTGCTTCCAGATCCTGGTGACAGGCCTGGCATTCAGCAGGAGCTCTAGCAGCCAGTCCATCAGAGCAGCAGTGTATAAATCAGGGGGTGGATGCAAGAAGTCATCAGGGTCGAGGAGCTGGCTTTAGGAGTATGTTTGCATACATCTGAAACCAGTCCACTGTCTGAGATGTTAAGCCATTTTCTGAGCTTCTCATTGTTGTGTTGTGCTCTTTCTTTCCATCATGTTTGTATAAAGCACAAGCCTTTGGGGTAGAACTTTTCTGCCTTTGACACTCCCAACCCATTCTTGCAAGTTTATATTTGTTGTTGTTGTTGTTGAGTAACCAGTAATAAATAATGTTTTGGTCAAGACTCTTAAAATGAGTATGTGAACCTCAAAGTGTCTCTGAGTTGTCTGTACCATGAGGGCCATCCATCCTGATTTAAGATTAGGTGAAGCACTGACATCCCAGGGCACTTAAGAGTGAGACCAGAAAACAAATAATTCGTGCTGTATTGTATTTAGGGGGATGTAGCATCCCCTAACAGATATCCTGCACACCTGGATGTAGACAAATTAATAAAGTCCTGAACAGACTAAAAGAAAACACCTCCGTCATCCAAAAAATGTGTGTAGGAAAGGAGATTTTTGCCTTGCGCCTCCTGCTCCAGATTAGAGTTGAACAAGCAACTTCCTTCTAAAGACAAAGTGTTTCTGTAAGTGGCAGAAGAAAAATATTGCAGAGAAAAAAACCTAGCCCTTGAATTCCAAAAATATTGTCCCCTTTCAAAGTAAGATTTATATGCAAGAAGACAATCTCTCTTACAGAGTTTTTCCTGTGACTTGGAGTCCACTCACTGGAAACAAGCACAGAGTTTAAAAATACATTGGAAGAGCAGCTTGGACACAGAGAAAGGAATGACCCAGAGTCCTAAAAAACAGAGAAGCTTTTCAGTAGCTTGGGGCTTGGAACAAGAAGCTAAAAGTTATGTAACACCAGTAAAATTTGGGGCATTTTTGTTACCTAAAAAATAACCATTCTTGGCTTCTGACATTAGTATCTCTGCTTAGGGATTACGTTAACTGTTTTGTGGGGAGGCTGGATGGAAATCTGCAGCTGTGGTGGTGAGTTTTCTTGAATGTCTAAAGGGTCGGGATGAGTGAGTGGCTGGGTTATTTGAGGGCTGGTGTTCCTAAGCCCTCTTTGTCTGGGATCCAGACGAGCCTTCCTGTTGAGAAACACTGTCCTACTTCTTCAGTGCAAGACAAACAACAGAACAGATCCTGCTCTAGCAGGACAGTGGAAGCACTAAACTCTTTCCAGTTAATGCTACAAGCATGAAGTGGCTTCTGGGGTTATCAAAGCAGAGGTAACACAGCTCCTTTCTTGCTCTCTCTCTCGTTCCTTGGTTTTATCAAGGTGGTTTTGGTTCTTGCAAAATTCTAAGAGATGTTGTGTGGGCTTTTTGCAAGGAAAAGGTTTGATTTTGTTCTCGCACTGTAGTTCCTGAGGATGAGAAATGTCCTGGTCAGAGTCGAGGATACCCATGTGCACCACTGAGGTGGAAACAAGGGACACCACTAGCTGTATTCGAGGATACAACTTTACCTTCAGCATGATTGGAAAGCATGTGGGAATGCTTAATAGCTGTTCCTAAAACAAAACAAAAGCCTAAACAAATTGCCCCGACTCAAAAAAAAAAAAAAAAAACAAAACCAAAACAAACACCCCCCCCAAAAAACCACCCCTCCCAAAAAACAAACAAAGAAACAAAACAAAAACCAACAAAAACAACAAAAAAAACAAACAATACAAAAAACCCAAAGAAAATGAAAAACCCAAACAAACAAAAAAAATCAACCCAGCAGAAAAGCCCCAACCAAACAACAAAACAAATAGAGGCATATGTGTTTCATTAAAAAAAAAAAAAAAACAAGGCCATATTAAAAAAATATAGATATATGTATGTATATATATATCTTTGGAACAGAATAGAGGAAGGGCTTGTAGGCCATGCAATATGGCAGCCCAGCAATGCATGGCAATGACTCTGCTGCTTTGGTGAGCTGGTAAGGTCTCGGTCATGCTCTGAGGAACACTCAGCTATGTCCCTTAGGAAGCACTGTCTAGGAAATGGGGAAAGAGGTGAAGAAGATGTTTTGTGACACCTTTGAAACTGATAACTTGTGGCTGTAAGTTGAGCTGCTTTTTGCAGCTCTGTCCAGGCTGTCATGGGGTTGCTTAAGAAACCCCAAAATCCCACAGCACCACCAGCAGCCCTCCCTTTGTTCCACCACGGATGTCCTGCATGGGGGAAAAACCAGGGGGATATTGCCTTCAGTGGCTTTTGGTTTTATTCCTTCTTTTGGTTTTATTCCCTAGGGTATTCAGACAGGATAGTCTTTGTGTTTCCTGTCCCTAATATACCCCATTTAAAGGGATCGGCAGTCTGTCCATATAAGAGCATGTGTGTACATAGAGCCCATCTGTTCTGCTGATGACTAGATGGGCTATTACATGTACATTTAATAATTGTATCACATGCCTAGTTTTCTCTGTGTGAAAAGCACAGAGGTACCTATCAATAGATATAAATGCCTACTAAAATGCTGTGATGTGGTAGAAGGGCTCTTAGCAGGAGATGTGTGGGAAGTAATCCTTGTTATGGGAGTACCAACCTTAAATAGCCCAACTGTGATGATCCCAAGCTGAAGAAACCTTTGTACCACACAGTATTTTCCAGTTAATTATATATATTTGTGCATCTGGGTGTGTGTGTGTGGACAAGTGAGATCATCCATTCCTGTGAGAGTTTTTTTATCCTATCCAGAACATTTTTCCTCTCACCAGCTCCTTTCCAGGAGCTCAACAACAACAATAGGGCCAAGAGCTTTCCCCTCTCATCTGGTGTCTGCAGTCCAGTGTCTGCACTGGGGTGTGGGCTCTTCAAGTCAACTCCACGGACTGGTCCAGCTTGAGTCTGTTGCATTTCCAAGCTCAGATAACATGGGATGTTTTCAGGCCAGCCTGGCTGCTGGCCAGGTTCTTGCCAGAACTGGGAAATGAGAACCAGGAAAACAAATACTTTATTTTTTTAATTATTTTTTAGTTTGTATGTGTCTGAATATGAGAGAAAAATGACAGAGAAAAAGTCTAGATTTCGAGCCATCTGGCATCCCTTAGTGATGTGCAATCAAGGGTCTAGCTCACCTTTAATTCAAACAGATTTGTTCTTTAGTTGCATTTGAAAAATTCTGTTTTAGGACTTGCTTAGAAGTCTAGGTGTTAGTTTTGGTTGGTTTTTATAAGGTGGGTTGGTTTGTGTAGGGTTTTTTTCCTTTTGAAAGTGGCACTATTATTTTCTCCTTCCCGTATTTTCTTGGATCAGAAGGTTCACCGAGATGCCAAACTATGGCTGGCTACAGCTTGAGCACATCTTGTAACAATGCAGGCCATGACATGCCAGAGTGATGGAGCGTGGTGTGTACAGTCCAGGAGAGATGTGACAGATTAACACTGCTGATAATGTTCGCCACTCCGGATCTTCCACTAAAATCCCCTTCTTCCAGGTAGTTTAACTCTTGAGACACCGATACAATGAGCACCTGAAGAAAACAGATGCCTACAGACAACAACCATCAGAATGATATTTCTTAATTGTAGAGCTGGGCAACAGTAGAAATGTGAGCTACCCTTTCCTAGCATGGAAACCATAATTTCTGCCCAGTTTCTGCGTAATTTCAGGCACAGGCTGGAATCCGCATCCTGCTTCGTTTTACTAAGAAGCCCTGCTGCTACTGCTCAGGTGAGAGGCAGGAAGACCAGTCCTCCAGGGCATCTGAGTAATCCTGATATTCAGACCATCTCTACAGTCTCTCTTTCCATCCCGATTGATGTTATCAACATTTGGGGAGAGAATGAGACTCCAAAGGAAGCCACAAGCCTGGTGAGTACAGCAATCAGCTTTCACTGCCTCTCACAAGGTGAAGGCTTCATTCCTGTTTTTACAAGAGAAGGTACAAGCAGTTTCCAAAATCTGGATAGGAAATACACTTATAGCTCTCCCTTCTTTAAAATAACTAGTGGGAGGAAAGAAATAAAAGTCCTGCAATGATTATTAATGCATTGAAAATACAGATCTCCAGGCTCCAGCGTACCCCAGCCTTGGGTTAGCAAAACAGTGATTCTCCACCTAGCATTGGAAAGGCTCAGGCCAGGCTTTGGGATGAATTCTTGATTTAGGATAGAAGCCCTGTTGTTCTGGTTTTGAATAATTTATCAGGAACAAATAAGTTTCACAAATCAGAAGTGAAACTTGATGAATTTTCTTGGCACAGTCCACAAGTGGAAAAGACAGATTACCGGAAGGAGTCTGAATTCAGAAAATTGTGTTTATCTAGAAAAGAAATGAGAAAAGAAAACAAAATTTGTCTTTTTTCCCTACTTTGTCAATACAGACACTGGTATAGGGAAACTAGAGCCCTGTTGGTCATTTGCAAGCATTTATTAATACATTTATTTGTTCTTATGAAAGAGAATCTCCACATCAATTCCCAGCCATTTCTATTTACCTTCTTAATTATCGAATTGTGTCCATTTCTATGGCATTAGTTGCTACACATAGTCCCTCCATTGTTACATCTGTGCCGGAGAGCAAAGTTACTGAAAGATAAGATCAGTTATTACATAGATTTACTGCACCTTATCTGCTGGGTTGTACCCAGCCACACGCACAGCCTCAGCCAGCAGCCTTCAAAAGGAAGCCTGTGCCATGTTCAGCAGGGACTTAGCCACCTCCTCTGGTCCCAGGACAAGAGCCAGAAAAAGGGAAGTTACCTTATTGTAAGTGGTGTTCTCTAAAATTACAGCCTCGCTCACCTTGCGGTAACTTGCTCATGTAGTCATGGCCTTAAGGCTTTTCTTTAGTATCCATGGCCACGACATCTAAGTGTTTTTATGGTACAGCACACACTAAACATTAATTTCAAATTATTGAGGGTATTTTCATGACTCAACAACTTTCTAATGACTGTGTACATTGTTAAAGTCTTGCAGCTCTTAAATAACAAAGTTTTCCCTGATCCCTCAGCATTCGAGCAGTCTGTATAACTGAAAAGAAATGCGTAGCTGAAGTGGTTTTTTAGGACATTCGATTTAAAGTGAGCCCAAAGCAGCAAAGAACTCTTTGAACATCTCCAGAGTGGACGCTCCCAGAGCTGTCTGTATACAGTGTGAATTAATTATTCCCTTCATGGAAATCGTACAAAATGTCCCTCAGGCTCTTTTTGATTGCCTTGCTGCCCTTTTGTGATAATCCCTTGCTATCCACTGGGCTTTCTGTGGTCCTAAACTTAACATAGAAAGCTATTTTTATCTAGGGGCTAGGGTGTGAATAAATGCAGGGAATGTCTCTCAACATGACTTTGTGTTCGTGAGCCTTTCTCCAGCTTGATTAGAAATGCTCAAACTTTCTTGCAAGCTGCCTTTGAGCATCCTCCTGTGACATAGCTGCAGTCAGAAGGATTTCTTCTCCCCTAGGTCACGCAAATCAGCAAGCAGCCAGGAGCAAAAGGGAAGGTTGGAGGCAGACTGGAGGCTTAGAGATGGATCCTCTGGTTTCTGTTCTTCAGTGCACCACATAAAATGGCCTTGGACAAGTCTCTTGTCACCCTTGGGTAATGCAGGTGTAACAGAGCATTGCTGTCTGCCTTTGCTGGGCTCAGCTCAGCCCCTTTAGCTGGGATTTCAACAGCACCTTAGAGAATTGGGTTCCCAGCCCTTTATTAATTTTAAGTGGGGACACATGTGCCTCTAGGGTTCTTGAAAAACCCAGCCCTTAATGTTTTATGGAAAAGGTATAAAGGGCCAGGAGAAGGATTTTGTTCACATCAGTTGTTGTGATGAGTCCTTAGGATGGAGGAAATTCAGTGAAGCATTGCAAAGATCCTCTGTAACAAGCCCCACAACCTCCTGTCCTTAACGACCATCAGCAGAGAGAGCACATGGCACAGCTGCTTTGTACCCAAATGGCAGTTCAGTCAGGCAGCAGCCAGCAGCAGGTTACCTGCTTTGCAAGAGCCTCACTGAGCTCCTCCTGGCAGCTGGGCTGTTTCTGAGAATTTGAAAGGTGTGCAACTCTATGTTGCATCATTTAAACACTGGTTGAGAAATAACTTCTGCTAGACTTTTTAAAAAAACAACCAACCAAAAAAACACAAACAAAACAACCAAAACAAAAACCAAACACCAAAGCAAATAAACCAATGTAACCAGCTTGGGACCCAGCCATGGCAGAGCTGCTGTTTGGGGTGAGTCAGATATGAGTCCTTGGGCGCGGCCAGCTGTGCTCCAGCTGTGCTGGAGACCCCACTGGCAGGTTTGCTGGCTCAGGTCTCGATATTGCCTTGTTCCTGCCTGGTTCAAGGCTTGCACAGGGTCCTACAGAGACCCACCACAAGCTAGACTGGGATAAAGGCTGCCTTAGAGCCAACATCAGATGTCCCTCTCAGCTTGCTTGTGGTAGGGACACAGAACACCTACAAGCAGCAGCAGCCCTACCACTGCATGGGACCTTACACACATTCAGTGGGCTCTGCTGTGACAAAGAAATGGTGGTCTTGGATGTTCTGCGCCCATGAGAGCTGTGGCCGGTCAGTTTGGGTCACAGGTAACATGACCAGCATTCTGTCAGGCCATCATCCTTCTTATTTCAATGTAAACACTTCCCACCTGTCCCAAATATGCATGCCATTCTCCAAGACTCTCCAGCATTGCTTGCATTTGCAGAACTTTATTCCCTGCTCCCGCTCCCTGTGCCGCATCTGTTGCCATCACAGCTGTGGCCACCCTGTTCTGGCTGCTGACACCCCTGCCCCCCCTTCCCCTCCAAACCACCTCCCCTTCCAAGATCAAAATACTCTGTTTTTATTTATTTACCCTGCAGCTGTCAGTGTTGTGTCTGGGTCACTGCACTGCAATGTGGACGGACACAGGACACACGATATGTGGAAAATCCTTAAAACTGCAATCCTGGTAGTAACCAACATACATACCATCAACAAATATATCCCTTGGCCCCTTGCACATTTGAAAACAACAGGTCCAGGTGATGGAACAAATGACGTTGGAGGCTGGTACGAGATCCTGGCCCAAACCAGAGCCACATTTGCCTGTGGTCGGGGAGAAGAGGCAGGGCTGCCCAACCTGATGGTTTGTGGCACTGCACAGAAATACACGAGGCAGAGATGTAGCTCTGAGATATCAGAGCTTTGTTGTCTCTGCCCCACATGCTGCTTTTTGAGATGAAGGGAAACACTGTCTCAAATGTCTCAATGAGGAAGATGTTACTGAGGAACAGGAAGCATCTTGGGTGGTGCATGGTGGCAAGGGAAGATAGCGCCTGGAATGAGTTTGATTTTCTTCTTCTCCCAGACACTGGCTTTGGAGGTGAAGCCTCAGCACCTTGTAAAGACAGGCTGGTACAGGGACTCTCATTCCTACATCAGTGCTTAGAGAGCTAAGTTAACATTCCAGCAAACTTCAGCTATTGGGGTACCCAACACCCTGCAGCCCTGCATGCAGAATATTCAGTTGATTGCTTTGGGAGGCTGTTTTGTCCTCATGGCCACTGGGAACCAGGGATGGATCAACTGGCTCAGGGCTATTATGTGTCAGCAGCAATCCATTTTTTCAGTATGTTAGATCCTGTTCTAGAGGCAATCACTTTGTATCCTCTACCCCACCAAAATGCAAATGACTTCTAAAAAATAGTTGTACTCTGCCCATTGCTTAAAGACACTTAGCCAAGTTACAGCTACACCACCACCCAGGACTGTGGTTTCCTGAGCACACGGAGCTGGGTGCAGCCGAAGGCAGCATTCTCTGCAAACCCAGGTGTTCACTCCTGCTGGCAGCTGGGATTCAGGCTGAGGTAGGACACACACCACAGCACTTGGGTGTGTGGCTGGAAGCCAGGTCTTCTTCAGCTGCCAGCCAGTGCCCCAGGCAGTGTTCAGGGCCACAGGCACTGCTCTTTCCTCTGTACCTCCTCAGGGTGCAGGAAGAAAGGGGCATCATTCTCCCCATGTAGCACCAGGATGATGTTTTAAAAGGCTGGTGTGGGAAAAGGGACTTTTTTTCCCCCTCTTTCTCCTTCCCTATGAATAGCCAGTTTTTAGGCCTGTTTCAAATCAAAACAAGTAAACTAATACCCAGTTAACGAAGAAGCTCATAGCAGCACTGTGGCCAGGTCACAGGTGCCTTTCATCTACTTCCAACCTGCTAAGCATCCCCTGCCTTTCACCAGAACCTTCCCAAGTTCTGGAAGGCAACGAGAAGGTACCTCAACAAGAACCTTGTTGGAACCTCTCTCTCAGACTGCCAGGACACGCTTTTGGCATCCAGGCTTTTGGGAAAGGGGATGGAGATAGGCAGGTGGCTATGGCAAATGGCTCCAGGCAGGTGTCACAGAAGCTGCAGGATGCCTGGAATCTGGCATTTGATATGGGAGAAGGATGGGGAGCTTGAATTAAAGAGTGTATTCAATGGGGACATGAAGCTCCAGGCACCAAACTCAAACTGTGACAGTCAACTGAGTTGTCACACTGCTCTCTCTTCAGCCAGGGGGGATGTGCAGCACCCTGAGGGATGCAAAAGGCACTGGGAGAAAAGAAACTGTGCCACACCCCTACTGCCGTGCACCCCTCAATCTCTGCAGCTAATGCTGCCCATTGAGAATCGCAGCCCAAGCTGTGCCCTCCCTCCTTCTCCACCTTTGCCCTCCCAACCTTCAGAATGCCCAATCACCTCCTTGCATTGTGGGGCAGTGAGAAGAGAGACCTGCAGATGATGAGAAGTGGAAGAGAGATGACTCTTTTTTTGGCAACTTGACTCCTTTTCCACCTGGTGTTGGTTCTTTTCTCAAAAGCATCCTTTGAGAAGACATAACCCCTTCCAAAAGGCGCAGGAGGATGAGATCTACATTGATATTTATCTATATTGTTCTATAGTGTATGTAAGTGATGAAAACAGCTACTGACAGCCTAGCAGGTTAGGCAGAAATAGATTGCCTGGAACTACAGGTTCACATCCCAGCAGTAAAATTTCCAGTCCTTGAGATGCAGCTAAACTTGTAGCCAGGAGCTTGCTGGGTGTTCAGATATTGACATTAACGACGTGCTGTGCAGAAGTATCTCTTCCAGGACAGAATCTCATTGCCCCCAGTGCAGCACACGCAGTTCTTGCTGCCTTCCAGCAAGAAGTGGCTGCATGTCTGATTCTGGCCTTGTATACAGCAGTTTGTGAAGCATGCCAAGACTCTCCAGCATGCAAGGCATTACAGAAATGTAAGACAGGATCTGAGCTATGACAAGCAGAGTGCATGGCATCATATTCCACTGTGCAGCAGGGGAAATAGGGATGCAAAGTATGTTCTTGAGCTGAATAAGCCATTTCTAGAAAAGGACTGAGGTGTACTTTTGTCTTCAAATTTAAACCAAAATTGGATCATAATGTTTCTCACATTGGTCTGTCACAGTTAACTCATGAAATTACCCCACCTCCATTGCCACCAGCTGTTTTCTAGTGTAGGAGTTTAACTTATCATTCCAATCACTGTAAAACACCCAAAAATTAGGGCCAAGCAAACAGGAAATCTTGTAACTGGACTGTATCAGGGTGAATAATTTCAATACTCAGTGCACTGTACAACCTCGGCCCCCAACGATTACTTTTCATTTCTCTTTTGACCTTATGGGACTTTAAGTTAATTTGACTTGCTCTGTGAGAAAGCATTTCAGATGTGAATATTTTTCTAGGTCTTCTTGCTGCTTCATGATTTGTGGTTAGCTTGGTACTGGAGAAACCCAGCAAAAATCTCTCTGGTTAGCCCAGTGTAATCTAATCTAGTCCAGCTGCAGCCCCTGAGCAATGAATTGGAACATCTAAAGATTTTTCAGGCCAAGTAGCACCTCATCTCATTCAGTCACCACTTCCACCTGGAGTAAAGGGAAGGGGGGAGTCCAAGCAAGAGGTGAATGATGTGTTTGGGCTTAGAGTGCAGTGCATCCACGGGGGAGAGACCCCAAATGCAGATCAGGGGCAGCCACTCTCTCTGCTCTTAAGCTGGAGCTGCAGTGGTGTTAGCCAGAGAGCCTGAACCCTCCATCCCTCACTGGTTACCATGGTGAGTCTGTGGAGCCTCATGCCTGCAGGGACTGTTCAGCAGCATCTGCAATCTCTGTTTTGTCTGCTCTGGGTTGGGCTGGTGGGTGCAGTGGAAGGGCTTGTGGAGGGTGATGGCTTTCCTGCACTCTGTAGGGTGTCTACAGCTCCTGAAAACCAAGCAGCCAGCAGCACCAGTGTGCGCCAGCATCTCAGCTTGCACAGACTGCAGCTCCCATCAGACCCAGCATAGGTGGCACTGGGTGTGCAGAGAGCACAGCTGGCTTCATGTGTGGCAGTAACCCAAGAGTTCACAGCACTTCTCAGGAAGGATTTGCTGAGCTTTCTGTTATGTGACTGTGTGGCTCTAGACAGCTCAAAGCTGCTTTCGCCCCTCATGTATCAGCTGTGCTCAATGCCTAGAGTTGCTTGGGGATGTTTGATTGTCAAAACATTTTGGTGTCAAGGGCCTCTCCACACCCTCTGGCGCGATGTGATCCCTGGCTAATCGACTGAGCAGAACAGTTTAGGAGCCCGTTCAGTTCTATTTAGACCTGCACAGAGAAAGGGTAAGGGACCACGGTGTCAAAAGGATACCTGATATGGCACTACCTGCTGGGGTGGGTGAGGTACTGGCTGTGCAAGATCTGAAGTAAAGGACAAGAATCTGAGCTCATTCATCTGCTGTGGCAAATGACTGAAGACAGCAGAGCCCAGACCTTCCTGTCTCACCAGGGCCTGATGCTCTTGAAGACGACCAGAGAGGCTGTTTCTTGTTTTGGGGAATTTATTCCCCTCCGCATTAGTTCTTTAAGATCCTTGGTCTAGGCTTACCCAGAAGCTTTGCTACAGGTTTTAGTCCCTTGTTCTTGACCATGGCTCAGTGAGCCAAGTTCAGCAGTTGCCGTGCTGGGGTTGGGACTGACTCCTGTGCACCCCAGAGGAGGAGCTTGCGGTGGAGCAAAATCTGCTTCCGCACCCAATTCCTGGGATAGGATCGGCTGCACTGTGCTCAGGGTGCAGCCCAGCCGAGTAACAAGTGGTAAAAGCTGGCATGTCTCGGGCCCTGTGCCCTGTCCTCTCCAGTATCTGGTGCTGCGAAGGGGCACAGGCAGCAGCTGCTGACATTCCAGAGTGCCCAGCTCCATAACTAACCTGGCAATCTCCCTGCCGGTCCCCACTCCGTGCTCACTGGGTTATCACAGCCATAAGCAGCCCCAACAACTGGCAGCAGCAGCAGGGTGACTCACCTGGCCTGGCCCTCCTTGCACTAAATCTTGTTATCAAGATGATCATCTGCCGGTAATTTTTGCTCCAGCTGAGCACTGTAGACCTGCTCTCACGCATCCTGCTCTCCCTGTAGGCAGAAAGCTTCCCCCCAAATTACCCCACCCTCGCTCAGTGTACCCACAGCCTCTGGCCACTCTCCAGTACATTGTCTGATTTGGAAACCAAAAACCTCTGCCCTAATACCTAATTTCAGGAATTAGGCTCTGGAGGCCAGTGAGGTGCCATGGAGAGATTCAGGCAAGTGCATTTTTGTGGAGGTTGCAGTGCTGAGGTCATTCATCATTCAGTCAGGGAGGCAATGCCCACGCTGCCCTGCTGAGCACGGTTTATGCTGAGCAGCTTTTCCCTAAAAGTGTCCTCCTGGCCCCGTTATGCCCAGGCAAGGACATGTCACATCATGGCACAGCAGTGGGAGAAGCCATCAGACCTTCAGCAGCTCCAGAGCACAGACCACAAGCTGTGAAATGCAGATGTGCATTGCTGCACTAGTAGCGAGCACAGGCTGTGACTGTGTATAATGCAGTTTTCTCTATTCCTCCTGTCACCCCTTTACTTCCCTTTTCTTTCTCCCCTCTCTCTCTTCTTTGTGACATGTGATAAAGGGGCTTTGTCCAAAGAGGATGCTGTACTGTAGAGCTGCGCTGAGAACCGCCAGCTCATTTCATGCAGGACTGAAAAACTGTCACTCCAGCCTGCCTGGGCACAGTAGATGTGCTGAGAGAAACTTTCTGAAATCTGGAATTGATTTCCCTGGTCTGACTTTGGGGTTTGAGATCTTTGTGAAAAAAAGCCCGGCATACACATCTAGTTCCTACTGCACAATCACTAGCATTTAAGAAAAAAGAATAACAAATTAAATGAGTTTTTTCTTGTCCTGATTCCTGGGAGGAGCTCCATGTTGAGCACCTGACTGATTTACCAGTTTGGAGGGGAAACTCTCTGTCCTTGGAAAGGGAGTCTGAGTCATCTCCTGTGCTGGAAAGTGAGCAGTGCTGAAGTTGTGCCACCAGCCCCAAGCCCTGCAGTGACACTTCCAGGGATGGTGTGAGCCCCCCTTTCTGCTGGAGGTAGGCAGTGACAGCTCTGTGCCCAGAGGAGAGGCATCCCTTATCCATAGGGATAGCAAAGCTACCAGCAAAGCTGAAATGTCTGACTGATGTTATAAGAGCATCTTGGGGCTGGTTTAGAAGCTTCTGGGGTTTATCTGAGCTGGGATTTTGAGGTCCCTTAATGATGTGCTTCTGTTTCACAGCTACTAGTAACACAGGAAAGCAAATGTCCCCTTCATATGTGAATCAACAGAGCAGGAGTCAAGGTAAGGATGATGTGAATTATGTCTTCTTGCATATACCCTTCCTGTGGACCCCTTTGATCTAATTTACATTATTGTTTATTTCAGGGTGACTAGTATTCCACCTTGCCATGGAGGTCAATGGAAGTTTTTTTGTCAACTTCATGCACAGGATTTCAACCTGTGTCTGTGATTAGCGATGAAATGAAATTCACAGCTTGGAATCATTTATCCAGCATATCCAATCAAACACAAACATCCTTTGTGCTTGAAAATGACTGAGGGCTGAAGGCAGCTATCCTGCTGCAAAGGTTTGTGATAGATTAATGAGCTGAGAACAAGTTGCCACCTCCCACCCCCATCATCAGTGACTTTCTGAGGAAAGGGACGCTGAGCTAGAGGTGAAGGATATACTCTCTGATAAGTGTTGCAGTGGGAGGTGAGAAATAAGAGCTCCCAGTGGAGGAGGAGGAGGGAAAAAAAAGGCAAGCAGTGTCCTCTGTTAAGCAGGGTAGAGTGTAGACAGAGCAGCTGACAGGCTTCTGGCATGAGGGTCAGGGCAGGAGCAGCCCTGTGCTTGCAGCACCTGTTATTGAATGCTACCCGCAGGTACCAGGCCAGCACTGACTGTGATTTTCTGACTTTTTCCAGTCACGTGGGAAGGTAAGGGGCCTGTGAGATGAAAGGAGATGATGAAACAGCTGACAAGGTCTGCGCTCGATGAGATGCAGTAACACCAATGCAGAAGGGCTCATATCCCAGAGGCTTTTTGGGCTTAAAGATGAAAATAAAGTCTGAGTTTGAGTGTCACCATTCAGTGATTTTTAATTGGGAAATTCATGCTACTTACTGTCTCCTTCCTTTCCCCCTTAGCATGCCAGCTCCAGAAGCATGACAGAGGGTCCAGGCTGTGACAGTAACATGTTTCTCCCGGTGCAGAGTAGCTGCACCATCAGTTGAACTGAGCTATAGGGTCAGGGTGGGAGGGTGATGAGTTTGTGGTTGAGCTGGGGAATGGCTGGTTGTGCATTAAGCCAGGGCCAGTCAGTTACTTGCACTTCTCTGCCCCCATCTCAGTGTTCATTAACCTCAAAGTGAAATTCTGGTTCCCAGATTAGCAAAGAAAAGGTTGAAAGGGTGAAGTGTATGTTGCCTTAAAGTGGAGAAGCCAGAAAGCAACGTCAACCTTTAACTGATCATTTTGAGTACACTTTATTTGTGATTGTGGGGTTTTTTTTATAACTGGGGCAAACCACACTTTAGAGAGACTCTGTGATATGAGGCTTTTATAAATAATGAGCAGACACTGTAGGTTTTACAACCAAAGCAGATGAAAGGGACATTTCAGGGCTGAGACCCTGGGTTGAGCTGGGAGCTCAGTGAGTGAAGGATTTTTGAATTTGGTGCCACTCATGTGCTGTGGCCTTAAACACAAGAACACTGAACGGGTGGGAAGCTGGCAGGAAAAGCTGCTATGAAAAGCAGAGCCAGGGGAGCCTGCAAAGTCTGCACCCTGACAGCACTGAATTCTGGACTGTCTTCTAAAACCTCCTTTATCAGAAGGATAAAGGGTCCACAACTGCATGAGGTAGGGGAAAAAGCTGTGCTGATTCCACTGACTAGCTCGGGCCAGCATCTCCTGCCTGCAGGCTCAGATGGAAAAAGGTGGTGTCAAGTTTTCTCTTACTTCTAAAAGCAGCAGGTAAATTAAGTTGATTTTGTAATTTAAAGCAGCTTATGGGGTGCTCTAATTATGCATCTTCATGGTGCTACATCTGAAACTCCAAACCCACACAGTCTGAGGGAAAAGAGTAGCTCCTACCTCTTGCTGCCTGCCAGATGTTGTGTCCTTTCACACCAGCCCTGGAGTGCTATTCCTGAGGGGTGGATTCACCCTGACTCCTGTAAGGTCTCTTCATATCCAGAGGTGGAAGGAGGCTCCCAAGGGACAGAACTTGGGGCCATCCTGTTCAGGGCCAGGAACTGGACTTTCATGATCCTCCTGAGTTCCTTCTACATCAGGATATTCAATGATTTTATGAAGCTGCAGTACCAGCTACTGAATGGACTCTGGTAGCTGTGGGAAGCAGGCATCTCTCCCACTCCCTTGAACCAATTTCTGGAAGCACATCCCTGTGACGTGAAAAGAGCCTCATCACTGGAGCCCAACTCTTGCACACATGCGTGGAAGCATTACTGGCTCTCTTAAAGCCCTGTCCCACCGGCTCTTTTGCAAGGAAATGTGAAAGATTTATTTTTAAGCCACATCTAAAAAAATACAAAAAGGAAGTGGTTAGGGGTATATTTTACTGTGCACTAATGAACTGTAAAGGATATAGTCTAAATTTTTCAGATGTTTCGAAAGCAGTCCTGCAAAAAGCAAATACACTTCACAGAAATATCTTGATTTCTAGATTGTTTCCTACGTGTTGGTGCTAAACCAGAATCTCCCTGAGCTGAGGATTTTCTTCTTACCATGCCTGCACCCCACACTGCGTTCTAACCGCTGACAGTGGGAAAAAATATTCATGTTTCAGTCCAGTACCTTTATATGCATCTCACACTGGAGGGTTCTTTCCATTCCCCTGGGGTTGGGCAGGCCATGATTATCACTCTAATAGAGTTAATTAAGAGCCTTGAGGCCCTGACATTTTGTTTTCTTTGGGACCAGACCTATGCCTTGGGCCTCTGAGCTCCCTGCTCTGCCCCATCCCTTTCCCTGGAAAAACAGCCAGGCAAAATCTGGCAAACTGCTCTTCGGGAGCTGCATGAACCCTCTGGCCTCAGCTGGTGCTACAGGATCGGATGTGCAGGTCTCCTCTCTGTTGGCTAAGGTAAGCTCCCTGGAAAGGGACAATGTGTGCTGATCCTTAACTGAGAATTGGACAATAGCTCAAAGAAATAAAAATTACCCTAGGAAGTGAACCAGCAAGACAAGACATGTCCCCAAAAAGTCCATACCCAGGATGGGTTTGATGCTGGCAGAGCAGTCTGCTCAGAGAGCAGGTGAAAGCCATTAGGTGGGGGTTGTACTCACTCATCCTTAGTACCTGGGAGAACCAAATTCCCTCAAAAGGAGCTTTTCCCCCTACCACGGCCTCAGTCAGCTCAATGGGAATTCTCTGAGATTGGGTAAGGACTTTTTTTTAATAAATCTAGGAGCATAGGGTCACTCCCAAAAGTGGAATAAAATAATAAAGTGCTTTCATGTGGGAATCTTGCTGTCCTCTGAAGAGTTACAGAGATCAAAGACTTAAAACAGTGGCTAATTGCAGGTGAGGTTATTCCTGTGAAACAATTAGCCCAAGTGTGCACGTGTGAAAATGGAGAGGGTGCGTTGCTAGCAAACCAAACTATGTGCTATGAAACTGCCTCAGTTTTAGGGAATGTTAACTGTTCTCTTGCTGGGTTATGATCCTTCTAAGTGACCAGTCTGAGTCCACAAGATCTTAGTACCCCACTGGCCCCTGTCCCCTTTCTCAGCTTGTAACTGAAATATGAGTCTAAAGAGCACAAACGAGGGGGAGAAATGAGGACAAACAAACGTGGTGTTCTGGAGAGGTGACCATGTCCTTTAGCTTGTGAAAGCTGTTAATGCAGCAGAGGACAATTGAGATTAGAAATATAAAATCTGGGAGCCCTGAAGCCTTTGTCTCAAATCTTCACAGGGCTGTTCAATAACTTGGAGGATGAGAGTAAACTGTGACTATAATTTGACACAGTCAAACATACAAAACCAGGGTGAGAACAGACAGTTTTACATCAAACTGAAGGCCCCCAAGGAGGACTCTGAGCTGGACAGTCAACCCTAGTTTGTCTACTGTGGAAACTATGATGAACAGTAGAAAAAAAATGTCCTTAAGAGTAGTAAGGAGGGGCTTCAAAGGGAGGGGGTTGAGCTGGTAACTGAACAACAAAATAGCCTTGGGGATTCATGTCTGAGAAATGTGAGTCTGGGAAGGATGAGCAGAGCTGAACAGCACAGCCCTTGGATCCAGGGTAGCCAGTGTTCAGGAGACAAGGCCTGGAGCTGGCTCTGTGGTGAACACCATCTGGTCAGAGGAGCAAATCAAACATGACCTGTGAGGGGTAGAAACCAAGACCTGATGTTTTCACAAGGGTAATGGCCTGATCTGGGGTCTTGTGTTTCTACCTCAAGTAGAGGAGAGGCTGAAAAAGCCAGGGAGAAGGGACAGGAACTTGAAGGAAAGGGAGTTATTCTGTGTCAAAGCAAAGTGAAAGGGTCTGTTTATGAGAGTTCTTAAGATAGTACAGAAAATTCTGAAGAAGTGATGAAATGGCAAATAACAAGGAAAGTGCACCTATTTTCCCTTTGCTTCTCTTTCATATGAGTGAGATGCTCAGTGGAGAGGTTAACAACAAGCAGGTTTTCAACAAGCTTGAAAGTAACCAAAAGGAAGTCTTCTATTAGCTTGTTAGGCAGTTGATTGTTTTTGTTCTTTTTGCTAATATTGGTAAACTCTGCAGACTGATAAACTATGAAAAGGCTACTGACATACAGCTGAGCCTGGGGGGCCTAAAGGCTTGTAAGAGGGGCACCGTTTGCATTGTGCAGTCATTTGAGTTCTTTGTTCAGAGACAGGAAGCAAAAGCCTGTATCCTTGTTCCTTCCTGGGCTTTTGAGGTTCTACTTCACATCCTTATAAAGTGTGAGGCAAGACACCTGTCCTCTGAGCTTTGGAACATGGCTGTGGCTGCCACTTAACCCCTCTTTTCTCAACTGGTATCTCCTCTCCTCCCTGTACCAATGGCCTAATTGCACACATGCATGTTGACACAGGGTGGAAAGAAGAAAAGTCTTTAGTTAAGCAATTAGTTGCTGCCATTGCAGGCCCTGCCACAAGATAATTGAGCGCCATTAAGTAATGCTTGGTTCTGAAATGTAGCAATTATCTCCATAATTGCAAGGACGTTCTTTGAATTCTAACCCATTTTTATTGACGTGTTGAGTGTTTCTGCTGCCATCAAAGCTGCTGGAGTGCGTGGTGTGACACAGAAGGGAGAAGGGAGGAAGGAAAGAAGCATGTTCTCTGGGAGAGCCTCCTAAGAGTGACAATTTGGTGGTGGTTTTCACGTTGCCAGCACCTGATATTGAGCCGGCGTCACCCTGCTCGGGTCAAGAAAGACCTCCCAGCCTGAGCAGGCAGATCTTGCCCTTCCTAAGACCAAAGCAGAGCTGGGGTGGTGGAGCCTGGGCTAGCGTTTGACCTTGCCAGGTGTCTGTGTCCCTTCAGATGAGCAAGTCATTGCTGCCCAGCTCCCAGCTCGCCTCTGGCGTGGGCGGCTTGCGGGGCAGTGCCGGTCCTCCGGCAGGAGCAGAGCTCCGAGCTCCAAGGGCATGGCGGTGGCCACTAGAGGGTAGCACAATTAAAAGCATAACAAGTCTCATTTCTGGAGAGGATCCGGCCGTGCCTGGGATGTACAGCAGGGTTGGTCAGAGCCCTGCAAGCCCCGTGGACACGCGGTGCCTTCAGGTTCCCTGCTGCCCGCTGCATGGGGCCGTGCAGGAGCAGAAGGAAAATCATTGCAAGGAGAGGACTTATCATGATGGATCAGGAGCAGAGCAGGGCTGCCAGTGCTGCTCCTGCTCTTCCTGGCCACCATCATCATTGCTCTCTCTTGAACCATAGTACAGGATCCCAAAAGAGCCTTTTGGCTTGGCTCTTCTGTTGGTTTAATGTATTTTCTCGGTCGGTGGCTCTGACCCCAAGCTCAGAGCTGGGATAGCACCATGCCAGCAGGACAATACCAAGGTCTTTGTATGTTTTCTCAGTTAACACATCTATGAAAGACTTCTTGGGTTAAAAATATAGAGTATGTACTGTTCTTCTCTTGGCCTTTGCTGGCATGTACAAAGTGCCATGCACACCAGCAAATGAGAAAGCAAACGGTTTTTAGAATCACACTATTGTATGAATGGAGATAAACTAGTGGTGGGTCACAAAAGAAGAAAGGTTTTAATTTTAAAGCGTGCCTCTGGAGCCAAAGGTCAGAGTGGAGCCATCCTCCCTTGAACAAAATCCCCACCACAACACTGTATTAACATGATACTTAAAAATGCAGCTGCGCTCTCGGGTTAAAGTCCTGGCTCTGCAGAGAGCACACTCCGGCAGGATCAGTTTCAAGGATGGAGAAATGTGGTGTCTGACGCACACTAAAATGTCTGTGTCCCAATCCGCTGTGCAGCAATGCATCAAGCACGTCTTGAAACGTGGGTTCTGCCAGCTGCCAGCACGCGCCAGGCACAGGGGGTTAGTTATGATGGTAATGTAGTTAATTGGGGGGATGGAGAAGTCTGTGAAGGAGAAGGCAAATGCTTTCCTTAAAGTCGTGTGGCTCATTAGAGCAATTGCATAGCACTGGCAGTGTGAAAGAGCTTTTTCTCTTCAAGGGTATTCGTAGCATGCCAAGAAGCCTTGTTGCTTCATGGGGGTCATGATGATGTTTCCTTGCTGTGTTTTGGGCAGCATTGGGCCATGAGCAGGTGCATTGCAATAGCACAGTGCAGTGTTATGACACTGCTGTGAAAAAATCCAAGTCACTCAAGGTAGAAGTGTCTCATTGCGTAGAAAATTACCAACTTGAAATTGATCATCACGAGCTGCAGGACATCACTGCTGTGGTAGCAAGACATAAGAGCACACAGTGCTTAGCTGTGAATATGCTCTTGTAACTCATGGGACAAACTGTGGTCTTTGTGCTGTGTCTGCCCATTTTAAACCAAAATATTTATTCACCACTTTGAGAGCCATCAGGTTAATGCATCTTCAGAGGTCATTGCTGGCTGGCTGACACCAAGGAAAGCTTAATCTGTTTTTCCCAGAGTGCTCCAAATATGAAGTGACTCCATGCCCACACCCACCCCAGTTAACCTCCAAGAATCATTGCAGTATTTCCCCTTTTTGGGTGGGTTTTATACCATTTTGATCTCAGATACATAATCCCCTTGGAGCAGTGGGACAGGTCATGTTCAATCCCCATTCTGTGGTTTTACAGGCTGTGGGGTGAGCAGGGGTTCTTGATTTAGTGCTTGGGAGAGGAATATGTGTGTGTTTGTGTGTGTGTGTGCAGCATTATAGTCACGTCTATGGTGAGGGTCAGTGCCTTCTGAGGTAGAAGAAACCTGTCCTTCCTAGAGATGTGGGCAAGGAGGCAATAGACCTTAAATGTGCAAACTCCTAGAAAAACAAACAGCACATTTATCCTGCACCTTCCCTGGTAGCCTCCAGCTCCCCTGTGCCTCTTGCTGCATTGCTCTGGGCTGGCACTATGTGGGCAGGATTGCCCGGGGGTGGTCAGCAAAGACTAGGAACCTCTGGAGTACCTTGCTGGAGGAAATGACCATTCACCAGCTGCAAGCACAAGCGTGAACCTTTCCTCTGGGATGTTAGAAGCACGAGTAAGTACTGTGGTGTGTTGAGCTGTGCATGTTGGCTTTATCCTTGTCACCTTAGGGAACTAATAAGCGTCTCCTTAGCCCTGGGGTGGCCTGGTCTGGGCTCTGTATTCAGTGTGGCACACACTGCTTCCCTGGCCTGACCCTGACCCTGCAGTGCAACAGGAGGAAGATGACTGTGAGGGGGAGAGCACTGGGGCTATTTTTGCTCCCATATCACTATCTAGTTAGACTCCAAGATGCTGTCCTTCACTGCTGTCTGCTGCCTCGCTTGCTCTGTGGCTCTCAAGTGTTTATCATTGACAGGCTGTGAGCAGATGGACTGGCAAGAAGAGATAAATTTGACCCAAGAAGATGTCACTTGAGGAACAGCTGAGGCTAGTGTTTCACCAGATGTCCCAGCTTTAACCCATTAGCAACTTCAAGGAACTCAGCATTGTCAGTGGCTTAAACACGCTCCATTAGCACAAAGACTATTGTTACAATTTGCACAATAAGCAGATATTCCAGGTTTTTCCAAAGGGCCTGCCATGAACTCGAGCCAAATAGGGGTGTGCAGTAGTGATGTGTACCATGGTTAATGGTGTCTACTGCAAGCTTGGCTCAAACAGCTAGAGTTAGTCAAAATGTTACCCCGTTATGCTAAAGGAGTCTGGTGGTGCATGGACTAGCAGATACCATGCCATGACAATACTGACAGATGCTCCCAAAGGCATCCATGTGATTGGGGTAGCCGGTTTTCCCCTCCATGGCATTGTATTGGGTGTCCCAAGAGGCAATGCTGCTTCTGCTGCCAGATTAAATGTGCGTGCATGTGCCTGGTGGCAGCGTACCTCAGGCTGTGTCAGTGTGGGCTGTTCATCATCAGATTGTGCCTGGAAAATACTGCAGAGCAGTGAATGAACCCATGTGGGTGGGTGGATATGTACACAGTCACTGAGCTAGAATGCACAGAACGCTTCCCAGCACCCTTGATGGAGAGCACACACGGCACAGAGCACTGATGGCTCTGCATCTCACCCACAGTTTCTGTAGCTCTGCCTGTGTGGTCCTCCAGGAAGAGCTGTCATCTGCCACTCAGATAAATTTAACAAACCACATTTAAACGGGTAAGAGGAAGTTGTGGCTGTAAGGTCATTACTGAGTGTAGAGATGTGAGATTTATAGATATTTGGGCCAGTGAGACAGTCTGGTTGTAGCCTGATCATGGGAGTATCTCCCGCAAGGGTGGCATCTCCCATCTTGCACCGATGGCTTTGTCGTGATTTGTTGGAGGTGACTTTAACTCTGGTTTTGTCAGTGTGGCAGCTCCTGCGCTGGGGCAGTGTTCAGGGTGGCAGGAACACAGGCAGGTGTCTGTCACTTTGCCATGTACCCCTTCTTGTTGTCAGTGTTGTGAAGAGCTGAGCATCTTAGGGTTATTTCCTGTGTGAAGTCTAAAAAATGCCAGCTCTGCAGTGTCTTGTGTTAAACCCCAACACGTCACCTTTAGCTCTGATGAATCCATTACCACGCATGCTCCCAACTGACATAGCCAGAAAGCCACGGGGAAACTGAACGTCTTTTCATTAGCTGGTGTGTGTTAATGGATGTTTCTTACCCCAGGCAAAATTGACTCTAATCAAATTGCCCTTTTCAAATTAATTGCCTTGTTCAAGGCTTGATCTGGGAGGTGGAAGAGCAACTCCTCTCACTTTATCTGGGAGAGTATGATGGAGTTTAGCACTGTATGAGCCTATTTCAAATGCAGCACTTCTCTTGCTGGCTCTCTACCGTGTGATTCTGCAGAAGGCACAGGTTCAAATTTTCCTCTTTTCTCTAAAGCCCCAGAATGAGCACCCCTCTTGGCAGCAGTCTGCACATTTTTATACCAAATTTTGTAAGATATTTAGGGCCAGATTTTCAGTCAGTATAAATGAACATCCTCAGATCCCTAAAAATCTGTCCTTTTCACACTGAGGTACTGCCACATACTTCTTGACCTAATTCTGCTCAGTTGGGAGAATGTTAACACTGAAGTTAGGGGTGGTTGTGTCCCAGCAGAACCCTTTCCTTGCAACCAGTTTAATCTGGCATTCTTCAGGGGAAGCACTCCTGGGCTCGATCACAAAGCTGAGAGCTCCATACTGCAAGAATTGCACTGTAGACAATTTTTGTGCCTGAGCAGGGCTCCAAGGGCTTGGCTGTGAATGCCAGCATTTACTCAAGCTGCCCAGCTGCTTTTGGATGTGTGTGCTGTTTACATGCAGACTCCAGCTGGTTGCTACAGTAGGATTTAGCCAGGCAGGGTCTGTTGGGAAAAAGCTTCCCTCTGCTACAGAGACGAGGCAGCATCTGTGTTGCTAGCAGGACATGCTGACTGCTTTTATCACCCTGAGACTTGCATTCTGGACAAGAAAGGTCACAAAATCTGCCTCAGAAAGGCAAAGGAGTTAATGGTGTTAATCTACACAAAAGATGCTGGCATTCCCAGTGCTGGGGCATTTGATGTCTCTGCTGCACTTGTGGTGACAGCTCTGTTGTGATTTGGGAGGGCAAGTAAAAACTGACATACAGAAAGCAAAAAATCCCTCTTTCTGTCCTAACAGTTATGGGTTTGGCCACAAAATGGACTCTTTTCCTAGGAGATCACCTCTTCCCAACTCTCCCTGTTCCTTTGGATGTCACAGGCAATCTTCAAATGGGAAGATACAATAAAGAGGACTGAATTTCTTGAAAATAGTGCTCAGATAAACAAAACTGGAAGCTGTTCTATGCACCAGGCTGAGAATCCAGCACCACTGTGGGCTGACCTTCCCAGACTGTCCATACGTGAGTGGGTGTTTTAAATATCAACATTTCATCAGCATTTAATTCAATGTTTCATTAAAAAAGGGATTTTCTATTCCTCCCACTTCTCTGCCTCCTCCCTGGAGTGCTGGGAAGTTCATTCCAGAAAAAAAAGACTGGAAGATGTGTGTCTCTTGGGGGTTTTTTGAGAACTGATAAGAATTGTGGAAAGTCCCATAGGTGCGCATTTTCCTTCATTACTCAATCAGACTTGGCGTTAATATTTCTTAGGAAGCTGCTGCTCTCTATTTCACACAGTTTGATTGTTATGACTTGTACAGTAGCTGAAATGTAAAATCTGTTGAATTGGAGCCGACATCTTCTCAGTGGCCACTGATTGAGAATTCTGTGATTTTTTATTTTTTTTTTTCAGATACCTGTGGCAAATGGCTCACCCCTGCCTTTCCAGAGGAGCTGAGCATTCACAAATGCTCTGAAATAGAGCATGACGTGCTCCTAGGTTGGCAGTTTTAATGAGATCTGTGGAGCAGCTCGCTCCTGCAATCTCATTATTCTACTGCCTAGTAATTGTTAATGGGAATTTTCTTTGCAGAGAAAGTGAATATATTGTCAGAATAAAAATTGCTGGGGCTTGTCAACTACTTTCTGATTAGGTTCCTCAGTCAATGTTTTCCAATTAGAAAAAGAAGAGTGTATTGGAAATGCTACTTTTAGGAAAACTACTCTTGAGAAGTAGAATTTGGGGAGTTTGCCGACGTCATATTTCTGATGCAAGATGCAAATTTTTTATTTTAAAATGTTGTGTGAGAAAAATGTGGATTTGTTTTTTTGGGAATGTTTTAATTTTTTTTTTAATCAAGAGCAGAACAAGACAATACAATGCCTTACATCATTTTACTGGGCAAAAGCATTACCCTTTCAGTATTTTAAATGTATAGCCCATGCTATGCAGTAGAGCAATGTTTCCTTCTTGATGGTTAGTGGGGATGTTTCCTTCTTGATGGAAGTTAAAATCAAGGACAGATCCTGCAAGGGCAGAACAATGTGAACTGCCTGGTGACAGCTGTGCTGCCTTCTGGGCAAGGTGCCTTTCTTGCCATTCAACCCATGCTCTCCTTCATCCTACACGGCATGGATGCAAACCCACACGTGGGCTGTGGCTTCAGGTGACCTGGGAGCAGTGGCAAGAGAAATCAGTGCCTCATGCTGACCCTTAGCACACACCAATGGCACAGTCGTGTTTTGTCTGACCTGGCTCACCCCTGTACCTCTTCCCTCCCTGCAGCAATCTTAGGTGAGGAGAAAACCATTCTTAGAAAGGTCCCCAAGTCCCAGAGCTGCTGAGGCCAGTGGTCCTCTGAGCTGAGCAGAGACATTTGCTGGTAAGCTCAGGTGGCTACACAGCCCTTGCCTTGCTTGGCCTGGCCTCGGGGCTCGCCTGCACTGAGAGCAGCAGGTGATTTCCAGAGCAGCCTTTCTGGGAGATGCAGCCCAGGGAATGGCTGGGTTCACCTCCAGGACGGCTCTCGGGGGTTCACTGCGGGCCAGGCGTGAGGAAGTCACTGCTGCTGCCTGGCTTAGATCTTCCAAAACTGCTGCAGGCAGAAACGAGAACAAGCAGCAGACAGCAAAGGGAAGATTAATTGGCCAGCTGCCTGAAGGGCTGGTTGGGGTTGTATTTCTTGTTCTTACCCTTGCAAATTTCTGCAGGATTGTAAATCTTGAGCTGTTTCCCAAATGGAGAGACTTCAGGTGTTTTTTAAATAAGCAAACCTGAGCATACTTAAGTTCTTTGACTCAACACCCAGGAATTTCCATTGGCTTTATTACATGCTGACAAGCGCGCTGGGGAAAGCAGAACAGATCAATGGCTGTGTTTGAAGCGGGCCATAAATCACTTGTGACACCAGGCAGCAGATTGAGTGACTCGCCTTGTTCCTCCTCCCCTCCCAGCACCCCAGCGCTGACCCCGGCTTGCCACCGAGCCCCGGGGAGGGCTGCCCGTGATTAATGCTGCAAATGAGATTCTGGCCCAGTCGGCAGCAGGCAAACTTGAGCCAAAGGTCTCTGCAGGGGAAAGTCAGAGGAGAGCAGAACAAGTCAGACAAGGAGTAAATTTAAATGGGTTAAATCCTTCCCAGCTCCCAGTACCATTGCTTCATGCAATACCCATCCTTTTCTCTGTGCCACCATGAAATCCTGGCTTTACGTGAGTGTCTGTCCCTGCCCCAAACACGTTGTGAGAGCCTTTAACATCATGGGTTGGGCAATGATGATGTTAGAGCTGCAAATTGGGCAGGAGGCTTTCTGATGCCAGACGTGGGAATTCATCCTCTGACGGGTTTTGACTTTTCGGAAGGAGCCGAGATGGGCAGATGGTTTTGAATTTAATACTTTCTTCACTGGAAATTGTAGCCTTGGGGTGATAGAAAATCAGACATAGCCCTGGTCTAGACAGGAGAGGGGTGTGAGAACCTCGAGAGTGCCAAGCACTCTCCTCCCCTGCCCCTGTGCGCCAGGGCTGGCGTGGGAAGGGAGGGACAATAAGAAAAACTGCTGGAAAAATCACACCATTCTCTTTTGAAGCTTTCAGACCGCTCTTTTGTTTTTAGTGATAGATTGAGATCAAAATTAGGGAAATTATAATTTAAAAAATGAAAGCAATAGAAAGCACAGCCACTCATCCAGTCTGGTTGAAACCCTTATTTTTGGTGGGAGAAGAGAATGAGAGAGATCTGTGTATTTCATCCAACTTGAAAAATAAACCTTTCTCCAATTCCAGCAATGGCTTGTCACCTCACTTTAGAGCTGTCTTTGTGGAGGAAACAGTTAGGCAGCTAAAAGAAACCCATCCCTGCATGCACAGAGCTGGCTCCTTCCATAGGAGCACAGGATATTGGGAGTGCCTTATGCTGGCAGATAAGAGATGCCAGGGCTGTGGGTCTGCCCACAGGCAAGATCTTAATTAAAAATTATCTATATTATATCAAATACTTTCCTGAAATTTTTCAAAGTTGTTTCCATGTCTTGTGCTAAAAAGAAATCAAGGGAATATTTTGCAGAATCCTGACATTCATACTTTTACCATCTGAATGCTTTTTTTCTTCTAAAAAAGTCTAAGTCCTGTGCTGATACAGTGTTTGGTAAATAAGAAGTCTTAATAATACTGACAGAATATTCATCTTTTTTATGTCAATAAGAACTGTAGGAGAAGCAGGAAATGCCATTCATGATAGCATCTTCAACCTTTCCCTCTTGAAAAAGCAGACCTTTAATGGACACCCAAGGACCCTGCCCTGTCTGTGCAAATAACCTCAAAATTCAGGAAAATGCAGTAGAAATCAGCCACTCTCAGGATGGGACCCTTCCAGCCTCGCAGGCAGGGCAATGTGCAGTGTTAGCACATACCAGAGGACTTCTGTGAATTGCGAAAAGGGAGTTTGATGTTTGTTGGCACTTTGGTTCCTGTGCTCTGGGAGCGGGCAGGCCTGGCCAGGTTGCTCTCCTTTGTGGTTTTGTCTTTTTTTTTGGGCAAAGCAAAGCATTCAGAAATGGAAACTCTTGGTGAGGAGATAGCTGCTTTTTTTTTTTTTCCCCCCTGCCATCATGCTTCTCTCAAGCACCACTCAGTTTTACTTTACAGGGTTTCCCTTTCATCTGAAACCTTCCAATTTCAGGCAGGTTAGCTTGCCAAGGTGCACCTTCCCTTTCATAAATATTGCAGTAGCTACAGGCTATGGAGAGTTAGCCAAGCCAGTTCTCTTCATCTATCATGATTTCACCCCTCCCTTAACCCCCTCCTCTCCCGCCCTCTCATTAAATAAGAACAAAAAGTAAACCGTAACCCTCTCACATGCCACATTAATATATGGTATAATTTTCCAGTTCTGCCCAGTTCTGGTATGGCAGCTGTGTGCTCATGTAGAAAATGGGGCATCCCTCCTGTTGGGAATGCTTGCAATCTTCTGTCCAAACTCGCTCCACACTGGAACATCCTGGGCTGCCCAAATGCTGCTCAAATAGCAGTGAGGTATTGGGCACTTTTTACCCCCCTGAGCATCAGAGGATGAAGAAAGCATCCTTGCTCCCCAGAACATAAGAGACAGCTTCCCAAACTCCTATTTCCCTGACCACTAGCTCATGGAGGGTTAGCAGAGCTGTTGTCTCTGATGCTTTGAGGCTCAGGTCCTTGGGGAAGTAGCACTTGCTCTGCCCTTGCCTGCTGTGGAGGTTTTCCTCTTGGGGCTGGCTGTGCCACCAGCCACCCTCTGCGAGAGCAGGGGCTCCAGGAGCTCTGAGCTTGTGTTCCTGCCAGGAGCCAGGGCTGCTCTGCCTCCCACCTGGGCTGCAGGGGAGTTCAGCTTAGTTCTGCAAACAGAAATTACTTGAAATACAGGTTCCCAGTGCTCAGCTAAGTGGGGAATGCTTTTCATTCCCTGTGGCTTTCTGGCACTGCTAACACTCGGGAGAGTGGGGTTTGTGTGCACCCTCAGTGCTGGTCTGTTTGAGGCTCTGTACACAGGCAGATGTGTGGATGCAAAAAAGGCACACTTTAAATCAGTGTGTTTGTACCATGCTTCAGGGATACGATTACTTCTGGTTAAAGCACCCAAAGCGAAAGACAAGCAAGCAATATCTCATGGAACTAACTCATGGAACCATTCCTTTGCTCTGATATCGCAACACCGGGTGCTGAACTGTGCCTAGTTGTGTTAGCAGCTGCATTACAGCAGTGTCCAGAACCCTGGGTGGTCTGACTGTGCTCACGCTTGTGCATGGTGAGGTTTACATATGTATGTAAGCCTGAGAACAAAACAAGATGAAATGGGTGAAGGATGAGTCCAGCACCTGTGAAGTGATGTGAAAGAGTTCTTCTCAATAATTTCACCCTCACAAAGAAGCATAGCAAGGAAGCAAATTCTTCTGTCTGTTTCAAATTTTCAGGGAAAATGTTACATTCAAACCATTGGCATTTTGTTTGGTTTGTCTTTGGTTTTTGGGTTTTTTTTTTGTTGTTTTTTGGTTTTTTTTTTGAAAGGACAAACAATTATAAACAAAGTACAAAACTGCCATAAAATCTTAAAATTTCACCAGAAGATAGCTCAGACCTTGCAGCTTACATGAGAGATACGTGGAATGGATCTCACAATTGCAGGGATGACTGTGTGATGAATGTGGTCCAAAAACCATATTTCTTTTGTTTTCTTAAAAACTTTTTAACAAGCTCTGATCATCACTAGCCTGAGCAGGTTATGTGGAGGTGGGCTTTAGGGTGAATATGCTTTGCCCTATGGGAGTACCACTCTCCATTGCTCCCAGAGCAGAGATGCACTGCACTGTATTTTTTCCAGCCTCTCATTCTCTTTCACTCTGAGTACATTTAATTTCTGTTCTGTGTTGAACTGTTCATCAGAGGCTCTGCTGGACCCTTGGCTGCTGGTGAGAGTGGTTTTCCCTCCTTCCTTGTTTCTAAAATGTCTCCCCTCACATGCCGATGCTTACATCTGTCAAGGACACCAACAGGTGACACCTTCCTCCTCCCCATCGTGTCAAGGCTAGAAAAGGCTGTGGCAAGGGGAGCACTTACAAATAAGGCCAGATTTGGTGACTGAGGTCCATGATGCATTTTTTTATTTATACCCATGCACGCACCCTCGCATGTATGTTACAATGACTTCAGGGGACGGGAGGGGACTTTCCGTGAGGATTAACTGAGTGTGCCTTCAACAAGGTAACACAACGAGCTCGCCTCGGCTGCTGTGTGCTCAATTAGGGCTTTTTGTCATCTAGAAACTGGGTTTTTTAAGAGCTTAATGTGGTTAATGAAAGATACACTGGATCCCGCAGTCCTAATCCAGTGAAACTCTCACAGGAAAAGTAAGCAGGTTTGTAATGGGTCTTCTTTTAAAATCATTGCTGGATTTTGTTACTGATAGTGCAGTATTACAGAGATGGTGTCTGCTAGTTTCCATCTGCATGTGAACGAAAAGTCCCCGTTCCAAAAAGTGCACAGGGCCGGATGCTGGGTGCAATCAGATGCAGAGTGGAGAAGATCTGGAGACTGAAAAATATGCCAAATTTGTGCCAAGTACAATTGTCTCCCAAAATCCAAAGTAATGTGCATTATGGTTGAACTGGGTCTTGAAAATAAATTAGGAGGAAAAAGTATGGACTTTAGTTTTGTACTACTTTTCCCTCTGTAAACACTCAATTTTTCAGGTGGATCTGTGCAAGAAGGTGACTGAGCAGTGGTCACGGAAAATGCTGCTGGTGGAGTGGCAAGGTGAAGTACCCAAGAGTCTCTGTCCCAGACACTTTGAAGAATTACCTGCCATCTTTTTAGTATCCATGGCATGTTCTTGCTCTAAGATCTAGTACAGCATCTCCTAAAAGAACATTTCTAGTTCATAGTAACTTAAAGGCATCCAGACTGTGCTTAGTGCCTGCATTATCTGTAAGGTGCAGAGATCTGTAGGCATCAGTCATTGATGCCAAAGACCTCTTCAGAGACAGAAATTACAAAGGGGAGTTAGAAAGCTGCAGGTAGCACCCGTATGTGCAGCAGTACCTGTAATACATAACAAGCATTTCCCAATGGAAGATGCAGTGAGTGCACCTTGGGCACTGGGTGTGTAAATTGAGCCTTGGGAGAGGTTTTCTGCTGTGGGTGGTACATGTGTATTTGAAGGCTCAGGACTCAGGGAGCCTTTATGAAGCATGAGAATACTGCCACTGACATAATGGGGCCAGACTTCCCTTTGGTCCTGCATGCAGGCCTGTGAGTCTGAGCCATATGTTATGGAAATAAGCCAATTTCCAAACCAGAGGTTTGGTGCTGACCTATCCCAGGAATTGTCCCACACATGGGTTAGAAAGATTGATGGTTAATGGTTTTGGGTGCAAAAAGAGGAGCTGGTTGTGTCAGTGCCCTAAATTGAGTTGAAAGTGCTGTGAGAGTAGAATTTCTGGGGAAAAAAAATGAAAACAAAAACAATCCAAACCCAAAAACCCAGGTAGGTCTCTGGAGGTTATGCTACAGTGCTAGAGGAGGACAGAGCTGATGCATTAGGAATTAAGTGATTTAGAGAGTGTGAATTTAGACTTTTCCAAAGCACAGTTTCATGTGGTGCAGGGATCTGGGAGAAGGGATCAAAAGGGGTTGCTTTTACTCCATCCCAATCCACCCACTGATCCTTGACCTCATCTCTTTGAGCTGCTGTCAGCTGTAGGGCAGAAGTGAAACTCCTGATGTGCGTTTTCTTCTGCACTCTGAGCATCAGTGCGGGAGCTGTTCCTCAACAAAGGTCTTGCCATGGTGCCGCCCAGACTTACCACACTGCAATCACGGGCAGCAGGAGCCTCATCCTCTCCTTCACCTGCTCTCACCACAACTCCCTTCGTGAGTTATGTGCATACTGCATCCACGAGCACAGGCAGCCACTGAAGAATCATTTAATAGGGTTAATTTAAACAGCTTGACCCCAGCATGCTTCTGCTCATCCCAGGAGTCAGCTGGTATCAGTAAATTATGATTTTGACTAACCACACGCAGTTTAGTGTCTGTGGAAACACATGAGGCTCTTCAGCACTCATACTCACAAGAAACACCTGCATGGGGTGACCAGGAAAGGTGAATTGAGAGAGCCTTATCCTGCCCTAAAACCCAAGAGTGCTGGAGAGGACAGGGATGGCTCAGCAGAGTGGAAGCTGAGAGCACATAATCCATAACCCTTGGTGGCTCTTTGCTTTCCTTTCTTCTCTTTTCCTGGCTGACATTTAGGCTGTAGGATAGACAAGGTAGTATTTTCAAAGTCACATTGTCCCAATGGGGTCATGAGGGGGTTTTGGCCAAAGGACATTCCTCACGAAGCTGTGCTGAGTTTTAGGGAAGATGAACCCATTACCACATTGTTTGGCTCTGGTTCCAGCACTACCAGAGCCTGGCCAGGCCACTTCCCACTTATTATTTCATGAATGCCAAGATCTCTGCATTGAGTTTTATTACCTAGCATCAAAGCTTTTTGCTTCTCAGTGGGACATTAATGGAAGCTGGGCTCCTAAAGCACCAAGGGTTCAGGGATCAGCTCACTTCTTGCTCTCCTGTCCAAAACCAGCATAATTTCCAAAGCTTGGGATGACTGAGAGGGGTTATTCCTGGTGACTAGGAGCTCAACTGTGCTCCTACTGACTGAGTATTGATGGATGAACGCAAAAAGGCTTGGCTATCCCACATCAAGGAAGTATCCAGCATTTGAAAAATTGCCCTACTTGGCAGTTTAATCTTTTGATGCATCTATGAATGTAAGTAAATTTAAAGATTTTTCTTGATGGGTTTTTATTTTCTTCTTCTGGTATCCCCTGGAGATAAGAAGAGAATTTAGCCATGTGCTTTACAAGGTTCCATTCAGTGTTGGTGGGGCTGAGTCACATGCCTGCTCTGACTGATGCCATCACACCCATGAAACACACAACATGTTATTGCTCAGTGGCTTAGCAACATGCACTGTAGCCTGCCTCCTGCAAGCCTCTCACCTTTGCCTTCCCTTCAGGGCCAGTATTTAGCAAACAGAATTTGCAGTGCCATGGTTACCAGGGCATGGGCTTGGGACCTTTGAGCCATTTGCCGGTGTCTTGGGTGGTTTCATCAGCTTATAATATTGTAGCACCTTTTACTAATCCAGCATTTCATAGAATCGTAGCTGCTGAGGGGGGAATCAAATTTTGGTGAGTCTCAAGATGGTATTTGGTCTCTCACTGCAATGACAGCAGCAGATTTCACACACTGAGACCCAGCAGAGAATTAGGGAACTCGTTTTTAAGCTTTCCATACCATCTGCCAGTGAACTGTAACATCTAATGAGTGTTCTTTAATATTATGGACATTTAAGCATTTATAGGGAAGGGAATTAGTTCCAAGAGGAGAACTCCAGGAGCCCACAGACCTGCTAAAGGCTAAGGATTAGAGTAGCCCAAGCACTGCCTCTGGCTGTACCCATTTATGGCTTGGAATAAGTCTGAAAACAGGACACCTCGTGGTGCTTGCAACCAGGTGCTTTCCCAGACCATCCTGATACTTTCGTGATACTTAATAGCTGCAAATTCCATGAATGTGTTTGGTCACCTCTTCCACTCCTTTAAGCTTTTAGTGATCCGACTGCCCTTTCCTTGAGCTGACGACCCCAGTCTTCAGTGTCCAATGCTGCACATCTCACTGCCATTGTGTGGCAGGAATCTTGCTTGGTTTCTTCTTAGTATTCTGCCTCCTTAGTTATCAGAAATCCTACTCTGGATGTTAGAAACTTGCCCAACCCAAGGAAAGGTTCATAAAAGCAGGATTTTAATTGTCTGTTATATTTGGTGAAGAATGCTATTACTCTGAAAAACAGAAGATCTTACAGAAAAATCCTGCTCTGTTCTGTCCCCAGCAAGGTACACCAGTGTCCCACTGAGTTTCTGGTTGTTCTTCCATGGCAGAAGAGAGAGATAAGTGATAGAGCTGTGCCCAATGCAATGGACACACCACCATTTAAAGCATGAAAATGGGGAACCCAGAGCTTTATGTGAATAAGATGGAGTAAATCCAAGCCAGTATCTATGTGAAAGGTTTACATATGTGTCTGTGGGACGGACAAGGCCTTCCTATGTGATGTGGGATTGTAAGCTGTGTGGGCTTTCTGCACAAATAAGGGTCTGGTGAACCTGTCCAGGCTGGCTGCGAGCCTCATCCTGAGGGGTTTGGGTATAGGGGACAGATATGTGCTGCTTTCTGCACTGACCTTACATGCACATCTGAGCTGTCGGGACTGGACCATGTTATGAGGGTGAATTGGGAGCCTTGGAGTCCCATGGGAATGGGCCAACTCTTAGCACAGGTCAGTGTCTCTGCTGCTGTGGCTGACAAATGGAAATGTGTTCACGTACTCATACTGGAGACGTGATGTGCTTTCCCTCCTTGCTGCTTGTGCTTTTGAGCAAGTGCCAACTTAATCTCCTTTGGCATGTGTCATAGGGTGGGTTTTAAATGAACTTCCTTGGGTTTCTGTACATTTACTTGGTTTTTTCTCAAAGTCTATTTTTTCTTTATTTTGTGAAAGAGGAATGTTGAGTTTTCTCTAATGCAATGTTGAATGCTTTTCATACTGGAGAAGAAATCAAGATTGAAAACTTCTTGGAAATCAGTTTTTAAGAAATCTGCAACTTGTATCCAAACACAGAGAAAAGGTAACATCTGCCTTTCAGAAGTTCAAGAAGTGACAATGAGGGAAAAATAAGGAACAGTCCCATGTGGTCCACCAGTCAGACAGGCAAAGAATAGTTACTACTGGAGATCAGAGCAGCAAATGCCCCAAGCACAGAATTCAAAGCTGCTGCTATCTACCTGCTCTTCTGCAGAGGAGATGTACTCCTGAGGCTATTTAAAGTGTGCTTTGTCCTGCTGTGGTGCTCAGGTAGTCCCACACAGTAGATGGGATCACATGTGATCCTGGAATATGGCTCTTACCTGGCAGACCATGGCCTTTCCCATCCCAACAGCTGTTAGAACATTGCCAAGGTTGAGGTCAGGTCAGGACATGCCAGAGGAAAAGGCGGCCCTCAAATAGAAAACTGACTCTTACAAAATGTCTCCTTTTGTCTCCAAAATCCAGTGCAGCCATCACTTCTCACCTCAACAACCAAAATTTATTACCGAATTTTCAAATGAAGTCTGAGCTCACGTTGTGCAAACAGACAGATTCACAAATCTGTTTGCGTGGAATTATTCACCCCGAGCTTGCTGGCTGTGTACCCACCCTGCTGGTTATTCAGATGTTCTTCGGTGCAGGGATTGTTCTGATTGTGCAGCAGTCAGCAGCTGCTCCCAGGGTGTCTCATCGGTCACTGCTTCATGAGCACAGCTCTCGCTCCCCAGTGAGCTGAAGCCCACAACATTTTCATGATGCCCACACAAGCACTTTCAGGGTGAATGTGCCTCACTGATGAATGTTTGTGAACCTTCCTTGTCTTTCTCCAAGGACCTTGCCAGAGGAAAAAATGCTCCTTTTTTTTTTTTTTTTTTTAAGGAAAAATTCTCTCCATTGTACATGAAATGAATGCACTTGGAGTAAAATTGTTCCATGAAATATAGTATTTATTCAAGATCACAGATGCTGGTATTTAAGCACCTAAGGCTTCATGGAAGCACCCAGAGGCACCAACTTTCAAACATAGGTAGAATATCTTACAAACAAAAAACTAAGGATTTGGGAGCTTAATACCTCTGGGGAATTGCAGCTCAACCTCTGCCTTGCTTTATGCATCTGGTTTTCTTACGTGTGCTTTGCAGCATTACATTTCTTTGATCAAAATCATGAAGGATTGGCTCAGCTGGGATTAAGACCCATGAGCCTTGCTCCTGTTGTTTAGTTTTAGGCACACAACTCCTTGATTGAGTTGCAGAGACAGAAGTGCCTTACTTTAAAAGTCTCAGTACACAAGCAGTAGATAGATCCCTCTCTGACTGCTGTTCAGATTTCCAGGACCTTTCCTTCCCTATTTTTTCTGCCCAAATTCATCCTGTTTTACCAGCCACACCATTTTGCAGAGTTTTCTTTCAAGAGGTTACCAGGTCAAATGCAGCTCCCTGGGAAAGGACACGGGCACTGTTCACTTTACAGTAGCTCCACAATATCCATTGTCATATGATAACGACGCACACACAGACACCTACTTTGCAGCAAATTGCATGTAACATGAGGAAAGAGAGCCAAGCTTCATTTGCTGCAGGCAAAGCACAGGACATAATCTCTTGCACCATGTCAGAGGCTGTGCAACAGCTCATTAGGCAACAGCAACTTCATCACACATCAGATCCTCACATCCTGACCACTGTGGGAGGAGGACGGGAAGTAGACCATCCAATTTCCTGACATCCTTGTGTGGTTGTGTCATCACAGTAGCTGCAAATCTATCTTGAAGGTATTTTTCCTCAGAATTTCACTCCAGCCCAGAACAAGTGTACACGCCTCTGGTTTGAAAAGAAGCATGTCTCCAAGCAGGCAGCTGAGCTCAGATCTCCCAGAGTAGCAATAAAAGGAGCAGGACCCCCATTCAGAAAGACAAATACTGTTGAAGGGTCCTTGGCATCACCAGCCTTCAGTTTGGTTTCCACTTAGCATCTTCCTGAGGCAAGGCAGATCTCCCTCCACCTGTGCTCATATGCCCTTTGTGCTGAGATCACAGCATGGGATATTTTTGTAAATTATCTAATGACCAAACAGAAAATATAGTCTTTCTAAGGTTACCACTGAAGGCAGGACATGACTCCAGAGCATAGTATCCAAGCATCTTTGCTTACTCTGGGAGGGTGGTTGGCTGCAGTGCCTGCCCCGTGCACCCAATGAGAAGGGCTGCAGGGCTCAGGTTAGCAGTATCTTGGTGATTTGAGCCCCCATAGGGTTTATGTCATACCTATATTTCAGAAGTTACAGAATGTGGAAGGTATTATTACCAAAGAAGCATGCTGCAGAGCCAGCTCCTCTGGCCTAACGACACCTTCTTTTTAAAGGTGTCTGTGTAATGCAAATTTAAAATAAGGGCTGCGGAGTGGTTCTTTATTAGAAGTAATATGAATTCCTGTTGTCCCATTACACAGAGAACGGAATGGTTGTGCAGCAGTAAATGCACCTTGGGAGGAGTCCAATGTATAAAGCTGAGATCTGGTTTGGGAGAGCACAATCTTAGTGAGGACAGGTCTTGTGTTCACAATGACACTCACAATCTCCCTTCTGTAGCTGATGTGAAACTGAAATTATTCCTGGACATGAATGCTGTCAGATTGATCCTACTGACACATCTGTTAGTTAAACACAATGTTTAAATATTGTGGTATTGGAAGTCAGATTTTTTTAATGGTTGTGAAGTCAGGCAAAATATTTGTCCCTGGTTTTTGATGGAAAATTATACGTTCTTTGGTTTGTGATTTTCAATCCTACTGAATTATTTTGTTTACTTGTAATCCTGTAACGTTAATAAGCTTACAATAGATCCCAAAAAAAGGAGCCTAAAGTTGGTGGGACAGGTTAAAAGAACTTTTCATCTAGCAATTTTCTTCTTACTTTAGTTTACACTGTGGTGTTTGAACTTTTATATTCTGTTAAGCAATCTCTCCTGGTTAGATCAAACATTTCAATCAGAAGCAAAGTCTTTGCTTTCCATACTTGCTGTGCAATGAAATCACCATGCTTCTGTCTTCATCCCAGGACAGCAGAATTCTCTCTTTCTGATTATCAAAACTGCCTGTGACAGGAAAGCAGTGATTTTAGTAGTTTCTGGACCTTGGGCTGAATGAGGGCTCCTGCCCTCTCCTGGAAGGAATTCCAGATCTCTGGCCATGCCTAAGAGCATTGGCTCCTAAATCTGGGACCAAGCCCTTGACCATGGCTGGAACATTTTGAGGACTAAGTCACATAGCATGACAAAGGTGGTCCCATAAGTGACTTTTCAACCAGCAAATTGCACCCAAATATAATTCTGTGTGCCAAAAACCAAGATAAGGAAGTTCTATGGCCAGCTCTAGTGGAACAGCAACTTTATTCCTAATTTTTCTATTTCTAAATGTGCCCAAGTGGCAGTATCCTGTCTTTTGGGGAGTGGAGAAATAAATCTGGAGGCGTATCTCATCCCCCAAATACAGTGCCAAGAAATTGTTGTAGAATGATTCAGAAAGCCTCTCATTGCCTGTGCATGGGCTAGTCCCCATTGTTCCCCCAGTCTTGGGAAGCCTTGGAATGATTCACTGCATTACCTCTTCATAAAAATGGGGCTGCTCTAAAGGAGGAAGCCCCAGAAAAGTACAGCAGAGAATGAAATTAGGGCAAAGTTCTCAATCATTACTCTAGCTGAAATTTTCACTGTGTAAAGAAAGCAAGGCACACAAGCCTAGAGGCTCATAGGCATATGTGAACACTTGTCCCTAAAGCAACAAAGAATTGTTTAGTTTTAAAGGTAGGATACCAGGGAGATCAGGTTATAAGTTAAGAGGCAAAGTTGGGGCATTATGAAGGGTGCTCCTGAAGTTCATCTGGGAAACTGTTTGGCTTTTTGAGATAGAGGATCATACACGGGTGTCTGTCCTTTGTAGGGATAGGGTCATCCTCCTGCAGAAGGTATAAAACCTCTCTGGATGCTTGAGGTCCTTATCTGGCTTTGAAAAAGGAAAGTTGCTAAAACTTTTCTCAAAGGATAGAAAAAAAGGGCAATATTAGACTTAGTCCATTCCCAGTCCTAATGGTCTCTGCAGGTTTTTGCTTTTTGACATTTTTCCTGGCCCTTCTCCTTTCCCCACACCATCTGTAAAATTGGTTGGACTATATCCCATCTCTGTGCCTGACTTTCTGTGCCCGACAGGCAATTCTACTTCCCCCTCCTCCCCGGAGTCATCAGGCCCAAGGGAATGGCAGGCAGGAGTGACTGCAGGATGGCATGAACTGGAAGGTCCTGAAAGGGTCACCAGGTGTGATCTAAGGCTTGTGAAGTTTTGAAGGTTTTGAGGAACAAAAAAGTAGAAGCCCAAAGTGTGTTTTCTCTTTCTCTCTCCCAACTTCATTTACTTGCTCATTAAACTCCGAAGCATGTAGCTACACCCAGAGAAAATTACTGCATTTCGTAACCTTTAATTGATTTGCCTATTTATGGGGAAACTGGTATTTCGGGACTATCCAACTGTGCCATCACTATCACCTTTCCATGGTGTCTGTCTGTTTGGTTGCTGCAGAGAAGCCCTGATGTGTGTCTGCCTGGCACAGAGCTGGCAGATCCGTAGGCTGAATTCCTCACTGCAGGTTACTGAAATCGGGAGAGCTCTTATTTGTAGATGGGGTAGATATTCGTTGCAGCATGCTCAGCTCTGTTTGTTTGCCTGGGTGTTGGTATTCCAGCAAAGATTTTGAAACACATCAGCGTGCTGTTTGCTGCTGGTTATGTTCCTTTTCTGTAACGTTAGGAAAGGCAGGGACATGGCTGGCAGGGAAAGTACTTCAGCCCACAGTTACTGACAGGAGTGTAATTGCTCCCAACATCACCTCTCTTAGTCTCCTGGGATTTTCAGCCATTGTAAATTCAGGGATGCAGTAGGATGTCCATGTGAGCTGGGAAGGAGGTAAGGGTCCTCCCAAATCCTCTTCTGTCTTAAGGGCACAATTGCTGAAAATCCAGCTCAGTGGCCCCAGCCTTTGCTTTGATGGTCACAGCTGTAAGGAGACAGTGCAGGACGAGAAAATGCTGCTTCAGTCACTTTGTTGACCTCAATTTTAACTTCTGCTTCTGTCTTCTGAGGCTGGAAAGCCTTGCAGATAATACCCTGTCCATGAAGACTGTTCCTTTGGTGACCTTTCTGCAGCTAATGCCCCTGAGTTTGGAGCTGGTTATACTGCTATACTGCTGGTGTGAAAAGTATTGCTTCAGGCTGGGATGTTACAAGAGTCTTGCCGTGCATAAATAATGATTGAGCTGCCCAAAATAGCCCAGGGCAAGACCATCCAACCCATAGCTGATGTAGAAGTCAGAACTGAGGGTCAGCTCCAGCCCCAGCTGAGGGGTTTGCAGCTGCTCAGAGGTGCTGCTGGGTACTTGATCCAGTAAATCTCTCCTCAGAAAGCCTGGTGGCCTCAGGGAGAGCACAGTCCCAGTATGCTCTGCTGTGCCTCCAGCAGGCGTTTGGAACACATGGCCAGAGTGG
Source organism: Pardalotus punctatus (assembly GCA_013400915.1). Lineage (NCBI taxonomy): Eukaryota > Metazoa > Chordata > Aves > Passeriformes > Pardalotidae > Pardalotus > Pardalotus punctatus. The sequence continues at coordinate 147,228 of VZTX01026716.1, read as the reverse complement.
GGACTTGCTGCTGGGATGTCCAGACCTCCCTGGTGAAGATGCAGCCAGCTTGGGCAAGCCTAGGGTGCACTGGGGGACAAGAGGGCAGCAGTGGCAAGGAGACCACAGCTGCTGCTTCCAGCTGTAGGAACTGATGTCCAGCCAAGCTGCAGCATTGGCAGGAGGACAGCCAGGGCAGACAGGAGGATCTGCAGGGAGCTGAGACCATGCACCTGCAGCCCAGAGGCACCTGAGGTCACTCTGTGGCAGCTGAGATTCACTGAGGCTTTCAAGCCAGGCTGGTTCTCAGCAAGCTGAGGGCACTGCATGACCGTAACATGACCTGCCCTTCTTGTAACCCAAGAGTATGAGCACTTATTAAATTTTCTATGCCTGGTGGGAAACAACACTCTTCAGGAGCTACAGCTGATGCAAGGATGCTTTGTGGAAGGCAAAAAGAACATTCATCTGTAGAACACCCTGCCCATGTAATGGGGCCTTGCAAAACTGTTAGCCCAGAGTCGCTTTGCAGCAGAATTTGGAGCTGTCAGACAGGGCTGTATTCACAAATGCAGACTCAATGAAAGAAACCTAAGAGGAGCAAGAGTCTGTGTTTTGTTGAAAGCATTTCCAACACTTCAGTCTTCATGGTTTTTCTGTTCCTTTTTTCCTCCCCACATTGTTCCTCTCTTCCACTTCTCCGTCTCTCTCCTTCTCTGCTCTTTTGGTGTGGAGTTATGCCCATTTGTCCAAGCATCTCTGCAAACCCCAGTCTGAAACTAGGCACACTGTGTGAGCCTCATTTCACTCCATCCAAGCTGTGGTCCTCAGAGGGGTCCCCTGACTGAGGCCAGAGGAGCTGGATGTTCCTGTGTTGCACCTGGCCCAATGTCTGAAGCTTATTACTACACCAGACGCTATCACACACCCTCTCCCTAGAGAAAAATGACCTCAGGCTGTGCCACCATCTCCAGGTTATCGCCTGCTAATTGCAGGACATCCTGGGGAAGATGGTGGCGTTTACACCTTTGATTCCAGTGCTGCAAGGTTGGGTTCTCTCTTCTGCAGGCTCGGAAAGAGTGTAGGTGTTTGCTTTAGGCTAGATGACATGAGAAATACCTTAGTGAGGCGAGGCGTGGGTGTATTGGGGCGTGACTCAGAGGAAGTCAATGTACAGGGATTTGTTTTGTGTGCAAGACATCTATTCACTTTAGTTACCAGCATGGGTGGAATTACCTTTTTTTTTGTTTTTTTTTTTTAAGTTTTATTATTTTTATTATTAATCATGGCTTAAGAATGGCTGAGCCAATGAAGATTATGTATGCAATTTCAAAATGTCCAAGATCTATATTACCAAGTGCTGGCTTGAGACAGCCGGGAAATTTGATGACAGTTCTCTAGATTCTGGTGAGGGACCAGTGCAAATCAAAGAGGCTGGTAGCCTGGGGCAGGGTATCTTTCTTTAGAAAGAGAATAGTGAAGGATATACTTAAAATTGGGCTTGGAGAAGACTTGTCAAGACAACTGTGGAGAGGATCAGTATGGAAACAGCAAGATTCAAAGAAAAGGAAGCTGCTTGTTTAATTACTCCAGATTTCCTTGGGTTTGGAGCTGGACCTCTTTTTCTCTTACTTGTTTTAATTGACAATAGACAAGATTAACTGTAGTTCTTACACAGGATAAGGATCACTCTGAGGTTATTCAAGTTTGCGGAGTCTTTAGTCTTGTCTTAATACATGCAGAGTCAATCTCGCTGCAGCAGACAAGGCTCTGTAGGTCAAAAGCTTGCCAGTTTGGGGCTCTATTCTGGTTTTGGACCCCTCATTTCAGGAAGGACATTGAGGTGCTGGAGCAAGTCTAGAGAAGGGCAACGAAGCTGGTGAAGGGTCTGGGGCACAAGTCCTGTGAGGAACAGCTGAGGGAGCTGGGGGTGCTCAGCCTGGAAAAAAGGAGGCTCAGGGTGAACCTTATCCCTCTCTACAAGTCCCTGAAAGGAGGGTGTAGCCAGGTGGGGGTCGTGCTCTTCTCCCAGGCAGCTGGGGACAGGATGATAGGACACAGTCTCAAGCTGATCGAAGGAAGATTTAGGTTGGACATTAGGAAGAATTTCCTCACAGAAAGGGTGATTAACATTGGAATGGACTGCCCAGGGAGGTGGTGGAGTCACCATCCCTGGAGGCGTTTAAGGAAAGACTGGATGTGGCACTCAGTGCTATGCTCTAGTTGGCATGATGGTGTTTGGTTGCGGGCTGGACCCAGTGATCTCAGGTCTTTTCCAACCTGATTGTACCTGATTCTGTGATTCTGTGATGTGCCAGTAGAGTTGCGTGGTGTGAATAAAGCAAATCTGAGACGAATGCACAGTGGCCCAGCTGCCCGAAAGCTCCTCTTGTCACCACCCTGCTGCATTCAGCAATGAGATCACCACAGTAATACAACAATTTATGCCAAACCAACTCAGCAAGCAGGTTGCAAATCCTATAAAAGTTAACTTGAGAGAAATATTACTTCAAAGTAAATGGTAATTCATTTTCCGAGAAGAAGAGGGTAGATTGAAGTGAGGCACATGAATCATGCTGCCTGTAATTTGACTTCTGCCCCAGTTTGAGACTAAAATCACCATGTTAGAAGGTGAGTCAAGAGAAGCAGCTGGGATGTCTTATGCTGATCAAAACCAAAAAAACGTTCCTACAAACTGTGCAAACCTGGAATGTTCTAATAGGTACGTTCAGAGGATTTGATAATATATTTCTGTCCCTTGGGAAATTCTAAGATGTGTGTGTATTCATCCTAAGAGGGAGAGACAGTGTCAAGTTATTCAGGAAATAATGAGGGGATTTTTTACATCTAAGTACAGTATGTTGATCTGGATATATTCCCTAAAACTTCTGTAATATCTTTAATTAAAATGAAACTTTTATTGGATCTGCAAGTATTAAGGATTCTGAAGAAGTTCTCAAAAGTTGGCTTAAAATGAGAGGTTTTAATTTGCTTAGAAATTTTAATTCAAATTATACTTGAGCCAAGACAGTCAAGAAGAAGAGAGAGGAGGTCTGGACGAGAGAGGAGGTCTGGACCAGGTGGTTGTGTCTGCTGTGTTTTGGGAGGAGTGACAGTCTCATTGCAGCCTGAATAGTTGTGGGTCTCCTCCTAGGGAATCAACCACTCTTCTTCCCTTTTCCTTTCCAATGCTTTCTCAAATGAGGTACCAGCATCTTCCTCTTTTTATTTCTGGAAGAGTGCCTGTCACTGCTGATGTTGAGGTGTTCTCAGCCTGTAGCACAGAATAGGATGAAATGACAAAACTCTCTTATCAAGGGCAGAAAAGGGAAAGAGACAGAAAGAGGCCTGAGCTGGTGAGTGTCAGGCCCAGTGAGGACTAGGAAAACTTCCAAGCTCTTTCTTGCAGTTTGTCAAATGCCTGGTTGGCTTTTCCACAGATCATTCCTGTACCTTATAAATAATACTTAACTCAACACAGACAATTGTGGCTACTGGTAAAAACCACAGAGAGCAGCTAAGCACAATGGAAGTGACTTATTCCACCATTTGGTTTTACTTTGGAGCAAGCAAAAAACTTATGAAAAGAAATGAGTCATTTTTTTTTTTAATCCATCTTGGCTTTTGTCTGTTCAAGATGTCCTTTTTGTGTGCAGTTGTGGTCTTAGTGTTTTTTGTTGTTTTTTATTTATTTACTTTTTTCCTGCTTTGCTTTCTTGGTTTATGATTGTCTCCCAATGACAACTGCTAGAACCACAGGGCTAGAACCTGGTAAAAGACAAAGCAAAACCACCATGCCTTTGGGGAAATGACTCTGCTACCTTGCCAAGAAACATGTTTGGCAGGTTTATAAGCCAAGGTGGAGTTGGAGTTCTCTGAGCCCTTCTGCCCTCCTTGAAAGATGTCAGGTGGGAACCTCAGCAAAGCTAATATCTTGAGTAGCATCTCCAGGGTTGGGCAAACTGGTTCAGGTAGAAGAAATTGCAGCTCAGACTGAACTTTTGCCCATTTCTTGATGAGCTGAGCCTAAATTTTGTCTTCCTCCAACTCGGAAACCTAAACCTGGCACATGTCTGTCCTCAGAGCTGAACCCTCACAGACATCGAGAAAGGTATGGCTGGTATCCTAAAATCTTTCTCCTGCACGTCTGCCCCTCTGCCCTACCTTGAGGTTAATTATTTGAACATCAGCCAGCATTTACTCCATGCACACCTATCCCAGACCGGTGTGGGCTTCAGGCCTCTCGTAGAAATTCACTCCCCACAGGACCACAAACCCATGTGTCCCTTTGGCTTTGCCAGGAGGGTGCTAGAAAGCAGGGGCTGTGGGGATGCATGTGGTTAGCCTAAGCAGCCACTTGTCATTGTTGGAGAGCCTATGTGGTTTTGTGAGGAAAGGGATTGAATAGTCTTCCTCTGAGTTGACTCAGAAAAAATAGAGCAAGGGGCTCTAGGGAGAGGCTTCTTTTTGCCCTTAGGGCAATCTTGGTGATTACACCTCCATGAAGAATTGGTCTTTGCACAACAACGAAGTTGTTTTTCAGTTGTATTAGCCCTAACTCATTGCTGAAAGGGTTACAGGCTGCTCACCCAGCCCTTGTCCCAGCTGCTCTAGGAGGAAGAACAATTAGCCAGATTTTGTAAAAGGACACTTGGCCATTTAGGAAAAGATCTTCTGCCAATTGCTTCCACAGAAGTAACCTGTTAAAGCATTGGTCCTTCCCAGGTCATGTAGAATGGGAAGTCGAGGATGGCCCAGAGATACAAAAAGAGATCCCAAGGAAAGGACCCTGCAGGGATTTGGCTGCAAGAAGACATCTAGTACACAGATGGAAAGAAGGGCTACAGGACACAGAGCAATGGGAGAAGGCACAGAAAAGGGAAGAAGCTTCTGACAGGGTAATCATAAACATTTGCTGGCTCAACATCTTCTGACATTTACCAGCCTTGGGAGAAAATGGTGAGTGATAAAGAGCAGGGCTATGTACTGCATCCCTGAAATCTGGGATGTGTTCTAGACTGAGGATGGCTGTGTCCATTTTGTCAGTGAGCTATAATGAGCAGGATAACACTAAGATTTGGTTTAAATTAAATTAAGAATTTTGGTTTAAAATGGCTCAAAATCCAGACTGCTCCAGTTTTGTTGTATTATTTTGCAACTGCAGCTGAATCTGTAAATTCCTGATGCTTCTGCCAAAGGGATGGAGGCACCGCTTCCCAGTTGCTCAAGCCTATAACACCAGCAGCTCTTCTGAGCAGATACCAAAGTCCTTGAGTTAGCAAAATAATGCTCCTCTGGCCTGAAACTCAGCTCAGAAGATGCTTCCTGGGCTCCTTATGGAGCTGCTCCTCTGTTGCAAATCTTCATAAAGCAGAGAGCCTTCTGTTTATATTTTTGCTCGCAATTGGCAAGGGTTGGCAGGTTATCTGAATACTCTATCTCTGTCTATATTTGCCTACTTCTGATCTGTTGACAGTATAAGAGTGTCAATATTTTTTTCCTTGTAAGGCGATATAAGCAACTGCCTAACTGTTGACTCAACCGAGGATTACTAATTTCAATAGCTAGTTAACAAATCAGCCTACACTCCAGGGAGAAGGTAAGTGCCTGCCACTCTGAAAGAGCCCTGGGAAGCTAAGAGTGATCAGTTGCTTGGAGCCCAGGGCTAAGCCAGGGTGGAGCACAATGATGCTCCCTTTGGGAGGTGGTTCACCTGGCCAAGAGATAACCTGGGTGCGGCGGGGGTGGGAATGGTGCTCTATGGGATGCATTATTTCTTCTTCCAGTTCTTTGGATGGTAGTTTCCAGTTCCTTTGCATTTAAATTGTGGCGGGCAACTGCTGGATTTCCTTTCATTCTCTTAGCATGATTTTATAAAACTTATCCATCTACCTTGGACCTCTTCACAGAGAGAATGGAAGGGCAGGCAGTAGTGAAGGCTTGTGAAAATGTTTTCAGGGAGCTTGCCAGCCCAAATGCCACGTGGCTGGGTCAGAGTGGGGGTTTTTTGCCATGTGGCAGCTGTGGAGTGCTTTTAAGAAACAGTTTGGTTCCATCTTGTGCTGAGCTCTGTCTTCATCCAAGCATACAGGCATTGATTCTGAGGGTGCCCAGTGTGTTCAAGACCTGCGCCTACTCAGTAGTCCTCCTACCCTAATTTTTTGGTTTTAGTAATTTTTGAGATACCAGAAAGTGTTTCCATAGAAGTCTCCTGTTCCATTTCTCTTTGTCTTAAAATGCTGTTGAGATGGCCATGAGAACGTGGCACAGGCTGGCTGTGTTTATCTGGCTCTGCTTTCTATTTGTTCTGCAATTATCTTGTGAAACACTGTTTATGCTTTTAGGCATATTTTTGTTGGGTTTTTTTTCCCCAGCTGTGCTCATCTTTCTTTTGCACACATGCACTTACAGTTAATTTTTTCTAATGGAAATAATGACCTCCAAAGGTCTTGGGTTGAGGAAAGGTGAGGAGCTGTGTGTGAGCTCTTTTCATTACATTAGAAATGAGTGTTGATCAAATTCCACTGGAGTATTTTCATGTAACAATAGCCTAGAAAAGAGAAAATACTTTTTTTTTTCTTTTTTTATTTTTTTTTCTAGTTCTGCCAGGAGTATGAACAAAATGAGCTCAAAATCCAAATAAAAGATGTGGTGGTGGGAGATGTCCATCTTGGCAATTTGGGCACGCGTCCACAGTGCTCTGTTGATTTTCACTCTGGCAAACAGTGTTCCTAGTTTTGATGAATGCTTTTGTCAGTTACTGTGGAAAATAGCCCAAAATTATCAAACCTATTCTTATTTTCTGTCAATGCTGAGGGACATACATTGTGCCTACAAATCTTCCATTTCAGCATCCAGTTTCCCACCCCAATGCACAGTGACACATGAAAAGCAGCTGGCAGCTCTGCAAACCAAAGCCACAGCCTAGTTACAGGTACTGGTTCATTGCCAAAAATTCTGGCTGCCTTGCTGTTTCACAGCACCTTTTACATGTAAAAGGACTTATCACATAGATGGACAAGAGAAAGAGTGTGAGAAAGGAAATATTGTCCCTGTTTCTCTGGGGGGGAAACAACTGCCCAGAGAATTTGATCAATGCATCTGAGGTTGTGTGAGGGGTCTGCAGCAAGCTCTGAACTGCAGTGGAGTGAGGGTGAGAACCTTCTCCTTTCTCTGTGGCTGGGACAGTCGTGGTGTTGATGTGACAGGGAGAGCTGTGCACCAGCTCTGTGGTCAGTCCTTGAACAGTGAAGCTTCCCAAGGCCCTCTAAATCAAATCCCCAATTTGGATTAAAATAAATCTTGATAGTGTGGATCCATTATTTCTCTTTCAGTGATTAAAAAGTTCCTATCTAGGCTGGTTGGGAAAACTGTTTGCTCCTTACCTTCTTGACAAGAGCAAGTATTTCCCTGCTTATCTCACTCAAAATCATCTATTTCACATTCATCATCTGAATTCAATTAAAAATAACCTGCAGCTGTAATTGTTAAGAGCTGTTTTTAACTGAACTCCCTTCATCCCAGAGCATGTGGGATTTCCCCCTACAGTTTTAAGAGCAGGTGGTCAGTGGGAAATTCCTACCAGCTCCTCAGTGTAGGGTTGCTCTTGGGGGCTGTTCTCAGTGTATCAGATGTGACTTAGCATTCATCCCTCCAAAGCAGAAGACTGATTACTTCCCCCCTCCCCTTTCTATCAGTACTTGACACAAGTTATGTGTAAAGGGGGGCTATGGGATGCAGACCCACCCTTGCGTTTTCCAGAACACAAGTACGCTGTTTGCAATAGCCAGCCAGAGCATCCTCCTAAGATTGCCTGCAAATAAGTTTGTGCAGCCTGCAGTACAGTGCAGGGGCAAGATGTGCCACAGAACCATTCTGGCTCATTTTGAAGATACAGAATAAAAGTTCCCTGAAAAACTTGTGTGACTAGCATGGTTTATATCATAAAACAATTAGAAGTGAATGGGTTTGGAGAGTATGTAAGCATTCATTCGTCATCCATCTCTTATTGTTAATGGGAAGCTTCCTGTTAAGAACTGGGTGAGGCAGTGCCTTGCAGAAATGTTCACAAGCAGCGTGAGATTCGTGCTTTTGTTTCTACTTTGTGGGAACTGCGGAGTCTGCAGCTCAGACTGAACTTCTGCAAAATCCACACCTCAGTCGTGGAGACAGAACTTACTGTAGGAGATGAGAAGACGTTGTTTTGGCTTGAGTTGTCTTAGCTTTTCTATCCCCTGTTCCTTTTCCAGGAATCTTTTTTAAATGTTCTATGCATTTTTTGGTGTTTAATTAGAGTGACTTTTTTTTTTTTTTTTTTTGTGGAAACTTAAGGCTCAGTGGTTTAACTCCCCCCTCTGACTAATAGCAGAGAAAAATGTTAAAACTTGTTACTCTTTCTTTTTATTCAACTTGGCACGTGAGGAGAAATAGTTTACTCAGAGAAAATTTGGCAAGGGAATTATCTTGATTTCATTCAAAGTCTTTGAGTGTTGTAGTGAAAATGGGTTTTGATTAGACAAAGTCAAAAGCCCTTGAAATTCTAATACGTACAATGTAAGAAGTGGAATCCTTCTCTTGCAGCTTGTCATCACTGTGTAAATTTGAGCTCTTGGTACCTCTTTCACTGGCTTTGAAAAGGCTTTGACACCAAGAGCTGCTCTTAGGGAAAAAGGCTTCTGCTGTCTGCTGGTTTACTTGGCAACATGGTCTTTTACTCATGGTCCAAGACAGAAGTACACTGTCATCTCCCACCCCACTCAAATAGGAGCATTCACTGTGGAGGAGTGCCTCCCCCAGCCCTCTCTGACTTTAGGATCTGCTTGTACATTCTGTCATTTTTCAGCTCGAGATGCTGTATTTCTGTTCCAGCCAGAGAACTTGGTCTCCTTCCCCTGCTTCCCCTTCCCTTAATGCAACACTAAAATGATATTAACTTAAAAAGATACTTGGCATCCAAAATAACACACCCATGCTGAAGCTTGTCCAAATTTACATCTCCAAAGCAACTAATCCTATGCCCACTGATGATTTTTTTCAGTGGCAGGGTGACTGTCCCTGAGATCCAGGCGTACATCTTTGTGGCAATTCCCTGGAGCACAGTGAACACAACTCTCATTCCCAGGCGTGTCCCTCCCAAAGCCCAGCTCAGGTAGGTGGTATCATTGCAGTGATGTGCAAGTGGTTGTAATCAGAGCTGCAATCACAAAACCCACCTTGTGTCACTTGTGTTTTGCTGGGTTTTCCTTGCATGTGCACATTTGCTTTGTGCATCACCAGGCCAGCTCTGTCCCTGCAGTGTGGGCTCCTTCTGCAGCAAAACCACCATCAGTTCCCTCTCACACAAATGGGAAAGCAAAGCTTGTAAAATGAGTGCTTTTCCAGGCTCTCTTCCAGCCATGCTGAAACAGACCATGACATTTTTCAATATTAGCAATGGGCAAGTGAGCTCTGTGATTGGCAGACAATGAAGTCAGATTTCCTAGGGCTTTGTCTGGTGGATAATGAAGGGCTGGTTTGTTCAGTTTGTTTGGTTTTGTTTGGGTTTTTTTTTCCAGAACTTTCTTTCCCCTGCTTCATTATACTGAGACTGTAATGTAATAATAAGCATTATATATGCACAGCAGAGAGAACCCCTGATGGACAAAGGGATTCTCTGCTGTTTAATAAAATAGTCTCCCCTGTGGCTACTTCTCCTACAGCCTAGTTTTATTGATGTTCTCATTAAGATTAATTTAAATCTGATAAAGGCTGAACCACTTCTTGTATCCTTCCCTTCAAAGAACATAGGATATTTGTGTTTTCTAACTATCTGATCACCAGGCAGCATAAAATTTGTAAGAATTGAGAATTTTCTTGGGCATCTGTCAGCAGCAGTGGGAACTGCCCAGTTCTAAAAGGAAAGTAGGGAAGTGGTAAAGGCAGAGAGAGGAAAAGCTTGTTATTAGAATCTTCTTAAAAGCTTTCTTGCAAAGATAGTACCAGCTTCTGCTGAAATCTTTGTAAGCAGAAATGGGAACAAAGCATTCAGACATGGTTACAGTGCACCAGACCCTGAAGAAAGACATATTAACAGTTCTCTGGAGGTTTCTGTACATGTGCTGTAGGGATGTAAATGGGAACACATACTTCTTTTTACTTATGCTTGAGAAAGTGGCTCAGTTCCTGCAGGTCTGTCTCTCTCCAGTGGCTCACCTCTCCCATCCCGCTCCCCAGCACCACCACATCCCTCTCCTATACAGAATGGTTTTCATTCGCTGGTTCCTAGAAGGTCTTACCAGGTAAGAAGAGCTGCAGAGTCTGGATGTGGTTGGCACACAGACCTTGTCTGAGCCAAGGCCCCGCTACAAAGCTATTCTTTGCCCCTTTCCATCTCTGTCTGATACCTCTTAAGGGATGTGTGTACATCTCCTAGTGCTGCTTGAATCCCAAGCTACGAGGCTTTACAGAGCCATCCAAAGCAGCCCAGTAATGTCCTTTTACTCTGTGCTGATCACATGGCGATTTCAAATGACTTGAGCATTTCACATTTTTGTGTAATCTCCTTAATGTGGGGGCACTTTGGGAGCTCTCGGATTGCAGGGAGTTCAGGGTAACTTGAACTTGTTGGAATACTGCAAGTTTCCACAGAGCTGAGCATGGATGTTTAGTGGGGTTAGGAGCTGCAATGTTTGCCTGGGAAATGACAAGGCAATCAGCAGGTCCATTTGCCTTTCTGTGGAGCAGGCATTTACTGAATGAGTACGAACACTGCCTGGCACCTTATAGTCACCTTGGAGTGACAAAGGTACAAGGAGATCTGCATGTGCTCATTTGCAGAGGTGATATTTCAGATTGAAGTGGATAGTGATGCTGCCTGAGAGAGTTAACACAGTTACTTGCTGAACAGTTGGATTTCATTTTATAAGCTGACTATTCAGTCAGGTGTTATTGACAGCTCATTGACACACAGATTATTATGCAAATTCTCAGAAATCTGTGGTTTGTCACTGATTTATTTACAGTTTGGGGTTTTTTTGTCACTGATCTATTTACAGTTATAATCTCCTCGCTTCTATAAATTTTCTTGCTCTTGGGAGATGTAAAATGTTACAGGGGTAAAAACTATTTTGGTGTGGTGGTCACTCATCCTGAGTTCCTTGCTCATTGTATTTCTCAGTGATTTTTTGGGAAACATTTATGTTTCTGGTAATTTAGTCAAGTTTCAAAAGAATCAATTGATGAGTGAAGACATGAAGCAGTTTTGATAAAAGAGACAGCTAAGCAGGTGATAATTCCAGCCTCAAAAAAGTGAGGGAAAGGGGAAGGGGAATCAGCTAACTAGTGAGTGACATGGAGAAAGTTATCAAGATGCTTCCTGCTCCCTTACTCTCAGGAACTGGAGCATAAAAGTAGATTGGTGGCTCTGAAGTGCAGAACAATCCAAAGGAGAGTGCCTGCAACTTGCAGCTGTGTATTTGTTTCCTCTTATCAGAGTTGCTCTTGTCACATTGAGCCATTACATGGTTTTATTAGAGGAAGCTGTGAGTACAAAAAGCTCCTTCCAGTTTAAAATTAGATAACTAATGAAAGATATGTGACTGAGTAACTGAATGCAACATTAACATCTCTTGACTGGTGGCCTCCCGAAGCTGGAAAACACTAAAGGATGATGAAGTGCTGCAGGTAGGGCCCTGGTGAATCTGGTGTGCTGTACCCCACCGCCTTAACCCAAGGTGGGCCTGGTCCCTCTCCCTTAAGCTTCTCTCCAGGGTCAGACAGAAGAGCAGAAAATGTGGAAGGTGAATTGTCCTATATCGGCTGCTGGATAATGCAACTTGCAAGGCACCAGCTCAGCAGGAAAGATATTGCTGTGGTTGAGATCCCACCATCCTCGAGTGGCCGTGCAGAAGGAAGCCTGTGCTGAAAGCTGGGCTCAGCCCTCACAGGGCAGATTTGGTGTGTCTGCATGAGTGGTGATAGGGTGATGTAACAAACTTCAGCCCCCCCCTTCTTTTTTTTTGAAGAAGATGTATCTGACTGGGCAGAACCTGTTTGTCCTTCATCCTCTAACTGAAGCCCAGAGCATGAATCTTCACCTTGTGTTTGTCCTTGATGAGAACAAATGCTGAGCCAGGCTGAGTCTCCAGCAGTCAGAGAAAGAGAGTTTGCAGGGGTATGTGGAACATCTGGGGCTGAACACTGCAGTGACAAAAATCAGAACACACTGAATGTGCATTGTCCAGCTACAGAGAAGTTGGTTGTCCCTGAGGCACCAGTTCTTGAAGCAGAAGACCTGAAGTCCAAGAGGTTTCCTGTGTGCCAGCTACTCTCAAGGCCCGTGGGCATATCCTGCTCATGCTCCGTGCTTGGTGGCAGGGTCAGGGCTGCAGGATGCTGCCAGCATCCCTGCCTCTGCTGACACCTGGGAGAGATGCAAGGTAAAGGAGCTTGCTACCTTCAATAGCTAGACTGCAGCTGATTGTCAAAGGCAGCCTAATTTAATTAGAGTTGAACTGGATCTTTATTTAATGAGATCTCAGACTAATTAATTTTTGGAGTCACAGTACGAAAGATGCTTTGTTCCTTTTGAATAGGTAATTAAGTGAGGCATATGCAGACAGTCAGTGCTCTGCTGCATTTGCAAAGGGTTTGTTCTCTTTCTTATCTTCATCTTCTTTGTATAAGCACTTTGGAATTAGGAATTAATTGTTTTGTTGCTAATGATGTTGGGTATAATTATTGTGCTTTAGAATGGCAGACTTTGTCCAAGTCATGGGTCCTGGGTACAAAGCAGAAGACAAGCTGCCCAGGAGGATGAGTTGTCGTTGAACTGCCCAGAGCTAAAGCAACTTTTGCTCTGGAACAGAGTGGCCAAGTGGGATCCACTGCAGAGTGGCAGGTGACAGCATTTCACCACACCAGCTCCAGCTGGCTTTCCAGCGTGGACAAGTTGTCTTTCATGTGGTTTATCCTTGCCTGGTTCTACCAGAGTAGCATGGTCACACCACAATATTTAGCTGCCTGGCTCTGGGAGAAGGAGATTTTTTTGGTCCCTTTTTTTTCATTTGTAGTGGCCCTGTGTGTACCACTACACTGGATCAGAACAGCTTGGCTGTTTTGATCCTTGCACCCATAAAAGCCTCAGGGGCTCTGATGTTTGCAAACACAGGGCAGCATCTCATTAATTGAAGTGACATTCATTTGCAAGCCGAGAACTAATATTTTGAGTTCTGATGTTTATGAAGTAGTCTTGTGTGACTTGTTCCCCATTGGCACCAGTAAATAACCAACAATGTTCAATATCTAGCAGGTCATTTCCATTAGAAAGCAAACTTGGTGTTTGAGCCCTGCATTTCTCAGGATGTCCTTGATGAATCTTTTTCATTTGGGATGCTTAAGACAGTGAGCTTCTTGGTTCCTGGCAGCTGAGTTAGCACTTAGATGAGAATAACTTTGATTTTTCTGAAGACCATCCTTGTTCTGACTGTTTTGTGGGCTCTCTTTTCTGCCTCACTGCACATTTATGCACATCATCTATACCTGGGGTGTGCATCTGTATGAGTCTGCAAGGAAACCAGGTGACCTTCAAAAGATTTTTCATCCATGTGCATGCGCTCTCTGTTGCAAAAGCTCAGATTTTGAAGGCTGTGGGCTCGTAAAAGATCATGGTTGTATGATCAGCTCAAGCCATTGACACAGTGTATGCACTAACACTTCTGACCTCAGCTTGGCCCATTAATCCAAAAGAATGAAAATTGTAACTTCCTGATGACCCAGCCTTACTGGAAAGAAAAGGAATAGTTCGTTCTGACAGTAGATAGAGTCTAGGGCAATGAGAGTGTGTCCCTGTCAGGATACCTCCCTGCCACACCTCTAGATCGATCTCTAGATTGATTTCTAGATCGATTTCTTATTTTTTCCTCCCATCCATATCTTTGGAGATCCATTCTCATGTTCCAATGTCTTTCCAGGATCACAGTAAAACCTCTTCCAGCGGGCTGCTCCAGAATGGTGCAGATTTCAGACCTGTAGCACAAACAAGGAATGCACTGTTGATCCATTTCTGCCAACCCCAGTTTCTACACTACATATTCAGCTTTGGAGGAGACCTGTGCAGAAACACATCTTCAGACAGTCCCTACAGCCTTAACTTTGGGACTCCAGCCTATCCTCTCTGCTGGGGTCTGCCTGTGCTGAATACAATCTGCTAGAATCGTGCTTTCTTATCTTTCATTGCTTAAGGGCTGCTTTCCCATTCCCTGACAGAGTCATTAATTTTTTCCTACTCTTATGCATCTCCTTCTACACTTTCAGATGGTCCAAACCTCCTGGATTTTCTTCAGAAACTCCCCACAAGAGGCATCTGGTGCTCTTGCCTGTAGGGCACTCTCTAACCACAGGCAGAGTCGCCTGTGTTAGCTGGCTGCCAAAATGGCAAGGCAGTCCTGGCAAGGTTGCTCTCCATTTCATTGAGACTGGAGCCCAAGAAAGCCATCCCGGTGGCCACACCAGCTGTGTGCCTGGTGCAGGAACCCTTGGCCCATATGGCTCTTGCAGGGCAGGGGATATTTTCAGGAGGGGCTGTTGTTCCTTTTGATCCTTTCCATGTGGCAAACGAGCAGTGACCGCAGGGTTCTTTGTCCTTTCTCTTACCCTTTTCTGCTCCCTATCCCAGCTCTGCCCCTTTCCCTGCTCCTGTTCCTGAACTGCTGGGAATTCTTGAGCTGCCTCAGGCATGGAGAGGTGCGTTGGGCTCGCATTGATGTGGCAGCGCGGGCAGGTGAGGTGAGGGTGCCCAGGGCTGGAGCAGGAGAGCCTGAGACCAGGTGCGCTGTGGTTAGGGCATATGACTCTATCCACTTAATTGCCTCTGAGCAGGTCTCCACCTATTCCTCCTGCTCCTTTTCTGGAAAGTTACTGTAACTTGCATATTTGTGATGCTTTCCGCTGCTGCAGGCAGGGTGACCTGTTCACTACTGTCCAGTCACCTGCAAATAACTTGCTTTTGGTCAGCTGCATCATCTGAGGACAGCCTCAATCTGCTGAATGGCTTCCCCAGCCTGGTTTGCACTGGTTTTGACCATTGTGAAATGCAGGAGGTTCTCCTGCAGTTTATGGTTGGTCTGAGCTGAGCTGAAGGTGGGTGCACCATGACGCACGTGGCGAGCACAGAGTCTTGCAGGATCAGACCTGGCTGGATGGAGAGGATGGCAATACAGTGTTTGCAGACAGTTGTGAGCCCCTGTCTGGCCAGGACAAGAGCCAGCACTGGGCTGAGTCTGACTATGTTGGTACTGGGAATATTGGTCTGGGGTCTCAGCCAGACTCTCATAATTGCACAGCTTTGGGTCCTGAGTGGAATCTTACCTGGTTAGGGCTGAGCTCTCCATGGGTCTGCTCAGAGATCATCAGGACAACCCAACATATGTATCCCACAGACATAGCTAAGGTGTCTACAGAATCCACCAGTCAATCCCATCCAGATTCCTCACCATTAATCTTCATCTGGCATCACACATCTTGAGGTCAACAGTGTTGAGATCGGCCAAAAGCAATATAAATTCTACATTGTGAGTGCATCCTCAGTGCAGTGCAGCTGTCCTTGCTATGCAGGGAGCATAACTTAATCTCTCAGAGCAATGTGTTGAATTTATTGCTTGGTTATGTTCAGCAAATATAGGGTGGTGGGTGGGGAAAATCCTGGGGTTTGATTCAGAATTTGTATTATATCTGTGAGTAAGAACACACATCTGACTCAAAGCACACAGCTCCTATTTGGGCTGCATTCTTTCACTGTGCTGCTTTTGTCCTTTCTTGGGGCTTACAGTACAAAACTGGCTGTCTCAGGGGTGCAAAAAGGAAGATCAGGAAGAGAAATCATATTGAATAAAACTGATTGTGTGTGGGAAGAAAAGTAAGCAGGTTTTTATCCTTTTATGTGAGGTTGGGGGGAACCATTCAAATGAAGGGATTGTTTCCCTTTTAACTTAGTTCTTGAAAAATGCCACAGTGAATTATTTAATCTCCTTAAGCAGATCCCCTAATCTGGCTTCCTTGCAGGCATTTGCTCAGTGTCTGTGTCAGCATCAGCACAGGGAAAATTGCTCACAGTTCCAACTCCTGTGCTAAGAGTGATTTCTGCATACCTGTTCCCCAGGCTGCTTGCTTGCTGAGCACTCCCCAGGACATGAAAAGTGGGGAAAATACCAAAAAGGGAAAGATACAGCTGGAGACTGTTAATTAAACTGACAACAATATCCCAGTGGCAAAAAACTTTCTTAAGTCAGTGAGAATTCTTTTGTGACTTGAATAAGGACAGTTTCAGCCCAGACCTGGATCCATGTGTCCCGTTTATTTTGCTTTTGGGCCATTTAAACCTCTGCTGATTATATTGAGGTTTTGAACCTCATGTTGCACTCTCATCCATGGGCTGCTCTTGGCTCTGGTGACTTCTCAAACAGTTCCTGAATACAACATCAAAGTCTAAACCAAACAGGCCTCTGTGGCAGAAAGGGAAGATATCCCTTCACTTTTTTTCAAAGTTTTCAGGACCTTTGTAGAGATAAATAAGAGTGTGCTTTGCCTGAGGGCATAACTTCACATGTGGCTCCAGAAAGCTTTAGGAGGTCTTTGGAGAATGCTAGATTTTGTTCTGCTTCTTCCTTGAGGCTGAAGTAACTGATATTATTCTGCTGTTGCTTTCCTTATGGCCTAAAGTTTAACTAGAATGACAGAGCAGGATTTTCTGGCTCTGGAACTAACTTCAAGGAAATCATCATGGAGAGTAGCTTCTTTTCATGCATGGTGTCTCCTGCAGGGTTATTCTCAGTGTGCATGTTATCACCTTGTGTGATATATAATCACCCAGAGGCTAGGACATAGGACATGCAAGCACATGGTTATGAATACCCACAGAAACACTGTGATCCCTTGCCCTGATGCCAGAGATAAATGCTTTAACTCTGGACTCTATTATATTCTCAGAACCAAACCACTCAGCAAACCTGCCTTGTGATTCCACTCAACCCTGTCATAATGATTTTAGAAGAAAACCACAAGAAACGTGGTGGTTTTGGGTCCTTGTCAAAGCACAGCAGAAGAGTGTTGGTTGATTACTTTCTAAAAATTCATTTTAACATTGCATTCAGGGTAAAAGTCTGGGTGTATACCTAAATGTTAGAAATATAAAGAGGGTCTTACATATGATTGTAGTGAGAAACCACTGGATATCATTTGAAAACTTACTGTGGATGCAGGAGATGAGATAATTTAAATATATATATGTGAAATCCCACCATGGAAATTGTATGTGCTTCTGGGTTACTCTACCTTAGCTACACCTACCTCTACACTCAGGTTTCTTAGCATTCTCTTTTGTCTTAAAAAAAGCTCTATTTTATCTGGTACACTAACAAATACTAACATTCACACTTCAGCTCTGTGAATTTAACCTTTTTTTTCTCCTATCCTCTTTTTCTGTGCTCTCCCCAGACAGGCACACAAACCAAAAGTAGCCCATGGCATGTACCTGGAGAGGACGTGCCCTGCTCTCCACAACTGGGCATGGACACAGTCACAGGCAGCTGCTGTGAAACCAAATCTTTTTGTGATGAATAATAGCTCTGGAGCTCACCAGGCATCTGACTATGACTGGTGAAGGGATTGCTGAGGTCAGTGGCGGCGTGTGCAATTACAAAACACTGGGCAGTTGTCCAGGTGGTTGGTGGAGGCACAAGCACAACCCCACAACTACGAGTGCGCTTGAGGCTCTGCACAGGGCAGGTTGAGGACAGGGCAGTGTGGTGGTGGCAGCTCAGGCAACTGCAGCTGTGTCTCGTGACAGTGAGCAGGGCTGTTGGGAAGGTGACTGAGAGTCTGCAGCAAGTTCCTCCTCCTGGGCTATCCAACAGCCTCAGCCAGCCCCAGCTGTGGAGGGAGAGTTGTTAAAAATGCTCCCAGCTGAGCCAGATGTGCTGCTCTGGATGGCTGGGGTACTGTCACACCTTCACCCAACCCTTTTCTCTGCTGAGGTAATTATTGTTGCAGCAGGCATGGCACACAATGGGGGCTTTGCCTTCAGATGCTGCATTGATGATGTCTAAAGTCCCACTTTGCTTCATGTTGATGAGAAACTGCTCCATGAAGTGATGAAGCTTAAACACTCACAGGGACTTATCCTAGTAGGATGTGCGTGGTGTGGTAACAACCAGAGCAAGAGGAGCCAGGTGGGCAGCTGAGGTTGAAGCACCTTTAGCATCCACAGCAAAAACACCCAGAATTTATCTGTCAGGGCCCTTTCCCAATGCTGTAACTGTTGATGCATCAGGTGTTCTGAACTTCTTATCCTTCGCTCAGGTTCTTGTGGGACAGGAACATCTGGCTTAGAGGCCACCAGCAGGTAGCACTGCTGTGGCCCTCTGTGCCCTGCCACAGGGAAGTTTATAGTCCTTCCAAGAGGTGTGAAAGCTGACACAGCGAAGGTCTCCCAAAATTAATAACAGGATCTGTTTCATGTGCAGAGGACACTTTCCTCTTCCCCAGTGCTCCAAACAGGAGTGCAAAAGGCCCCAGTGAAGCCACCCTTGCATACCATAGATGGAGCTTTCTTAGCTCTCTTTAACGGTTGGAATTGTGAAATACTGGTTGCATCTATAATTAGGGAGTAGAACAGATGGCTAAAGCTCAGTTATAATTAAAGTCTAATGCACAGGAAAATAACCCAATGCAGCCGGTGATTCAGCAGCAACCAAAGAATTAAAATTCTTTCTTTGCTGGGCTTAAGCTTCAATTGTAGGAATTGGGACTTCAGGGAAAATCTGTTGCATCACTTATTACATAGGGACATGGCTCTATATTAAAGGATGGTGTGGAAATTCTTGATTGCTATGTGTTAAGTTATATTGTGTGATCTTGCCTACCTTAGTAAGTTGAAATCATATGTGGAAAAGGCATGTGAATTGTTTTAACAACACAGAATCTGCATGTTGCAATCTGTTTCAGAAGATACTTTCTTAAAACCTGTCTGCCTAGTAATTGATTGTCAATGCTTCAGGATAAGGTATTTGGAAAGAGACATTAATTAGGTACTCTTAGACAGGAACATTTTTTTATAAATCTGTTTTAAAGGAAGATTTCAGAAATATCATTTAAATCACATTTAACACAGCTTTCAAGTAGAGACCTCATGACATGAGAACTGGAAGCAATTGAATAAACTTCTCATTTCCTGGGAGGAAGGAATAGGAGTTAGCATCGGGCAAAGAAACATGGAGTGGTGTTACTGTGAGTTCTGCAGACTCTGGAAATTGTGGGGTTTTTTTGGTTGGTTTTGGTTTTGTTTGTTTGTTTGTTTTGTTTGTTTGTTTGTTGGTATTTTTGTTGGGTTTTTTGTTTTTTTTTTGTTTGGCGGTTGGTTTTTTTTGTTGGGTTTTTTTTGTTTTGGGGGGTTTTTTTGCTTATTTTGGGTTTTTTTTTTTTTTTTTGTTTGGCGGTTGGTTTTTTTTGTTGGGTTTTTTTTGTTTTGGGGGGTTTTTTTGCTTATTTTGGGTTTCTTTTTTTTTTTTTTCATCCTGCTCTTATTAGAGCAGAGGGAGGTCTATAATGCATCCTGCCAGAGGTATGTGAAGCCAGCTCTCCCAGAAGGGGAACATGAACAATTCTGGACCATCTCTAGAGAGTGAAAAAACATCAGAGGAAAAGTTCTTACGAGCATTCCCCTTCCTCATCTTCTGAGAAGACTGACTGGAAAGATTCACCTGTATCTACCTGGGATATTGGGACATCCATTAGCACACAAATGATGCACTTGCTGGGGCTACAGCTGTCTGAGAGGCTTTAGAAGTGTCCCCTCCTCCCCTTCCGGCAGGCTGGAAAGAGCCAAGTTAAGGGACAGGTTTTTGTCAGAGCTGTCATCGGCCTTGAGTGGCCACTGTTCTTTCAGGACCTGTCCCTGCAGGACTTGGGTGGCATCCCTTTCGTAGTGAGCGTGAAAGGAACAGGGAATGCCAATTAGTTGATGTTTATTGTGCATTATAGGTATGCAGACAGCCCATAAATACTCGGTGGCTAATCAGCATCTCACATTTTGGTTGTCCCTCAATGCTTTCTTAAGCTGCAGCAGATTTTGGTGCAGGAGTTGTGTGCATCCTCTGTGGACCTCACAGGGCTTGTAGAAGATCTGCGTTTAGTGGAGTTAATTCTGGGAATCCTTGAGCAGGGGGCAGGTGGTGTTCAGGTTTCTGAACTCATGCTGTTTGAGCAACTTGTGCCAAGCTTTGAAGCCCTACCCTTAAGAAAGGTGACTTGGGAAAAAAAACAGCAAACAAAACCACCAACAAAAAGAAGCAGGATTATTTCCTATCTCGGCACTTGTCTCAAATGTGGACCTAGGGGCTAAAATACTCTTGCTCTTCAGGGCTAGTGTACTCCTGCAAGACAGAGCAGGGGATCCCTGATGACAAGGATCACCAGGTGACAGGGACCTCCAGTGACAAGGATCACCAGATGGCAGGGATTGCTGGTGACAGGAACCACCAGCTGGCAGGGATCCCTGGTGGCAGGGATCCCTGGTGGCAGGGATCACCTGGTGACAAGGATCACCAGATGGCAGGGATTCCTGGTGACAAGGATCACCAGATGGCAGGGATTCCTGGGGACAAGGATCACCAGATGGCAGGGATTCCTGGTGACAAGGATCACCAGATGGCAGTGTTACGCGCACTCTCAATAATTCACTTTCCTGCACAGTGCTGTCTCAGAACAGACAGCGTCGCCGAAGCTTTTAAGAGGCTGATTGTTGAAAATCAACTATTGGTTCTCAGTCTGCCCACTGTGTGCTGCCCTTCATACAAGTTCTGCTGCCTGGGGGAGGTTTGATCCCCTCAGAAGGAGGGACAGGGCTTCCAAAAATGTAGGGTCACCTGTGTGTTGGGTACCTCTGGTTTCAGCTGTGTTACACGATGGTGTCACTTCTGGCAGCTTCACTTCCCAAGGATGAGCAATACTGGCTTCTGCCATCCCGTGGCCGTGGGAAAATTACCCTGGTTTGAGAAGCTGAAGGCTGAGTTGGGAGCTTGGGACAGGGAGTTATCTTTTGCCTACTTCAAGGGTGCAATGTATGACGTGCTTAGGCTGAGTCACAGCAGAAATCGTTTCACTTTGGAAAAAATGAGGTGCGAAGATTTGATCGTATCACATGTGAGGCTTTGGGTTTTTTTCAGGGATGCATGTATGGTTATTAACATCAAAGTGCAAGGATGAGGGTAATGCAAGAGACTCTCTTTTAGTTGTTATCTTCTCCACAAAGACATGAAACACTGGCTCTTCAGCTTTCTTCAGCTTTGCTCTGAGATGGGAAAGGTTTTATTAACTTAAGTGACACCAAATGCTTATTTTATACCCATGTACTGTACTGTCACTGATTAAGTGGATTTTGTGCTCCATCCTGAGGAGGATGGACCGACTAGCAGATTTAAGCATGTGCCATCCCTAGTGCTTTTCAAACGGGAAACCTGGAAAAGGAGCTGTGCCCCTAAATGCAGGCATTCTTGGGCTCTATCTTCAGCACAGACAGGAGGGAAATTACTGCCTTTGTGAACACACCCACCTTGATGGTGAGCTGGGGAGGTGTGGAAGTGCAGGCTTTAGCAGAGGATGTGCAGGTTTGCAACCAGGGCTTCCATCACTAGTGGTTAATGCTTTAGGGATTTTTGTCTTAATTGCTACTGTTCTTGAACTGGCTTTAATCCCATTAGTTCAGGTATGCCTGCAGGAGCTGTGCTTATACCTTGGATTGCAGGAGAGACATAGCCTTAATGCTGGGAAATTAGAGCTCTGCCAGCCAAGCAGTGAGTTTTTGTTGTATCCTGTTTGGAAATGAGAAATTCTTTTGAGACCAATGCTTTTGCATTGAGGATTTGTTTCCTGAATCTGCCAAAAGGGCAGAGAGGTTTCTACTTTTGCAGAGCGTGCAGGAGATGGGAAAGTGCAGGAACAGCAGGACTGATAGCAGCAACGTGACATTGCTACAGTTCAGCTCAGCTCTGACTCACAGGGAAAAGTTAGAGGCAGTGAAAGATGAGTGATGCAGCAATAAATTCAGTTTACTGCATTTCTGTGTCTTCCACCAAGGCTGACAGTAAATGCTCTCCTTGTTAGGAACTTTCTCTCTGAGTCAATCTCTCCACACAGACAACTTGATTCAGCAAATCTTTTGCTTTGCTTCACATAGAGGAAATCTCTTCTTTCATTTGCTGCTGGGCTGGTGCTGCTGGCTGTCACCAGCACTTCAGAAGCTGATATCCTGGGATTCCTTGAACCAGCCTGTGCGGCTTCTGATGTGAACACCTGGAAGATACAAGCAGAGCGTGAGAAAACTCTGGGATGGGTCTGTGGTGAGAGGATGAGTGTGAGCCTGTGCTAGAAAACTGACGGGAAATTGCAGGGAGCTCCTGGTCCTCCCCTCCTGTGCCTCTGACCCCACGGCACAGCAGGGCTGGGGCAAACTTCCACCCACAAGGGATGTGGTCACCGACGTTCCTGCCCCCAACCTGGGCCTGACCCTCCAGGGTGTGATGACACTGTGTGTATTTGTGGCACGGTTCCTGCCAGAATGCCACACATGTCGTGTGGCAGCTGAATGGGGAGACCAAGCCTTCCACCTACACAGCTCCTGCCACCCCTTTGATATGCAATCCTGACCCCACGGCAGGGTGTTGCCACCTGTCCTGGGGCGCTCCAGCCTCCAGACCCACTTTAGCCCAGGCTGCGGCCCCGCTGTGTCTCGGAACGCCTGGAGACGTGGTGCGGCAGCACTGACGTCAGGAAGGGAAATTCCCTCCCTCCCCGCCTTGGGTGGCAGGAGTTTCCCGTGGGAGTTGCACGGTGTCCTGCCAGCTCTCGAGGACAGAGCCTCCTTTTGGCCTTGCTTCTGGTTCATCACTCTCGTCGCTGCTCTGTGTTTTACCTTCTTCACATGTGCCTGAATAACCATTGGGCTTGGCAAGGGAGATGGAGCAATATTCCAAATTTAGTCTCTCATACCTGATTCCTTTTGCTCCGTCTTCATAGAGAGAAGAGCCTTGTTTTTTAGTAACAGTGGAAAGAAATCTCTCCAGTGCTCAAATCTCTTCACTAATGGTATTACCCATTATAGCTAGTTTTGTTTGACTCCTGAAAGGTGAGAAAATGCAGACTGCAATTTCCAAAACTCATGTTCAGCTTCAAGTCTGCTTCTATGCCATCTCCTTCCAGCTACCCGAAAATGAGGGTTAAAACTTCCTGCTCCCCCCACTTTTGGAGGAAAAAGGCCCAGTGTGGCGCTCAGGAGAGGGGACATCCACAGCTGTACTAAGGCTTAACCAACAGACTGTGACAGGAAACTCCAGCTCTGAGGATCTTGACGGGGGGTCAGCGAGATAAAGAGTCTGGTGGATTCAAGGTGAGGATTAGAAGCGAGGCCAGCCTCAGGCAGGCTGTTTGACTTGGCATGATCCCACAGAAACACAAGGAGCTGGCACTTGTGGGAGGCCCAGAGCACAACTCAGTTAACCAGCTGAGATGGGTGCTCTGGGCTTTCTCCTAGAACCAGTCTCTGACCTGGGACCTGGAGGATGGGAAAGCCTGGAGCAAACAAGGGACGCCACTAAGTGTCCTGTGGGAGCTGGAAGTCTCGATAGGCATGTGGGAGAACAGGAAAAGAGTAAAGTGTTTTGCTGGAAGCTGTGGGGTTGGAGTAGAAAGGGAAGCAGTGGGAAACTCCTGCTGTAGCCGTTTTGGGTGACTTGTATTAATAGTTTCAGGGTTGCTCAAGCAGAGAACTGTGAGATATCCTGAAAAAAACTACAAAGTAGGTGATGGTGAGGGACGAGAGCATGGAAGATTTCAGCTTTTCCCCTGTGAGGTAGTCAGTCTTATAGTCCCTATCATCTGAGTTCCTGCTGAGACAGGATCCTGGAGACAAATACTCACGAAGTGGTTTGTGCCTCATAAAATATCCATTAACCCTGCAAAGGGAAACACCAAACTGTGCTGCCCTTTCCTGTGAGTGGATGGTGCTCTGACACTACAGATGTGACAGAGGAGACACCAAAGGCAACCAGACAGGACAAAAGGTGCTGAGGGGAATGGGCAGGATTGTGTGTAGAATTGTGGTATTTTTATTTATTAATTTATTTTTTTAAGTTTGCTCTTCTCCCTGTCCCTTGTCTCTCAATATGGAAGGTGTGTGTGGGAGGGAAGGCTTGTATGAGCCAAAAACCAGAAATTTGACACTTCTGGAGCAGTAGCATCAGAGATTGGCTGGAGGCAAAATCTGAATTCTTAAGGAAGCTTTTCCCACCATCACAGCATTCAGGTAGCTCCTCCAAATCCTGTGAGGGTCACACTCCTCTTTCCTCTTTCCCTTCACTGGAGTTACTGAAGAGTTGCCTTTTCTTGCTTTTGTTCATGAAACTCCTAAAACCTTAATTCCTTAAAAACCTTTAAACATCTCTAATATTTAGTTTAAATTGAAAAATGTGCTCAAAAGGCACACTGAAGTGGGTTTCCGTTCCCTTGGATAGCCAAGCTAAAACATTTTATTGCTGGTAGGAGAGAATTATTTCCTTTTCTTCAACTTTTTCTAACAAAAAAATCCCCAAATATCCCACAGACTTGTTGCTCTTAGAATAAATTAATTTTAATTTTAAAAATAAAACCAAACCAACAAACGACCACAACCACTCCCCTGGAAACCCCGAGCTGTGAATGAAACGTTTCATCCCCTGGTGTAAAGGGTGGGTCTGATTTCAGGCAAATCCTGAAGCCAGCAGTTGCAAAGGTGGCTCAGAGCAAAGCCAGCATCTTCCTGTCATCTTTGTCTCCAAGTGGTTCAGAGCTCCCCGGATCCACAGAACAGGACAAAGATGTCAGGAAACTGCCTCCCCCTTTTTCCTTTTTCAGGACTGGGGCTGCACACAGGCATCCTGGCCCTGACCTTGGGTGGCGGTGGGGAGACCATGATAAATCCCCAGCAGTCTCCTCCCGGGGATATAAATGTTTGCCTCTGCTAAAAGATAATCTCCTGCTCATTTCAGTGACAGCCCGAGTCGAGAGAGGGTGCACAGAGGGGTAACGGGAGAGTATTCCACAGCTGTCTCCTGGCTGTTTGTCTCTCCCAGACGTGGAAGCAGCGAAGCCCCGCATTCCTGCCCACCTACACACATGCTTCCTGCACTGCCTGCCTGCCCTAAATCCGCTGTCCAGACAGATCCCTGACACCCCGGCTTCCGCCTCCCTCCTGGGACACGTGCCTGGAGCCGGCAGACCAGTGTCACACTCAATGCCAGCAGGGAAGCCTCTTAGAAAGGGCAGTGAGCACTGGGGATGTCGCAAGCCCCTTTTCCTCTTGAGGTCTGCCACTGCAAGGAGCTCCCCCTTGCCTGTGCTCCCAGGATCAGAGAATTGCTGAATGGTTTGGGTTGGAAGGGACCTTAAAGATCATCCATTTCCAAGTCCCCTGCCATGAGCAGGGACACCTTCCACTCGAACAGGTTGCTCAGAGCTCCATCCAGCCTGGCCTTGAACACTTGCGGGGATGGGCTGCCCACAACTTCTCTGGGCAGCCTGTTTCAGTGCCTCACCACCCACACAATAAGGAATTTCTTCTTAAAGTAACAAATTCCTTCCTAAATAAATAATTTCTTCCTAAATGAANACCCCCGAAATCCCCAAATCTCAGATGTCTCAGGCTCCATCTCCCAGTGGATTTCCTTTAAGGCAGTGCAAATGAATTTGGAGAAATACCACTGAGCCCCAAGAGCCTCCCAGCTATGCATGGGGCACTGGCAATTCCCACAGGCACACACCCTGTGCTTGTGTTTCCACTTCTGACTGTGCTATGCAAAGAGCCTTGCAGCTGAGAGGAGCTGGATGCAGTCTCACTGCCCTGGTGAATATCTCTGCCTAAATTCATGGTCGGTCAACCCACAGCCAAGTGTTGGCTGTGAGCAGGAGGGAGGAAGGAAGTTTGGGCTCCAGGAGAGAAATCAGGGCACTTGCTGGCTTTTGCAGGGGCTTTTATACACTACTGCCAGTGGGCTTCTGTGGCTCTATTTCCCAGCTGGGAAAAGCAAAAGATAGACCTTCTGAGCACCTCAGAACATGTCCTGATCTCTGTGCGAGGCTGAAAATTTCCAGTTCTCTGGGAAAAGCAGGCAAGTGCTGTGTGCACTGCCAAGGCAAAACAAACCATGAGCAATTTGCATTTGCCCAGCCCCAGGCACAAAGGCTGGTACAAGTCTTGGGCAGTTGGTGCCTCCTTTTGAAGTTTTTGTGGAAATGTCCTTGCTAGAAACCCCTCTCATCAGGGTGAGGAGACTGCCCAAAACCAAAAGTGGGTCTGTCTCCAGGTGGGAATTATTCCCTGCTCCCAATGCATTGGCCATGGCACCTAGGCCATTCTGAAAGTCTCTTCTCTAGCTCCCATGAAGTAGGTAGAGCAGGGTTTCACAAGAACAGCACTTTTCTCACAGCATTTCTCTGGCCTTTTAGGTTGAAATCTGCGAGGAAAGACAAACTTTTCCAGGCTGTTTGGAGAGCATACAATGCATGACCACTCTTCCATGAAGTTGGGCTTGAGAAGGTAACAGCTAATCCCACCATGGGCATGGTAGATAAAATCCAACCAGCTTCTGGCGTTTCTCCAGGAGAAAGCATGAGGTCTGAGCAGTGTACCCAGAGCCTAGTCTGGTGCCTGTGTGCACCTCACCAGCAGCTTGGTTATCCATACCCACATCCGTAAGTGCAGACTGAAACCATGTCCTGGAGCAAGAGAGCACAAACTCAAGCTCTTGCTCAAATGGTTTGTGAAGAGAGAGGACTTCCTTGCCATGTCTTTGGTTAAGGGTGGATGCTTAAAGCCTAGACCAGAGCCAGGCTGGCAGTGTGGACCACAAGTTTGTCTGGCCCTCCTTGCCCAGTCCCTGGAGGTATTTGCCCACAGCCCTGATTTCAGCAGCAAAAGGTGATGCAGCTGCTCCAAAGCTCTTCCTGGGCTGCTTTGTGTGTGCACAAACCCTGGTGTGATTCTTCCTCTTTCCTCCCCAGCAGATTTGGAGATTCCCATACTTCTTCCCCAATGACACAAGCTACAAGGTTTGATGTTTACTCCAGGGTTCAGCCTAAGAGAGAAAAGGCGCTTGATATTACTGTTCTTCCATGGGCCAGGCAGGGGAAGCAGTGTCCAGCAGTGAGGGAGCCCTTAACCACTTGATAAACACATCCTTCACTTCCAGCCTCTCTTCCTTGCTGAGTGCCACTTAGTGAAAGCTGCTTGGACTTGGCCAGGGATCAGCCCTGCGAGTTTACAGGATTCACAATTCACAGATGTTAGGAACTATCAGGCTGAGTGTGGGTGGAGAATGTCAAGTCTGAAATAGCTCTCCTGCCACCCTGGCACAGGCAGCAAAGAAAATGTTTCCCTGTGACATTCTTTGAACCAACATTTCCTACAAGGAAAACACAGAGGGGAAAAATAAGAGGCAATTGCTGCCGTCTCAGAGGGTTCCTGGCTTTTGCTTAGGGGTGGCTGGCATTTGTGCTGACATCAGCACAAAATATGCTCTATAGCTGAGATAGAGGGTAGTCCCTTACACTTCTCCTCGTCCACTCAAATGTATAGGTCTAGTTGAAGATGCAATCCCTCTGGTGCACAGATATGTGGGTGCTATTTTTTTCCTGCTGGAATCCATTTTAATTTAGCTCCTGATTCATATTTCATTCATTCTCCAAACCCACAAAACCAGGATAGGTTTACAGCCTGTACTATTTGGATAAATCATGGAGGGGGAAAAAACAGGGGGACAAAACAGGTTGCTTTCCTGAACGATTTTCTGTGTGACT
This sequence comes from Pardalotus punctatus, assembly GCA_013400915.1. Lineage (NCBI taxonomy): Eukaryota > Metazoa > Chordata > Aves > Passeriformes > Pardalotidae > Pardalotus > Pardalotus punctatus. The sequence continues at coordinate 119,391 of VZTX01026716.1, read as the reverse complement.
CAAAAGAGAGAAAAACAAATAAGAAGGAGAGGTGGTGGGGAGAGAATTAAAGCCATCCTTTCTTGCTTTCATATTCCTTCAGGAAAATCAGACCTTCTTTTCATCTTTGATAGTCTGTTTTGTTGGACTTCACTCTTGTTTCTCTAGGCTTTAGTGTTTGAAAAAGATGTGATTTCTATTTTTTTACTTTTACTTTCTTCCCAAGATAATTGAAAATATTGGGGTTTTTTTATGTGGAAAATGTATATATTATTTACAGAAATCCAGAACAATACAATATTTCTGTACCATCTCAACTGTTTTGGAAAAAAAGGTGAAGAGCTATAAAGGGAAACATTAACAAATACATATGATCGTTTTCTTGCAGGGAGGAGGGCAGGAAGGGGAGGCAGAGGAGCAAAAGTTCAGAGTTAATTTTAATTGAGGAATTTCCCCATATTTTGTCATTCAGCTTTTGAAACTGTGACCACAACAGTCTGTTTGAACTGCGGTGTGACAGAGACTGAAAAATTCCCCAGGCAACTGTATGCAGGTACTAAGCCCAGAGCTGACAAGGAAAGCTTTTAAAGTGCAATGAAATTCAGCACGGGCGCTGCACCAAGCAGAGGAAACTCCAGCCATCTGGAGACGAGGATGACCAGCAGCCACAGCAGTTTGTAAAATTGCAAGAGCTGCCAAAATTAAACTGTGAAGTCAGGCGGGAAGGCAACCAATGACCGGCGAGATCAGAAGTTCAGAGAAGCCCCAGATGAGCTCCCAACAACAAGTGTGGCCAGCGTACACCAAAGTTTATTAAGGATGTTGAGAGGAGGGGAAAATATCTGTGCAGAAGATGCCCAGCTGGCGAGGAGGGAGTGGTGGTGATGCTCGGGTGACTGGAGGAATCCCATTGGCCAAGTCCCCGGGAGATCCCACCCATCCACAAGTGTAAAATAAATCTCTAAAGTTGTACCTCGTGTACCACTTGACCTTATTGCTTTTAGCCTGCTGGCTTTATATCTATTTATTTATTTTATTCTGGTTTGTCCCCAAGGAGGGGCTCGAAGGAAATGAATTTTGAAGCAGCACCTTTCACCACCTTGCAGTACTACCCTGATCCCTGCATCCAGCGGTGAGTCTGAGCGTGACGTAACTGTCCTATCACAGGTTTGATCGGAGTCTCTTGTGTAATTGTTAACTTTCCTGCTATCGGCCGGTGGCAGCTGGGCTGCATGCGGAAAAAATGTGCCACTCTCTTCATGCTCAGTGGAGCTTATTATTATTTTTGGCTTTCTAACAGGTTACTGTTTAATTGTAGGCATCCGTTTCAGATATCCCCTTTTCCTCTTTGGCATTAGAGGGGGAAAAAAATATGATAAATAACACGAAAGCTGATGGTATCTTTTCCTTGTGTTTTGGAGCAGAAGGTTACACGGTGCTTTGGGTAGTACAGGAATGGCTTTAGCTTTCTGTGGTGTGTTTGTTTGTTTCTTTAAATGAAAAAGCTCCTGGAAATAATATGAGCTGAACTATTAAGCCCTGAGATTTCAGAATTTAAAGGACAAATAATTAATTTTAAAGATTCAGAGAAGAAAAAACTGCCTTCTAAGAGAGAGCAATTTTCCAGGAATATTTTTTCCTTCTGTTTAACAGCCAGCATCAGAGCCTGACAACCACTCTTATTTTAGCTTTGTTGTTATGCCGAGTTTTATAACTTTCCAGCAGATAAAAGAGCATGTCCACACGAGGTGTCACAGTATCACATTGTCGGTTTGTTTGTTTCTCCCAATAGAAGATACTATATTTAAGCATGCAAATGACATGTACACGGTATTTTTCCAGTCGTAAAATTTGGAGAGGTGAAATACTCTGGGCACAGTCACTTGTTGAGCTCCTTTAAGACTGGCTTCTGTCTGTGCTTTGTAAAAGCCCTAGCTGGTGTCTCAGGAAGGCATTTGATCCCTGGAAGAGTTAACTGTTAACTCTGCATCCTCCGCAGGGTGCTGGGAAAGGCTACTCAGCTGCAGAGCTCTGTGTTGGAGAAAGGGCTTGGCCACCATCACCCAGCCCGTGGCATTGCAGGCAGCTTTGTGATCTGTTTGGTTTTTTTTCCCACTACTGTTATTTGTTACAACGTCTGTGGGGGCTTTTATCCCCCCTTAATCTGGGTGTTTGGTGCCACTGCTGTGTGAAGGTCCTGGGGAGGAGAGTGGAGACCTGGCAGCGAGGAGGGGCCGCGTTTGGGGCCAGCAGAGGGAAAGGAGAGAGGCTGGGAAATAGCGCACGGTCCTTGGCTGTGCTGCCGTGGCAGAGGAAGATGGAACGAAGCCGGGGGTATTGGATTCCCCAGAGAGACCTTCCACAACACGAGCCCCAGGGCTGGCCAGGCACATGCAGCCACGCTCTGATCTCCTGCAAATCCACCCCACCCTGCTGACCCTGGCAGGGATGTGCCTGTGGCCAGAAGAGCAGGACAAGAGCAGTGCCCATCCAGCAAGGTGGATTTGGGCTGGCAGCAGTGGAGTCTTTAGCAGATTAATGTTTCTACAGCTGGAAGCCCCAGCCAGGCAAATTCCAAAATTGAAAATTAAGAGAAAGGAAAAAAAGGGGAAAACCCTGACACTGGAAAGCATGAAGATGCACTGGGAAGTGTACCTGTGCTCTGGGACAGCTTCCCAGCCCTTGAACTCCTGCCAGTTGTATCCCAACTCATGTCAAATAACAGGTTCAGAAAATTGGTGCTGTGGCTCAGGCAAAAAAATTTAGCTGGAGCACAAATTAAAGAGAAAATCCATTGGCTGTATTTGATAGAACTTTTTTAATAACCCTTTTCACCCCTTCAAATCTGCCTCATCCAGCAAGTCAGGCCTTTCAGTAGAAATGCTGCTCTTCACTACATGCCTTAACAGCATGATGAGTTTTTAAGTGACCATCGCAGCGTGGGAAGCCTCAGGACAGACAGTTTGTGACACCCCTCAGTCATAAAACCTGTTTGAGACATAGCTTGGAGTAACAACACAGCTCAGCTGTTATGCATGTCTGTTTACATGAGCCAAGAGTGGCATATGTTCAATTATTAGTGACTGTGCTCTGACACAGGTCAAAAGAAGCTCAAAGCTGGTCCCAAAGACTTTTCTCAGTCTGAAACATAGATGGTCTTTAGCTTTAAGCTCCATTGGTTGCATATTCCTGATGTGTCAGGTGACATTTCTCTGAGTGCTTTAAAAAAATTCAGTAGTTTCAGAATTGCATTTATTTTACACAGTTTGAAACACTTCTGCTTTGATGTGGTCTAAATACTTTATTTAGCTAATACCACTGCGCTTCTTTGCAGCCTTAAAATTATATCTAGTAATTATCTAACCAGCAAACTGATAACATTGAGCTGAGGTATGCTGGCAAAAAACCAATAGTGAAAAGTGTTTTAAACCCTGTTACACTGGTGGGAGCATATGCGTGTCACACAGATTTCCCTGTAGCTCAATGTTCAGGGGGAAGCAGTTATAAATCCCAGTCAACTCTAAGATTTGTGGCTTTGATTTACCCTCTGCTGTTGCTTCATCTATTTATCTCTTCAGTTTGGGGGTGTCCCGCAGGGAGGACACATGGGAGGCAGCTAAAACATCTCCTCTGTCAAAAGGTGAACACAGATCGCAGTGAGGAGCATTAGCTAATGTGCCATTATGATGCTCATATGCTTCATGCCTGCCATTTCACAGGCCACTGTGAAATGATATATCCAAACAACACAGCAATTCAGTGCCACAGATAAGGAATAATAGCTGAGTGCCCGGACTCTTTGACATGTGTGATTGTCTAGGCCACTCCAGCCTCTGTCTCAACAGCCCAGCTTCCTCATTTAGGCTATTATATTCTTTGTAAATGTGAGTATCAAAGCAAAGCATCACAAAAATCAGAGAACTCAGATGGGACACAGGACAGCAGCCTCCTCCTTCAGAACCCCACTCACTGCTGAGTGCAGTGTTGGAGCTGCAGCCCAGCCGAAGAAGGGGCAGAGGGACGGGGGTACTGATGGGGGTGTACATCCTCATCCAGAAGTGAAGGATGCAAATGTAGCTTGTGACTGAAGAGAGGTTGTTTGGACAGGTGTATCCTCAGTCTGCCCATCTTTCTTAAACAGAAAGAGCTAAGAGATGCTAAAATTCAGCAGACCACAAATCTTTCTCCTTCTACTTTCCTTGTAAAGGGAAATACTCGAAATCAGGAATATGCACACTCAGTGCTCTGGCTCCTGGGGCTCGGGGAGTGTTGCTGTAAGGAAAGAAGCACCTGCACTGAAGTGCCAAGCCACTGACTCCCATGAATTACTGGCCTGGACGGTACCGTGGGAGCTCATCCTGTGCTGCAGAAAACCCAGCTCATCTCTGAGTCATAAAAGGAGCTGATTATCTGAAACAGGCGGGATTTCCACCTTCCAACAAGTGCCCACCTAGCTGCAGCTGAAAGCCACTAATGTAAGATGAAGAAGGCACTGTAATTATGATCAAAGTCCAGCTGTTGAGAGCTATGTAATTAGCATCTCTCCCCAAAGCTGCTTTTTTTTCAGCTAATGCCTGGTTGGGGGAGTGATGTTTACAGATAAGTTACTTGTGCTCTTGGAAATAATGGTCATTAGGCTGTGTTTTACCCAGGAGCTCTCTTCTCTGGGGGCTATTTGGGAATGCACCTGCTGGTGTGCTGGGCTGTAGTCCTGCCTGCTCTGCTCCTCCCTCTCCCCATGCCCAGGCAAATTGGTGGCCTCAGGATTTCACATCGTTGCTGGGTTGAAGGTGTTAACTGTGGCTCACTCCTCCCTTCTGAATGAAAGGCTCTCCCCCAAGCTGCTCATTCTCCTTTCATTTCTCGCTTTGTATTCTCAGCACAATATGATACAGTCCAGCCTCCCAGTTCTCACTAATAACAGAGGGACAACTCTGAAATCCTCTGGTCTCTGCAGCATCTGTTCTGGAAATCTGGTTTCTCAGATGTAGTACTGGGTTTTGAGAAGGTTGCCACAACAAAAATATCAAACAAAATCCCCCAGCCGAGTATGTAGAAAAAAAAAAATCTATTTTTAGAAGACAATGAGGAAAACTGTCAGAAATTAGTTGAGGAGGGTACTAGAAATTAGTTGGGAAGGAGAAGTGTGTATGGGCCATGGCAGGATCATCTAGTGGGTGCTGTATCTGGATGGATTTTGACGAGCAGGATCTAGCTCTAGCCAGCCAGAGCTCCTGGGTTCAAAAAGATCTTTCATCAGGAGCATTGCATGTGTCACTTCACCTTCCCTCATTGATTCCCACACATATCAGACAGGGCTGGTGAACAGACTGCAATTATCAGACCAGAGTCTGGCCAAGGTTAATGCTTGCAGTGGAAACTCACAGTACCCCTGCTCATCACTGCTCACAGGCACTGATGAGACTGCAGGCTGCTGTCCCTTGGGCTGGGAGGGGGCACATCCAGACAGAATGTGCTGGCTACAGGCAGCAGAGCGCTGTGTCCCCTCATGGCCATCAATCAATGCTGGAGTAATCATTTCTCCTTTCCCTTGGGTATCAGCTGGCTGATGTTGTGACAGAGATTTGCTTAAGTTGTCACAGGATCATGTCCTCCAGGAGCATCTCATCCCACGTGCAGGCTCTGCAGAATCTTTGCATTTGGACAACTGCATACTTTTTCCTCACACTATGCTTTGCTGAGGAATAACTGAACTGCTATGACAGAGTGGATTAATTTCAGTTGCCTTCACCTATGCAATGGGAGCCCAGATTTGCTGTGTTGGCAGAAAGACCTGAAGTTAAGTAAAGAAAGACACATGACTTGGTATAGATCTATTTGCAGAAACAGCCAATGATAGTGCAGGTACTTTCCAGAGACTCAGAGAGGGCCCAGAAATTGTTCTGAGCAGCTTGTCCTGTGCTCAGAGCAGCTGGTGACTTCTGAAGGAGCAGAACTGGCTCCATGCAGGAAGGAAAAGTGGAGGGGAGTTGGGGAGGTGCTTTTATAATTGTCCTTTGTGAGGTGGTGGCCCCTTTCATGACTGTGCTGCCACCCCAGGTAAAAATTGCATGGGGGAAGATCCACAGATGGAGTCAGAGGCACACGAGGGGACAGCATTCCATGTGCCAAAACAACTCATGCGGAGTGGCTTCCTCGGCAGGAGGGCTTTGCAGAGCAGCTTTGCAGTGGATGTGTTGCCAGCATGGGACATCCCAGCTGCCTCCTGCACCTTGCCAGGGATGTGTGCTGCTGGTGGTGAGGAGGAGTGGGTATTTATCTCACCTTTGAGGTCTGTTCTTTGATCACTGTCCTGTTCTTGTACTGCAATCTCATCAGAAGATGAGTTTAGAAGATAGAATCTTTGCAAAAAGGTGCTCAGGAGCTGCACATTGAACCCTCTTTCTTCCTGGCAGAGCCCCTGATATCTGCTCATCCCTGCTGCCCTCCTCCATTCTGTCCCTGCTGGACCTCTTTGCTCCACTGTCACTGTCAAGGACAGCACTTTATTCTCTTCAAAGTAGTATAGGCTCCTCAAGAAAATATTTGTCTGCTCGGAGGTCCTTTTAGTGGTGCTCAAAGGATTTTGGGAAAAAGATAACCCTCTGCTGTTCAACATGTGTCCAAAGCAGTATTGAAACCTTATAAAAATGTTCAATAAAGGGTCATAAGGTATGGGGGAGGAAGATGGGTTTTGGATGAGGAAGAAATCAAAGAAACTTGGCTTTTCATTTAGTGCCTGGCTCGAAGCTTGTTTTATTATGTGAAAACCTTCCTGGGAACACGGATATTGTGGTGGAAGCCAGTGGTTATATTGCCATACAAATTTTCACTTCTGTTTATGTTAAAATTTTGTAGCCCATGATCAACACTGAAATAATCAGAAGGAAAGTTTTTTGTTGTAAAGCTTGTTTGTTTGACTAGCTCTGCTGATAATAGATAACATCTACTTAGCTTCATGAACACATCTGTCTCTGTTCTTAGGGCTTATATGGGGGTTTTTGGTGCCTGTTTACAATCACCCCTGTGTAGCAGATCATCTCCCCACAGGATTTTGCTGCTGAGTCATTTCCAATCAGGTGTTTAAATGCCACAGGTGGTCTGATGTGATAAATACCAATACATATAAGCAAGGGGAATTCAGTTAGTACATGGAGCTATAAAGAGAACAGTCACCTCCCTGACTGAGAAGGGGGAAACCCTGCAGTAAGTGATCAGGGCTTCAGCAGGTTCTTTGCAACATAAAAATAAGCCTGCTTACAAAACCTTCCCCTGGGAGGTCCAGTGGGGCATTGGGTGGTCAAATATTACAGGGTTAAAAATCTCAACATTCAACAACAACATTTATTTACACAATTTTCCAAGTTTGGTTGTTTATATTTGTGAATTTTAAAATATACAGGCTGGAAATGTCATTCCTGTTTTCGATGAAAGGGGAGACACTATGAATTCATAGCACTACAGTAGCTACAGCTTTAAAATAATCACAAGCAAAAATCATAAATCACATTAGGTGTGGCAATGTATTGATAAAATTATAGGGAGCCAACCCTGTAATTTCTTAGCACCCAGCATAGTTACAAAAGCAAAGATCCTGTGAGTGCTCCAGGTAGCATTCCCTTACACATCAGCAGTGTTCCTGACAAACAGTTCATTTGTTCCTGTCTTCCAGGACTATAATCTGTTGTTAATTCTTTGTCCTTCATCTGCTCTGTCTTTGAGCTATTTTGTGACACACAGAAAGGTTTTTGTAAGTGCTCTTATTTTTGAGAGAAGGATTCTCTGCCCTTGGGCTTAGAAATAGCTGCCCTGCAGCAGGGTTGCTACATGCTGAAAAATGCAGCCCGCATGGTATTTAGCAGAAGATCTCCTTTTCCTGCTGGAGTATCACTGGTGGCAAGGGTGAGAAATGGGAGTTAATGTTTAGTATCCAAAAAACACTAGATTTCACAGGTTGGCTGGGGGGTAACAAGTTTGGGGAGCTTCAACCAAATTTGTATTACAGGAATCTGCACCTAACATCTGCTTTCCTGGCATTTCTGTTGCATTTTAATTATTTACTGAAACTCAGGATGTTGCTGTTTACAGTTTCCTGCTTCTAAAGAGTTCAGGGGACTTTCTGTATTATCATGATGATTTATTTGATATTTTCTTTAATTTCAACCTTCGAGAGAACACTTGAGAGAGGGACTTTATAAATCCCCTGAGCAGTTTATAAGAAGTTTGTGTAACTAAAGACAGAAGCAGCTTCTGTAAGAGTAGGTGCCTTAGGGAGCCAAGTGTCTTACCTGGCTCACACAAAATGTCACAAGCCTTTTGCAGCAGGCAGTCTGAGAACCCTCCTGTTCTAAAAAAGAACCATGTATTTCATGTTCCCCATCTGTCACTCTCTTCCCTCACTATATTTATATGACTAAATGCCCTGCTATGCACAGTTTCCCAGGGCTGAAAATCAGCGTGGACTGCATGATTTCTCTTGCTTTGCGTCCTCTCGGTGGAGGGAACATATTGAGATGGTCCCTGTGGGATGTCCTCTCACCAGCCTCTCCGTGCTGCCTCCTCACAGTGGCCAAATTTGGGGTTTCTCTCAGGTTCTCTTGGTGATATACTGGCTGACACTTGCTCTGAGGGTGCACAGTCCTTAGGAAGAGATGGTGGTGGACTGGACTGTTGGGAGCTGAGCCGAGACTGTGCTTAACTTACCTATGCTACATAAAATGAGAGGTTTGGGTTAACTGTTCATGGTAATTTCCTCTCCAGAGAGCCAGGACTCAAGCCAGGGCCATGTCTCAAAAACATGCTTGCATTCAGATAAGGGATAGTGCACAAACCAGACCTTGAACTCTGGGCTGACCAGCAGTGTGGATGTAGCTGAGGTCTTTCCTTACCATTCTACCCATTCTGACAATGGAACTTTTCTGTTAGGTTTGGGTTTTTTTTCCCCCTCAGTTCTGGCCTCTTTCAGAGCCTCGTAGAATGAGAACCTGTCTCTGACACCCTGACTGCCTTTCTGAAGCTCTGATCTGCTTGGCTGAATTATTTTACCATCTGCAATAAAAAAAGTAATTTTTCATTCTGTGTTGTGGTCTCAGTATTGGTGTGATGGAGGTAGACCAGTGAAACCTTAGAGATGCTGGTTGCACTCAACATTGCAGAAGTTTGGCAGACAATAATTAAGACAGTCCCAATTCCTGTGGAAATACTAAAAGCTCCTTGTAAAAAATAGACAGCAATAAAATGAGGTAGATGTTTTTATTGGGAAAATGCTGTGATAGCAGGGAAAATACTGATGACCCAATCTCAAAAGAGAGGAATTTGATTTAGCAAGCCTCAGGAAGGTCAGATTTCTGGGCATTGCTTCTCCAAAACTTTTCAAGTTTCTCTATTAAATATCTAAAATCATTAGAGAAGAGTAGTGATGAAGACCTGTAATAACTGTATTTTTCTCATGACTGACACCTCTTGAAAATTACTTTGCCTGCTTTTATTTCTGGGGCTGTTCCTTTATTTATTTTAATATTCCCTGATGCTGCAGAGATCTGAGTACCTTGAAAGGATATGGTTAAGAGGTTTAGGTTGCTCTGGGCATTTAACACTCCTCCTCCAGGAAAGATGAGGGATCTCCCCATACTGTGCAGCAGAACGCAATAGCAGAGCTGTCTGAGCTCCTACTGCCCCCACGCCCCTGCTGCAGATTATTGAAGGTGATGAGAGGGCCATGGGGTGAAATTGGGTTAGGCACTGACCCCAGAGAGACAAAAAATAGTCTCTGTTGTCTCCAGTTGTAGCTGCAGCTGGGGCAGCAGAGGTTGGCATGTGGCAGCAGGGCTGGAGACAGCGCTGACCCAGCAGGAGATGCCACAGCAGAGAGCTGCGCTTGTTCTCTCCTCCCCTGAGGTGAAGAAGTGTCACCCCACTTGTCCTGCTGTCAAACTACCGGGGCTGTCTGGCTACAAAAACTCTTGTGTAAACATTGAAAGACCCAAATACATGTTCGCAGCTGGGTATTGGAAATTGAGCAAATTATATCTGTTACTTAGACCAAAGAGATTTTTTGTTTTTTAAAGGGACTCGAAAATGTTTTGTGGCTTCTGAAAAGTTTTCCTGTAAAGTTTTTCTTACGGCACTTAATTTTGGATTCGGACCAAAAATACCTCAGGGTTTTGAGGGCTGGGCCTGGATTTTCTACTGTGCTGATTTTGAGAAAACTTTCTCACTTACTGCAGTAAAATCTCTCACCTCTGTCCAGAAACTCTGACTCTTCCCTCTCCAGATGGGCACTGCTTTTAACCACCGCTACAACAGGTTTGGGAAAGGGATTGACTGGAAAAATGAGTTACAAAATAATGCAACTGCTTTTAATTGGTTTTGGGTTCTAGGCTTTCTTATCATTGATTATTTACATTTTCTTTTATTATCTAAATTTGTAAAGTCTTGGGACCATGTTTCCCTGGAGATGCACCAGTTGTTACCAGGTCTCCATGTGCTTTACAAACTTGGGGGTACTGCTCTACCTTAGGAATGGAAGAACAAAGATGGACGAGTCACCCAGGGGCTGGGGGTTGAGCTTGGGTGCCCTGAGCCCCAGGTTTGCATTCTGACTCTGGGCCTCTCAACACAGATTGCTCAGGTTTCTGGGTGGTCTTCTGCGAGTTATAAGGAGTTTGTACCCCAGACTAGAAAGCACCCATTGCAGGGGGAGGTGGAGGAATTGCTGTGCCAGTGATTCACCTTGGTGAGGGCTGAGAAAGGGAGTGGGTGTCAGGGCTGAGCAGAAGGGGAGGGTATGTCCGTGGCTGTGCTTCTGAGGATGGGTGAGAAGGGGGTGTTAAAAGTTTAGTGGGAGATAAGAGATGTCTGGGAAAGTTCACAAGATGCCAAAGGAAACCTCGAAGGAAAAAAATAATAGGGTTTACAATTAGGGGAGAATGTCTCTAGTGTTGGTGGAGTGCTGAGCTGCCTGAAGCCCTGAGGATGAAGAAATACCTCTGTTACTTAAAAATGGTCACTGTTGTCAGGCTGACAATGATGACATGTAGATAGCTGATGGCAGAGATGTTCATAGGAGTTGCAGTGAGTTCCTGGGCTGTGAAGGAATGGAAATAGTTCAGCTTCAAGAAGCTGTTCCCAGCAGTTTGCAGGGAGCAGGCCATGCAGTGCTCATGCTGGGAACTCCAATGGGGATGCAGAGGGAATCTTTTCCTCCCTGAGAAGCTTTGCAGTCGGCACTGGAGTAGGGCACTGGTGTGGGCACAAGGCTGCAGTGATATAATGTGCTTTGAGGGGCTGCCACAAATCTGCAAATGTTGCATTCACTGCAGGCATAGTCTTACTCAGATGACTCTAACTGAAAGGAGATGATGAATGGAGAAAAATCCCCCTTGTGTTTTGCAGCATGGCGAATTAGGAGCCTGTGTGCAGCCAGTTTCACTTTCTTTGATATAGGTCAGTGTTGCCTGTGCACTGAATTCTTGAGTGAAGAGCAACCAGGAAGCTGAACCATCCCTTCCTACCCCTTTCCATTCATCTCACACACATAGGTGTCCAAAAGACAAATCTAAGTCACAGGGAGATCAGAATGCACTGTTGAAGTAGACCCTAGCAAAACACCCAGCATTCCTGAGACAGAACTGCTTTATTTCCTCTGAATACCATATAGCTCACAGCCGAAACAGGGTGTGTGCAACACAAGCACCCTTTGCCTAGCGAACAGGAGAAGCCAACAGTCCTCCCTGGTTTGTCCTTGAAGATGCTGTAGGACACCAGCAGTGTCACAGAGCCCTCTGCCACCACCACTCCCTGTTCCTCCATGTGTTCCCCACATCTCCTTGGCTGGTGGCCACTTCTGAAATCAGGGTTCACCCTTCTGGCAGTCAGCTTCTTTCATTTTCTAATGCATCTCTCTTTGCCACTCGACCACTTTTCTCACAGCTGCCCCTCCCCATAACCCATGCTGCTGTCCACGTTTTTCTGTGAGACATCAGATCTGGGAAACATTTGACAAATGGGGGAACTGGGGAAAAAACTGAACCATATGAGGGAGTTACAAAGGAAATCAAAAGAATCCTGTGTTGGTGTTTGTTATTCCTTACATTCATCCTTTCTAACACATGCATCTGTCAGTATTCTGTTGGAGTTATTTTCTAGGACTGACACATAGGAGCAGCATTATAAGCAAATTATATCTATAGTTGGTGTTGAAGTTAAAGAAGTTAAAGAAGTTGCTGGAAGTCTAAATTTTAAAATGCTAAACCTGAAAGCACAGCTCCAAATCGAAAGGAGAATAAACACTTGTGAGCAGCGTTCAGCACAACCTGCCTCTACCAGGATGAGAGTCAGTCTCTTTTGGGCTCATGTGAGCTAAGGCCTTGGAATATGACAGAGAAATAAGCAGGAAAATGCAGACTGCAGTAAAAGTGGAAAGAGAGACTGCTTGTTGATGAAGTAGCACAGAAAGAGGCGCCATAGAGGTCAATGAAATTCAACTGCGATCTTTTCTGAGGGGGTGGAGAGCCCACCTGTCTCCCATTTGGCTTTCCTTTTGGCACCCCTGTTTAGGGGGTAGCAACGAACCTGCTTGATTTCTAAAGGTCTCTAACCTTTGATAAAGGGTTACCCTGAGGTGCTTCCAGGGTGTGTTCTGCTGGCTGAGGATGGCTGCTCCAGGCGCAGGGGACAGGAGTGCTCCTCATGTCGGGGAATTCCAGATGACATCGCCTGCCAGGCGCACGCTTGTCCCGTGCTGCCAGACCCCGCATCCTTCTCCTCTTGCACAGCTGTGAGCTTCATTAGGTACCGATGTCTACAAATCACTGCAGTGCTACAATGCAGAGCAGGGGGAATTCCAGCAGGACGAGGGCTGCCAAGTTCCTCCAGTTTTAACGGTCCCATCTAAAAAGGAGCCCCCTCCTCACTTATAAACTAAAAATACAACTGACACCAAGATTCAGGCATTTAGGAGCAATGCTCCTGAACTTTAAATCGTTTGTTTATAATTGCTTTTGATGCTCTTCAAGGTGTAACTGGAGAAGGCAGGGACAAGCATGTGGATTGGGATTGCTGGAGCTGAAGCTGCCGACTTCTGTGTGACTTAAATCTCCGTCCAGCTTGCACCCTGTGATGGTTGAGGGCTCATATATTGATCTGCACATGAATTAAAGGGTTTTAAGGTGTTAAGTGCTGTAAGCATTCAAGAAGAAATATTAGGTTTTAGTCTGGGTTGGAATTTTACTTCTACTCTGAACTCTGAGTGTGACTTAAAGCTGGTCACAACATTCCTGGGCATCAGCACTTTGGTGCCTGAAGATAAATGGAGTTTGGGAGTTTTTTAATGTAGGAGGTACAGTGTATACTCTACCTGAAGAAATTAAGGCCTTTCTGAATTTCTCTATCGAAACACCCAAAATCACTAGTTCCTTTTAGAGTAAGCACCAGACTAGGACTCGGGTGACCAAGGTTGTATTTATGGCTTGCTGACTAATGGTGAGTAATTCTGTGACCTTCTGGTGTCTTAGTTTTCTCACAGGTAATATGGGAGTAATTACACTATCTTCTTTTGTAGAGCAGTTTGAGATCTATGAATAAAATGAGCCATATTAGATATCATTATTTAGACATTATTAATCATTCATTGGGTACATTCATATAATGTGGAAGTGCTTTCTCCATAAGAACAGATGTTCTTGTCTCTGCATCAAGGTTTCCTGAGTACTTCACTAGCATATTCTTTAGGGAACCATGTCTTGTGAAAAAAGAGCAAAATTTGTAGCTTACAGAGAAAGACTTCTCTGGCCCCATCTGCATGTCCATGGACAGAGAACTCAGGCTCAGTGATAGAAAACTGTACACCATTGATAGACATCTCGTGGGGAGAAGCAGAAAGCAACATCCTGTAATTCTGGCAACAAGCAGAAAGCAAGTTCCAAATGATTTTGCTCATCCCTGCTGTGAAAGATTTCATGTCACAAAATTTTAGAGTGTGGCTTTACACCAACATCAAGCCACAAAGTTCTGCATTTATAAACCATACTGATAATTTCTGGCAACTTGCACACTGTGCAGGAGAAACACAAAGCAACTCAGAGCTCGAGCTTTCGAGTGAAGCTATAGAGAACAGGAGGTGCTTGGATCTCTTGAAACCCAACACAGCAGCTTCACAGTGTTGAAAAAGGTTCACCTTTTTCATTTCTGATTTCCTCATAACCCGTGCTATTAACCCGGGAGTAGTTCAGAGTGTCGAAGCACCAAGCCCGTTTTGGATGAAAAAACAAAGGAAACCAGCCACCTCTGGCTTGCGACAATCTTTATTTTTGGAAGGAGGTTGCTGGACTCACACATGCGCCCCAGCAGCGCTCAGGCTGCACCCTGTGTCAGATTTGACCCTCTCTCTATCAGCGCAAGCAGGTGGCATCTGCCTTTAAGGTTCAAAAGCTACAGGGGAGGGGCTGGGCTGTGCATGCTCAGTGTGGCTTCTCCCCAGTGGTAAGTCAAAACTGGGTGTTTTAGGTTTAGGCCTTTCTAAGAAATATTGTTTGCAGTGAAAGGTGGCATTTTGGGTGACAAGAGCTGCTGTATTGGAGTAGTTAAGTTTAATCGTTTTCTGTCATTGTTTCCTGGGGTGGAGATTTTTTTTTTTTTTTTTTGTTGCTTTATCTTTAATCTCTTTGATATAAAGGTAGGGAAGGGGTGAATGTGGTGAAGAATGGAAGGATGTGCTTAGAGTGAGCAGTGGAAGCAGAAATGGTCTTGTTTTCTCTCCACTTTGCCACCACATTTGTGTCCCTCTGGGCCAAGCAGTCAGGGCTTCGTTTCCCCCTGTGATGGGACCCTGAGCTCCAGGGAGAGGCAATAGCTGTGTGGTTATAGCTTATGAGAAGCAATTGCTGTGCTTTGCTCGTGGGTTTTTGGAAGGGTGAGTTGGTTTTTTGGTTTGGTTGGTTAGGTCTTTGCTGGTTTTAGCTTTGCTTTTTTGTAAAGCTTAACATTCCCAGCCTTCTGGAAGACTCTGCAGTGGAGTGCTGTGCGGACACAGCTACAGGGACACATTGCTGTCATTACTGTGTTTTTGGAGATGTCACTCGTCAGTGGGATGGCAGAGGGGATCAGCTGGGACACATCCCCACTCAGGGGGCTGTAATACAATTCTGATGAGGGAGGATTCACACAACAATCAGTGTGCCTGAGGGTTCAGCCCACCTAGTGAATCTGGAGAAGTGGTTTCACCTGGAGTCTGGGCTGCTCTTGTTTCAGCCAAATAAATAGGATAAAGCTGACCTAGACCTTAGTGGGAGTGTACTGCTGCCTGAAACCTGTCCTGGGGTTCAGTGGCTCAGGAGCACTGTCCCAGCACTGCTCAAGGGAACCCTGTGCTTTTGGTGAGCTGCTGCTTCTCTGAGAAGACTTAACTTGCTATTAATAATCCCCTGGTGGTTTTTAAAGGAGGGGCTTGTGGATGCCATGTCGTATTCAGCTTGCAGTTTGATGGGGGCTGTAAATCCCCCTGTAGTTCCTGGTGCAGTTACTTTGCTCTCTGTTTGTGAAAAGCATCCTGCCAGATAGCTCAGCAGCTGATGCAGGGACTTACCTTGCAGACTTAGAACAGGCAAACTAGACCAGACTTACTGCCATGCCTTGTTCTGTTGTAGTCAGTGTTTTGGTATCAGAGGCTGGGTTCAGTAGTGCCATTTCCTGTTATGCCCTTTGGGATGAGAGGTTGTGGGTAAAAGGGATGTTTTTTAAATGTTTGTTAATAAAAAAAGCATCTGGTTGGTAGAAGCAATTTAAGCCGTGCAATCTTATGATTAACTTTAGGCACGCAACAATTATTTTACTGAAACCAGAGCATTTGCTGATGTGGGAAAATACAATTAACTAGAGTAGTGAAATTTATGCCCAGATTTTGTTTAGGCTTTTGCTGTTATTTTCCAGTGGAAATTCAGACACTTAAGTATGTGTTTAGTAGACAGGGGCTTCTCTTCGTAGAAGAGAATAAACCTAGTGCTAAAATAGCACTAGGTTTAGATTCTATTAAGATCACAGGGAAGGAGACAGTTTATCTTAAATGCAGCTTTGTGTTGAGCTGAAGTTGGTTTTCTTGCAGCTTCACAGCTCTTCCCCACCTGAGAGCAGGGTGCACCAAGCAGAGTAAAAAGCAATGCTTACTACCTCTGTAATGCTGTGGCCTTCTCACAACTGCCTTGCCAAGGCTGACTGCCTCATCTTGCTGCCTCCTTTGGAAATAGAGCTGTACAGGCAGTAAAGGTGTTGCAGAGAGTGTTGAAGGAGTCTCTGAAAATACTAACTGGAAGACTCATGTGTGTTATAGGGAAATGTGCCTCTTTGGCCATCGGGTAAAATCCAGTAATGCTTTTCTTAGAAACAGTAAGCTAGAAGCTTGGCTGGCTACAGGGATAAAGATGATGCAGCTGGAAAATGTCCCTCTCTGGAGAAATTTAGAGTTGTGTTTAGTAGAGCCCCAGCTGTGTCCTTAACTGCTATAAGGCTTTCCAACAGCTCTGTTAGCTGCAAAGGTGTAGAGTAACAAACCTGGCTTTATCAGTCTGTGCAGCTGGTATCTCCTGCACTGCTTGGTTGGGGCGGGTTTAGGGAATTGCTGCTGGATGGGACCACCAGGGCCAGAGAAGGCAGGGTGAAATGGGACACTTTGCCTTTTTGAGGCTGAGGACTTTGTCCAGGGGTGAACCAAAGCTAGGGCTTGCCATGGCACGCAGGAATCTTGTTGCATTGTGACTTTTTGAAGGAAAGGTTTCTGGGGAATGTCTATTTTGTTATAACATTTTTCATTGAAGTAGTTCCTGTTTATGTAGTGATGAAAAGTGATTTTTAGTGTACAAGTCAAGAGCAGTTATGATAAGTGGCAAATAATTGGTTAAAAATGAGCACTTTGGTGGCTTGGGAGAACCCATTGAGGGGTTTCTCTGCCCATTGCTGTTGGTCAGGACTGGGTGCAGGGTATTGAGGAATGCCTGTGGTCTGTCTGGGTTTAACAGCAGGTTGCAGAGCTTCCCACTGTGCTCCAGGTCTCGTGGTGACATTGACCTGCAGCTTATGTAGCAGGCTTTAGGCTAGATCTGTTCTTCTGGGTTTCAATATGGCATTCTTGAAAGTGTCTTACCAGACTGAAAGCCTGAAAGGAGTAATTTCGGGTACTTTGTGGGATAACTGCTGTTCACAGAGGATTTGTGATTATTTTTTCACATGTGGTGTGGGCATGTGCTCACATCTGTGAGGCAGAGCTATTAGCCATGCACTTCTGCATTTCATTTGTATCTCTGGCTGTTCATGAATTTTTAAGTTGGAGTTTTTTTCTTAATCACAGAAAGGATGAGTAACTGAAGTAATACTTTCACTTGTTTTGAGGCATGCCCAGCTTTGGCTCCAGGGAGCTTAAGCCACTTTGATTTCCCTTAGTTTAGGCTAACAGTCTGCTGTTTTCTAAGAGCATGCAGTTCTGTGGACAGCAGAGGTGAGAAAAACCCTGCTTCCTGCAGACCAGAGTCATCCTCAAAACTTAAAAGGCTATAAAAATTCAGTGAAGAGAGAGCTGGATACCTCTCTGACAGCAGCCAGAAGTAAATACCTCAGGAAAAGTGGAGTAGAAGAACTGTAGTGTGATCCTCCCTCTGAAAAACTCTTTTTTAATTCTGGCAGCTTAATAAATTAGGGTCTTCCATGCAATTTGTTTAGACCATTGTGTTAAACAGGACCAATATGTGCCAAACCAAATATTAGTCCAATTCTCTCTGGAATCCATTTAACTTTGGCACCTGCCACAGCCGTTCCTCTGGCAGGGACTGTGGCCATTCACTTGCATAATGCTGAAATAACTCTTTTATGTAGAAGTTTTACAGGATGCCCCCAGCCCTGTAGCAGGAAAGGTGGTCACCTGCCTCATGCTCTGAAGTTGAACTGAGAGGTTTTGTCAACTGCAAATACACTGGAGAAATTCCTCCCACCCCCTTTCTACATCCCTACAGCCGTCAAGTATTTTGACATGGGTGTAAAAGCTGCTGTGTTTGAATTTAGAAATTGGCCAGTGGGATGAGAATGTGCAGCTGTGGAAGGCACGAGTGCTCCAGCTCTGTCACTGCTCCTCTTGGGCCCACCTATTTCTGTGAGGCTTGTGGGAGCTTAAGGGGATAAAAATGGCCAAGGTAATTAGCAGATCTGGTGGAAATCAGTTGGTCTGTCTCAGAAATTGCTGAAGGTGAGAAGGCAGTAGACAAGGAGATAAAATCTGATGTGATTGAACTGATTTTGTAGAAAATAAAAGTATTAATTTTCATTATTATTATTCCAATATAAAAACAACAACAAAAAAAAAAACAAACAAAAAACCCCCCAAAACAACCAACTAGACAAAAAAAACCCAACCCAAAATTTGGTTCAAGACCTCAGCTGCAGTGGCTGGGTGTAGAAGTTGCCTAAATCATCCAAGGGCATGCCATTTAGACAGGCAGCCTGGGACAGCAGAATCACACACTGCTCGGCTGCTACACCTGCTGCAAAGATTACCTGTTTCATGTGGGAAGTTGGCTGTTTGGGGGTAAAATGGAAAGTGTTGTTTTTTTTTTTTTTTGTTGTTGTTTCCTCACTCTGGGATTCTTATGACACAGCATCTCAGTGGACTCTGAGGGGTATTGAACTTACTGGGAAGGGTGGCCAAATTCTCTCCCATCTAAATACAGCATCTGCAGCAGTGTGGAATGTGTGTTGTACAGCTGTGAATGTCTCAGGCATTCAGTGTGTCTCCTTTTTCACACAATAGCTTCTATTTATGGGTTTTCATTGAGTTGGACTCATGCATTCAATGTCTTTGTATGTGTTTTTCTTTTTCTTTTGTTTTTTTCTTTTGTTCTTTCCTTTCTTTTTTTTTTCCGCTTTTGTTTTTAAGGTTTGTAGAAACTCCGAGCCCCTTCTCGTGGAAGGAGAGTTACTACAGATCAGCCATGTCCCAGAGCTCTCAGCCCAGGGAATTCCTCAGCCCAGAGGTAATCCAGCATATCTGGGACTTCCTGGAACAGTAAGTAGCCCTTATGTGGAACATATGGAAGGTATTTTAGGACAGGATGCCTCTGTAATTAGGCTGCTCAGGGGATTGATTCTGGGGAGTTTGGAGTCTTACGTACTTGTTGATTAGATATGGATGTGATGATTGGATGTGTCAGTCTGTGGTGACTGACAGCACTGGTGCTCTCCAGAGGTTCTACTCCCAGGCTGTGGGGATCAAATGCAGCAATCAGCAGTGACACTGACTCTCTCCCAAGCCTCTGGTGGCTCAGCTGGCTACTTCGTAAGGCACATGGATGGCATTTTCCTTAAGGAAATGGGCTCACCACTCTGTGCCCAGGCTGCATGTTTTGCCCTTGCTGATGCCAGGGAGGGAGAGGAGGTGAAGATGTCGTGGAGTTCACCCTGTCAGGTCCATTGAAAGACAGAAAGCTGACTCTGTTCCCATTCCTGGCTTGCCAGGACTGATGCTGAAACAGTCACTGCTATAAATCCTCCATGAGTTCTGTCGTTCAGCGACTCCTGCACTCTTGCCTCAGAGCAAGTGAAATGTCCCTCCAGGCTGTGTCCTGTTCAGGGGCTGCTGTAGTACAGTGGGTGAGGAGGTAGTTGTTCCTTAGTAATTCCTTGCTTTGCCATGAGACTGGCTCATGGTGATGCCAAAGTCCTGGGCACAGGGGGAGATGGGGTGGTGGAAAACAGAACTTGGCCGGTTTCAACTTCATTACTGTGTTCTTTTCAGGCCAATATGCTCAGTTCAGCCAATCGATTTAAACTTCATCGATGGCCCATCTGAAGATGGCTCCACAAACAAAATTGAGATCAGTATGGATTGTGTCCGGGTGCAGGACACAGAGCTCAATGACCCAATGTGGGTGAGTAGTGAGAAACTTCCTTAACGTTTGGGGGCGGATGGGGAGTTTTTGCAGCAGCTATTCCGGCTGCATTGCCTCAGGGCCATTTTCCCACCTTGGCTGGCTCCTGACCTGCTCTTCTTTCCTGCTGCAGCAATGGCAGGAGGGGGATGAGGCAGCTAAACTGGCAGGAGAGCTAGGAGTCTCTTGCACAGCCTGCTCAACCATCCCTGCACTGTCCCTGCTTAGAGCTACTTTGTGTGACCTCAGGGTTAAAATAGTTCGGATTCTGGGTACAGTTGCAATTTTGCTGACCAAGCCCAGAAGTTCTTCACTGTTTTTTCTTCTCTTGAGGGTCATATATGAATGAAAACTTGTTTTCAGACCATGGTTGGGTTTTTTTCCCCTCCTGTTTCTTCTGACTAGAGAGTGTTTGTAAGGAGTCTTGACCCATGGGTGTCTCAGGGATATGGCTCAAGACTGGAATGCAGATGAGGCACTGGTGGTTGCTGGTTCATTGCCTTTGGCACAAACAGACTGGCTCTTTCTTAGCAATAGCTCTTCTGAAGAAGCCAGGTGCTGTTCTTGCAGGCTGGAGCAGGAGGCATTTCAGGAGTTTGAGTTGCTCGTGTCCTGTTTCTGTTCATCCTGGGTTTTGTTTGCTTTGGGGTAAAAATAAAGTGTAGTTTGAAATTTATGTTGGTATCTGTAAACTTTCTTGTTGTACTGTTTCCATCTTGAGAAACTGTTGTAATTTAATTCCCTGGCTAATCGACCACAATTTTTAATGTGCCCAGTGATGGTGTGTTGGCAGTCTATATCCTGGTAGTTTGTAACCTGCAGGATTATGTCTGCAAGGAAAGAGCTCCTGGGTGATTCTGGTTGTATTCCCTGGTGACAGAAGATTTGACCTATTAGTGCTGCTCTGGTGTAACTGCTGGGGAGGCTGCAGTGCTCTTCTCTTTCCATGAAGGTTGCAAAGGGTTAAAAAGCCAATTAGAGGTTGGGTATGTGCCTGGCTAATGTGGTGAAGCTAATCCAAGTGCACAAGGAGAGGTGACCTACATCAAGTCTGGTTATCTTTTGATTTGGCATTTGGTGGGGCACGGGGTGTGGGGTGCAAGCCTTCCATCAGCATCTTATCTTGGCTTTTTGCACCATTGTAGCACAGCGCTAGTAAAATGGTGTCTCTTCAATAGTCCAAAAGATTCTCCAATGTTTACAGGGGCTTCTGATTTTCAAAGTGGATAGTAGTGGTCTGTTTGAACTATGTCCTCCTAAAAAACAGTCCCCAACAGTTTAAAGGTCACCAGCAGTAACCTTTCTCCTTCCATGCTCAAATCTGGACTTGTGGCATTGAGCACGAGCTCATCTCCCCATCTCCAGTTCCTCCAAGCTGTCTGCAGAGCCCTGCAGTGGCTGTTGGGCTCACAGAAGGCCTGTTCAGAGTCTCCCTCTCCCGTCAGGGCTGCAGTGAAATGTGAATGGAAAGTCCCTTCCCCTTGCTCTCTCTCTGAGCACTGCTGAACTGAGCGCTGGTGCCTGGGAGCAGGCAGCTTTCTCTGTGTAATTACCTCTTGCTTGTGATGGGTTTGATCCCAGCCTTGCAGAAGGCATTTCTGGAAAGGCCAGGCTGCAGGGTGACTTCTTTTTAAGAAGTCTTTTTCACTGATGTGACAAGCAGAAGAGGGAGTGGGGAAATTCCATCCCATCCTCACCCTTACTGTAAGGCAGCAGCTCAGAGTACATTAATGTATGTACATTAATAAATGTTCCAGTTTGTCTTCAGTGGAAGACAGCACCTTCTCTCAGTTGAATGCTGGACAAAAGCCTTCACAAAGCAAAATATGCATTGCAAACCTGTGCAAACAGACAGTCTTTTAAAATGAGGAAAGCTCTTTTTACTCCCCTTACCACCACCACCACCTCCCTATAAATTTGCAAACATCCCTGACAGGTGACAACTCCCCTTGCAGAGCAGTCTGTGTTTGCTTTGCTGTTTCTGGGGCTCGAAGCGGCTGCAGCTTTCATTGGCAGAGAATGTGTAGCCTGGGGCAAGGTGTTTGCTTTAATCTGAAATACCTTACAACTCTCTTCCCCTCCAGCTTCTCTTTTCCTTTGGATAGCTTTGGGGCACGAGCTTCCCTTGCACCTGTCTCTCCTGTAACCTCAGCCATGTCACCTCTAGACACGAGGTGCTGCACGCAGCTGATTGCAGCAAAGGGTTGAAGAGGGCAGATAAACACAGAGGAATGCAGCAGAAACAGAGGGGCCCAAGGAGATGAGCGCTGAGATCAAGGCAGAGTGCTTTAAAATATTACATTTGTCTTAGGAAAAGAGCAAGGCCAGCTTTTCTCCAAAATGTATCACCGTGTGAGATTTACATGGGTGCAAAACAATTAAGAGTTGTTTATTTAAAGCAACTGTCCTTGTGTGGACTTTAAGGCAATCCCAATCAGCCTTTAAAATAAGCTTTGCACCTTCTTGCAATTTATTGCTGAAAAATGAAACTTGCAGTCCTAAAAGATGTTCATCCTTGATCCTAAGAGAAGAGTAGTGTTGGTGAGACCTGTGGTTTGTTAGTTTATTTTTTTCTTACTATTTGACTTTTGGGGGTACAGGTGCTTGTTCACAACAGAGTTGGCAGTGGGGAAGGAGCTACAGTGTTCAGAGCAGTGCCTGGAGAAACTGTCCCACCAGTGGGCTGGAAAATGAGCACCAGTCCTACCCTGCTGAACACCCATCAATTGTGTTCATTGCCTTGAAAGTGCAACTCTTGAGGAGAGAGCTGGGGAAGAAGGTTGGGTGACACAGAAACCTGTCTCATCTGGGCTGTAGCCCTGTCTCTTGCTGAGACCTTGCAGTTCTCACGGATTTGTTTTTAAGGAAGAAATATTTTTCCTGTGTCTATATAAGAAAGGCATAAGAGAAACTGGTGATCGGCACTGCCTTGGGTTGAAAATATCTGGGGGGGGCCAGGAAGATGTTTCTGCATAGGGTATAACCTTAAGCAGTCAGAAGCCTTCCCCAGCCATGTGCCTTGTGACTGGCTCTTTCACAATGTCCTGGGTGGCCCATCCTGGCTGTTGGCTGTGCGTCTTCCTTTGCCCTGGTGTGAACCACAGGCAGACTGGGAAACCCCAGCAAACATCTGCCTTTTTTGCATCACTACAGTGAAGTGCCAGTGTTCCCTGTGGGTGCAGAGAAAATTTAGTTTCTGCCATGGCCCTGGTGTGGGAAGGAGCTGCAGATGGCCAGGAAGGTAAGCTTGAATGTCTTTGTGAGCCTCCTGCCACTCATTAGGGGCACCAAAAAAGGTGGTCCCCAGCCTCTACTCTGATCAAAGATGTAGCCAGCAACTGTGGGGTGTGATGGGGTGATGTCTAGCTCCCTGTGTTCAGGATGAACACTGCTTGCAAAGCCTGTATCCTGCAGTACTAGAAATTAGGTAATGTTACGGCAGTTTTATATTTGTGTCTGACTGGTTAAATGCCCTGGAGCAACAGGGAGGAGGCTGCTGGAGATCTCTGCAGGAGCGGGCGTGTGGCAGTGCAATAACCCCTGCCTGTATTGTCCTGGAGCCCTCTTGGTGCTGTCAGCCTGCCCTACTAGGTGCAAAATTGCTTTCTTTTACCATCCCTCAAAAGTCCTGTAAACTGCTCGCTGATGCTAAGAGATGTTCATCTGGACGCAAACAAAACTACTTTGGGCTAAGGACTTCAGCAAGAGCATCCTGATAAGTGTGTTATTTGAGGGGTTTGCAGAGCCTGTAAGTCTTCTGCAACTCCATCCCAGCAGTGTGGCGAGAGCTCCAGGGACCTTGTTGGCAGGAGCTGGAGTGCTCCCCAGGGATGGAGCAGCTCACCCCCCTCCCCCTGTACATACCTTCCTGTCATGCCCCTGAGCAAGCCGTCCTCCCACAGCCCCTTGCCTAACCAGTTCAGCGGAATGCCTGCTCCCCAGACAGAGCCGTGGTCAGGGTTTTCTTAACCTGGATCCATCTTTCCCCATAAAAGGCAGAGAATAACCCCTGCCTGTTTTTTTTTCTTTTTGTCTTTTTTTTTTTTTTTTTTTTGTTACTTATTTGTTCTCCCTCATCTTCCGCAAATAATCGTGGGGATTTGCTGTGTGTGGCTTTAGGCTGTGCTGAGCAGCCTGTGGGGTGGGTTTCTGCTCTGGGGATGGTGGTGTGTATAGGGCTGTGTTTGGGTTTGGGTATACAGCTTTATGAGCTGTGGGTGTCCCAAGCCTGGTAGCTAGAGACATCTTGGAAGTGCAACATGGGTTTCATAGTTTTAAAAGTGAGAGCTTCAACTCTGTGACTTTGCTGTTCTCCTTTATGCACAGAGGAGGAGATAACAATAGGCTGTAGGATAGACTAGATGCATTCTATAGGGGATATGGAGGTGTCAAGACTGTCAGCCTTTGTACTAATGACATACCTCAGAGCTGATATTTCATGCTTCTCAATGGAAGCAGGAAACCTTTTCCATATTTAATCTGCTGTAGGCTCGCAAAGGAGCCACCCAAGCCACCTTGTACAGGATACCTTCCCACAGTGCCGCCCAGCAAGCTGTGGAGGAGTTGCTCTGGCCCAAGGTGGCTGCTGGCTCTCTTGTGTATGCTCTCAGCCTTAGCACTGTGTAAATCAGTTCACTAATTCATATTTGATGGCCATGCACTGAATTCCTGGTCCTGGTCATCTGGGAGCTGTAGTCAGGATCAGCTGTGCATCTGATGGACAGACACAAAAAGACCCCACCCTACTGTCCAGCAGGACTCTGTTGCATCCTATCCAATGCTTTAATATTAAAGTGCTGGCTTTAAACTCTGTTAATTTTAATTGCTTCCTTAGAAGTCTTTTTCTGGGTCAGGAGAAGAGAGCTCTGCTTCTTGCAAGGTAATGACTGAAGAAGCAGATGAAAGCTGGTTACGGGGTGGTGGAACTGTGGGATGGGAAGGACATCCCTTTGTACCCACAGCAGGGCAGGGAGCTCTTGTGGTGAGAAGTGCAGGAATAGTGCCTCGGTACAGGGACTGACTAACACATGGTGTGTGCTGCCACGGGCTCTGGCAGCTGCCACAGCCCTGCATTTTGTTGGGAAATGGTTTTGCACCTGGAGGATGAGGCTGATTTGATAAGGAGGTGCAGCAAAGTGGCTTGTGTGGCCATTCGTTTCCATGCATAAGTATTCCCAGGTTGACCATAGAAAGGAAGAAAGGACTTTGTACAGCACAGGGATGTGATCAAAGCTTTTAGTACTGTCTGATTTTTGTTTGAGAGAATTTGAGGCTTCCCAAGTTTCTCTTCTTTGTGGTTATTTATTCGTTCCATAGCTGTGCAAAGAAAGCTGAGATTATGCAAAGGCATTTCCATAATGAGCAAAGGTATTTTTCTATTGGAAGCTTCCCTCCAGCACCTTTTCTGTTTGCAGTTGAACTCAGAAGCTCTCCTAATTTAGGCTTGGCTTTGTAATCCTGCTGGATGTTTCATCTTCTGCAGTGTAGGTCCCTCCAAATGCTCTAATCATCACGTTTAGTGCTGCAGATCCAGATCTAGAAATGGTCAGTTCTTTCAGATAGGAATGAATGTGAAGAATGCATCTGTACATTCAGTTTAACCAAAGCCTGAAGACTTCCTTTGTCTTGTGTGTAGCTGGGCTCTAAGGACATATTTATGTTTCTTTAAATTAATTTTTCTCTAGCTCCCTTTCCTGTGCTATTTGGCCCTAGTTCTGGCTGCGGACCAGAGATGGCTGCATTTCTTCTTGTAGGAATGCAGCCAGTTGGTGAGTAGTATCCTTACACAGCAAGTGTTTTGTTTTTAATGCCAATTCCCTGGATTCACAATGGTATTGAAGAAAACTAATGGGTGATCTATCTGCTGTGTGATCATTTTGGAAACATATTTAAAATTCATTTAAATATTTATTCCCTTTCAGCATCATGCTGTACATTCATTTTGGGAAGGAATAAACTAATTTTAAGCTGAAAAGCACAAACCTACTGGGAGAGGGTCACATGTGAGATGGGGTGTTTCAGGAGGAGTGGCTTTAGCTCCCCTACTCTATTGCTGTGAGCACCTGAAGTGGAAGAGTGCTGGAAGAGTGTTGCAATAGGAGTCCTGTCGTCTGCCTGCATGCAAATACATCCCAAACAAAAGAAGCAGTTGCTTCAGAAAACATCTTCCTCAAGCAGCTAGGCCTGCCTCCAAAGGTCCGTGGTGCTACACGTGCTCCTTGAGCAAGTGTGGAGAAATAATGTGTTAGTGCTTATTTTACATCTTTGAAAGATTGTCACAAACACTTAATTAAAAGGCATCTTGGTCTTGAAGCACTAGATTGTAGACACTTTTGCCTCTGGAGCAAGTTTAAGGTTTATGCTGTCTTGATGGGAACTTCACTCATTGTTTCTATTTAATTGACAGGATCCTCTTACTCTTTCCCTGAAATTCACCTTCTTCTGGACTTCTTGTTTTGTGTTGTTATTTTTTGTTTGGGTTTTTTGGGTTTTTTTTTTTCTAAACCAAATTGCTGAAAGAAAGAAAATAAGGTCCTTTTCTCTTGTTAGCTGGAAGTAGGGTGATGAATTGAGCTGTCCTATCCTGCCAAATGAAAACTTTGTGGAGCTTTGTGGTACCCCTCTTTGTGGGGTAAGATGGATGAAGAACACCTCACAGTGCTGTTTCAAGCTGCAGAGCTGACGGTGCCAGGGAGGGATTTTTCCTTCCAGGCTAAGACAAACATGGAGCACAGCCCTGGGAGTGTCCTGCTCCCCTTCCTTGTCCAGCACAGCCAAAGCGTCTGTGCTGCAGCCAGTTGTGGGGTGTAGCTTTTGTTTTAAAAGTCCTCTCTTGCATTAATTGGGATTCTTTGAAGAGAGTCTTAGGCATCCAAAGTTTCACTGTATATGTTGCTTTGTGGTTCTGCGGATCCTGCCCACAGCCCTCTTAATGACTATTATTTTTTTCCTCCAATATTTCACGAGGAGACTTTTGGACTAGGTAATGTTTTCTACTTGAATGTCTCTACCATCTGCTTTCCACCTCACTGTCACTGATTTGATAGCACTGAAATTAATGACGGACTGAATTGTCAGGCAGTCACAAAAAATTAAATCAGCTTCTGTGAAGTGTAGATTAAGGAGTGGTTTGTGGCCTGGGTTCGTTTGCTCACTGCTGACTGAACTCTTCTCTAATCAGCAGCTGAATTTGCAGAGATTAATGAAAGATTAAAGGAATTTTCAGTAGCAAATATAACTGTCACTCTAAAAGCATGGATTTCTATCTCCAGCCTGCTTAAATAGAAAGAAAAGGTACCTTGAAGCACTCTTATTCCTCCTTCAGAGTGAGGATGGGTGTGGTGGACCTCATGGTGATATCCACACTGGACTGAAATTAAGCAAGTCTGAACTAAAAGTGACCAGTTTTCTGGGAAAGACCAGCACTGCAAAAGAGCAACATTTCTTCATAGGAAAAGAGGCAAAAACAGGCTTCCAGGCTTCCTGCATTGGAAAGTGTGTTGTACTCCAAAGTGCCTGGGCATTATTGGATAGCAGCGATGTGTTAATAGCAGAAGTGTGAATGGCCATGGGTTGCAGGGTCAGGGTGTAACCAGAGGTTTGGAAGACTCTTCTCAAATTATTGCAAACTGGTGGCTTTCTTTTAAATACTGGATTATTTTAAAAGGGCTTGGGTGGGAGGGAGTTGGCAGCAGAGCAGAGGCTGGTTGGAAAGAGCTGCTGTGATTGTGACCTTATAAACAGTTGTGCATTTCATGAGAGCAATCTGTAGTTTATATAAGATAAGGGAAGAACAACACTTTCCCTTCAGCTGCTTGTGCAAGAACAGCCCTGGTCTGTCAACAGTTGCTCCTTTCTCTGACTGAAAACAAAAGCTCTGCAGTCTGTTGCTATCCCCTTCTCCCTTTCCCTGGCTAGAGAGCTTGGTCTCTGGGGTGCAGGTTTGTGCCATGGACCTGTCCTACCTCCAGCTGAAGGGATGGGACTGTTTATGCCGATCAGGAGCAATTTTCATTCATTTTGTTGTGTAATAACTTCATCTCTCAACTTTTTCAAAATATTTTATAAATATGGGGGGTTGAGGGTGGTCAGTCATGCTGGGCTAAGCATCCAAAGATCCTCATGAGGCAAAAATGCAGTCTGAATGTTGAGGGTTGTTACTTCAACCATATTTTCGCCCTGGCTTGAACTGCCAGGAGTCCCCTGGTCACATCTCCATGCTTGAGTGTCTACTGACCCATGGTTTTGTGTTCATCAATGCAAAAGTGTCTGTTCAAGTGTCTGCTAGACAGTAGTTTTGAGGGCTTATGTGCTGCCTTGCTAAGATCTGTGTCCAGACAATTTTACCTCTAAGCTTTCATAGTGAAAGCAGCTGTTCTTTAAAAAGAATCATTAGGGTACAGTAAAAGTGGGAAAATTAGACAAAAGGAGCACCAGGAATAAACAGAAACACTTTTTGATAAATTATCTGTATGCTTTGTCTGCCTCCTGTGTCATACAGTGACTGTGGGAGGTGAGTCACTGCTGGCACTTCGGTGGGAATGAGCCTTGATGGGATTGCAGGGTTTTTGGTTATGCAGACGGTGGGGAAGGTGTGGGGACCTTGCATCACCTTGGCTGGAGAGCTGAACCTCTCCAGAGGAGTGTCTTGCTCTCTCTCATTAAATGGAGCTCGACAGCTGGAGGGCAGAGTCCCCAGGGGCTGCATGTGCCCTTCCTAAAGCAATATTGCACAGCGGTTGTGAAGGGAACTGGTTTTGTTTCACAATTCCTTTCCACCTTCCCTCTCCCTGCTCCCCCACCATGTAGCGTTATCTCTTGACATGATGCCATTAACTCTCTAATTAGCCCTAGGGGTGTTCTGGGGGAGATAACGAGACTGTAGGAGCTCAAATAAGCAGCGTGCGCAGATGTTTACCCAGGGTCGGAGGGCAGGGCTGTTGTGACAGGCGATTGCCTTGGGGAGGGCATGTTCCTTGGGAAGGAGAAGCCAACCTGCATCATGGGCAGAGCGAGGAGCTGGGCTCTCCTCCCGCCTTTGGCAAGTCCAACTATTTACCCTGCAGTTTTAAAATGTGGAAAAAATGCAATTAGGAGCCCTTGGAAGAAGGGATTGATCCTCAGTACAAAGCACTTGCAGCCAGGGCATATTTCTAACGTGAAGGTTCATACATCTGAGTGCGTTTCAGAGGAATTTCTGGGCTTCAGACCTGTCCCTGGGTCAGTGGTGAGGGACATTCGAATTTGTGCTCCCAGGTGCAGCAGGGAGGTCACTGTGAGAGGTGGGGGTGTCTGGTCCCTCCCCTGTTGTCCGGATCAGCTGCAGTTCCGTGCAATACTCTGGAGCAGCCTGCTTGAGAGGCACACAAGGCTGTATCCAGTCAGCAGCAGGCAGGATGCTGCCTTTTATACCTCATCTCTTTTTATTTGTTCTGTCTTGCCATAAATAGTTGGATTAAAAACAAAATAGAGGAGAGTCCCTGTTTCAGGGTCCACGTGATTTTTCCCTCTCTTGCTTGTGGTTTCAGCAATGAAGATCAGCTCTGCATGAGTTTGTAAGAAGGGAGGTTGATTTTTGCATATTTTGGAAAGTACTTTCTTTTGACTCTTTAACCTGGCTTCCTGCTATCACAGAGTACACATCTGTCCTGTAAGATCTTCGCTGGGAAGACTGTCAAAACTAATTGGCAGAGGCTTGTTTTTTGAGCATTCAGCAGTTATTCAGAGGTAACATACAAAAAAAAAAATCTACCAAAAACTATGTTCTATTTTTTCCCTCCTCCTCCTGTTATCTCAGTCGTAATTTGTAAACATTTCTGAGTTAAGTGAATGTCGCAGTCCGTGGTGACGCGGTCGATCCAGATGCTATTTTTATACAAGTGGAGAGGTCTGAGCAGATTTTTTTTTCCTTTGATCTGCAGGAAATTCTGCATGAACTGCCTAACACACAGGCAGGTGTGCATGCACACACACCCCTCTTCCACATGAAATTACACAATCTCCAATTAACACTGCAGTTGTGGTAATGACATTTTTAACCATCACAGTTTTGCACACTTACCTTGTGACCAGGAAGGGTTATTGAGAATTGCACATGGTACTGGTGAGAGGGGCTGGGATGAACCATTGTAAGAGCACGGGGAAAGAGCATTCAAGTAAAGAATCCGAATCAGCAGTTGGACTTGGCCGACAGCTCATTTTGGAAACTTAGGGGTCTTGTTTGCATTTTATTTTATTCTTCAGCATAACAGCAGGAGCCATAAAGCATGGCCAGAAGCTTTCTAGAATATCGGAGTCAGACCTGGGAGGGTTGCAGCTGAAACTTTCAAATCTGACTAGCAGTTATTCTTTTTAGTTTCCTACAGTATTGGAGGTAAATTACTTTAAAGAGACTTCCTTTACTGAGGCTGAGCTACTTTTTAAAATTTCAGTCCAACTAAGCATTCAGAGCATAAGTGTCAGGCTTTTCTCTCAATGCTTTGAGTTGATATCATTGTTTTCTACTTTATTTTTCTAGCCCGACAAGCTCTCTCCCACCACAAACAGAAAAAGAATAGAATTAAACCTTTTTCATCTGGCCTGAGTATGAACTGATTCTTTTTAATGTGTGAGAGGGGACCTTTACCCAAAACAGTTTGCTTTTTCTGATTAGGCTAATTGGTATGATAAGGCATAATCTCTGTTTACAAAGACTGTCTCGTCATGACTTTAGACCATTACAGTTAATGTTTCCCTTGGAGACCTGTCCAGAAGGCTCAGACAAATCATAACTACCACTGTGCCTTGGCTGAAAAGTGAGTGTGCAGTCTGAGGAGGTGGGGATGTCCTTCTGCTTTTATGACCCAGCCATTTAAGCATAGGGTATTTCAGGAAGTCAAGTTTTCCTCTGAAAACCCCAAAGAGATGCTGCCTGGCTGCTGTTAGGTTGCTGGAGGCTCATCTATGTGAAAACTTTTATCTGCAAAAGGAGAGAATCAAATGACGGTCTGGGAACTTTTCTTCCTTGTGGTAAGGTTAGAAGGGTTCAAGCCTTTACTTTTTCCCTTATGCCGCTGGTGCCAGTATGAATATCCAAGGCATGGCACTAGCCTGTGAGATAGTGAAGCATCTTTGAGGAGAGTGCACATAGGTCTGAAGCCCATGAAACAAAGTTTGGGTCACTGGAGTGATGAGAGGGACATGCTTGTGCCTGGGCTGCAGCAGTGCTGGTGGGCACAGTGTCTGGAGAGTGCTCTGTTACCTCCTGCCACCCCTGCTGGGGTGGTGGTGCCCTCCTCCGTGTCCCTTGTGGATGACTGATTTGCAAAAAGCCATTTGTCCAGCATCTGCTTTGAGGTGACCGCACAGGGTAATGCATCTGAAATACTGAGCCAGGTTGGGGCTGTGTGTACAGAGGGCACAGATTTGTGCTGACATGTCAATTTATTCATGCTATATACACCTCTCCTTGTGTTTGACATGCAGATCCCTTTGGATAAACTTCCACATATCTCTCTGTATCTGGGTGTTGCTTCACCCACAGCCACCTCCAGCCACCTGTGGGGCAGAAGATGGCAGCTACCGCACACAACAGTGCTGCATTAATGACCTGGAAAAGGAGGATCTTCGGAGTTTCATAGCATAGCTATGAAAGAGGTTTTTGCAATTACCTGCTGAGGTTGGGAGGTTTATGTATGTACCTTCTCCTCCTCTCTCCTTCCCCTCCACTGGTTTTGAACTCATGGGCCAGTATTAAAAACTTGACAGTATATAGGTATCAAAATGGTCATTTGAGCAGAGCATATTTTTTTCTCACTGTGGGACAACCGAAAATCCACAAGTAACTTCGTGCTTCATGTCCAGCTCAGTGTAAGCTTTGCAGTGGTGCTGCAAAGTGCCCTGTTTGGTTAACGGTGCTGGGGCTGCTCCCTGCAAACTTTGCCTGGATCTCCAGATTAGCACTGGTGTGGCTTTTTGGCTTGTGCCCATGTCAGGTGATATCAGATAGGTACATTGGTCTGAGCTGGTGCTGGGGAAGGTGGAGAGGAGGGCAAGGGGCTGTGGCAGTGGTCTGTTGAGTCGTTCCTGTGATGTAGGAAACCTGCTATGCGCTCAGCAGGCTCTTGCTGGTAGCTCAGGAGCACTGAAGGTGTGTGTGGTCCCAGCCTGAGCTGGGATATTGCTGGTGGTGGTGGCTGGGGAGGGCTCCGTGCTCCTCTCGGCAGCCTGTTCTCGAAGTGCCTTCTTGCATTGTGGGGAGGAGTTGGGAAGGTGCACTGGAAATGTTTGCAGCCTTTTGCTTGTGCCCAGCAGCCCTGCGATGAGAGCTAAATCAGACCCCTACCGTGCTTCTTGTGGCAAGGGGCTGCTGCAGGGGAAAGAGGGCACTCCAATCCTCTGCTCTGTGTTTGTTCGTGCTTTGCTTCCCGCCTGAAGATGGCTTTGCCCTGTTTTATTCGTGGCAGCCTTAAGAATATCCTGCGTGTCTCCAGCCTGGAATAGGCTGGCGAGCTTGCAGTAGTCTTTAATTTGCAGAGCTGCCGTGTGCCAAGAAGGCAACCCAAGAGCCGGCAGACCACAGCCTGCTCACTTCCATCTCCCCGTGAGCCCCAGTCGCTCCCTGCGTGCCCAGAGAAGCTGGGGTTAAATGATGCCCCGGGCGAGGCGTGGCAGGAGCAGCAGCAGCTCCGGGGCAGAAGCGGGGCTGCGGGGAGGGGCCGAGGCCGTGTGTGGGTGTCAGCCCTGCCCAGGACCCTTCTCCCTCCCTGGCCAGGCCGCTGTGGGTCGGTCGCTGGCCCCCGCAGTGGGAGGTTCGGTGTTCCCTGGCAGGCCGGCAGTCCGTGCTCCGCGTTTCGCCAGAGCCCTGCCTGCCGACAGGTCCTCAGACAAAGTTCGGAGCGCTGTCAACTCGGCTGGGCGGGCGCGCTCTGATCTGGATGTTTGGTTTCCTCTCTCCCCCCTGCCCAACCCTCTGGAAAGGTGTTCTGTTTCTCCTCTGGAAAGGTGTTCTGTTTCTCCTGGCTCGCTGGCGCTCCGGGAGCACTGCCTTTTGTTCTGCCGTGCATCCCGCTCGCCCGGCAGATCCGCTCGGGATGTTCGGAGGGGCTCCGGGTGCCGCCAGCGCAGCGCTCACCTCGCACCACCCGCACGCTCCGGGGGGCTCCCTGGGCACACTAGGACACGATAGGGGGTTTTGTCTGCTTGTCCAGAGTAAAATCACAGTGGGGCTCTCTCCTGCAGATCTCGACGAAGTGCGCTTCCTATCTCTTTTGAAAAGTTTGCCGTGGGCATCATGTCCAGGGGGTTTTTACGGAGCGGTACCCAAAAACTTCTCCCATATAGTAACTCAACACCGTGAGTCCCTTTGAATGAGTTGGGTATTTTTACTTATTTTTTAACCATGGTGCAAGTTAGAAGTGAACGCAAAGGAGGGTAGAAAATGTAGCTGGAGTGATGCCCTGCGAACACAGGACCTGTTTGCTGTGAGTGTGGATGGGAGCACACAGATGACAGAAAATGTAGCTGGATTATGGTGCATGAAACCAGTGATTGATTCTCAGAAAGCTCCTTAGGGGTTTTGTTCTAAATCTGCACACAGCAGCAGCCAGATACTTGGCTGCTTTACTGCACCACCGGTGTCGAGCGCTGCATCTCGATTCTTTCCTGAGTGTTGTGGTTCTTGGTAGCAGCAAAACCTGTGCCTAGAAAAAAAATAGCCCTGGAATCTTTGCAAAAAATAAATAAATAGAAGTTTCTTGTAATGGCTCCTTTAGAGCAACTCCATGGCTCTCTTTTGAGTTCCCAAACTTGTAGAAAAGTGACAGGGGAAAGTTATTGTTTCCTTTCTTTTCCGTGTCTTTCTCTTTCTTTTTTTCTTTTCTCTTTTTTTGGCCATTTCCCCCCCCCCTTCCCTTCCCTTCCCTTTGCTTTTTAGAGATTGGTGATAAGGAATTCTAACTACTTAATGAGCTGGGAGAGGCCTCTCTCCATTGGAGTGGAGGACTCCAGGTGGCACTTTGACAGATTGGACAGGTAAGGCAGGAGAGCCCCACCTCCTCCTCCTTGCCTATAGTTAGGTATATAAGGGAAACTTCAATTATGCAGAGAGGCACACTCCGAGTCCTGTTATCTTCACAGTAGCATCACATATTTTTAGGGTCTTCTAGGGGGTGGGAGGTGTTTGTCAAAATCCTGGAGCCAGAAGAAAGAACAGCAGCGTTGATCAATTTGACTGCTAACATGTTGTACCTGGAAAACAATGCCCAGTCCCAGTATAGCGAGGTAAGAACTCTAGGTTTGAGCTATGATATCGCTAATGTATTTTTATTTTTAGTGAGTAAGTGCGATTTCTTCGCCCCTGAAGTTAGGTGTGGAATAGACACTTGTCTTTGTGAGACTTTTGCATTTTACAATGGGAAGCAGAGTTCTCTGGGCTAAATATCTGAATAAGAGTGAACTTCGAGTCTTTACATTTGGGCCAGTGAATTTGTTTTGGGAACCCTGATCAGCCAAACATAATTTTCTTTCATTGGAGAAGCAAGGCAAGGCAGTTGTTTATGGTGGGCAATGCACGCAGATTGCATTCCTGTAGCAGTCTGAATACTGTCTGTGTTGTCTGCATTATAACTTTTTTACGAGTCTTTTATTGCCAAAATGGCTGCTTGTAGTTAAAAGTGGATGGTATCTAGGAAATAACTAAAATGTGTTATAAATCCCTTCTTAAGTTACTTTTTAAAGTAAAATAATATGCTAACAAAGGTTCTCTGCTGCAAATGCTCTGTTAGCATCCACGCCAATACCTCTTATACTTAGTGCTGTTAATACCTTGCCTCATAAAGCAACAGCGAGGTATTTTGCACGGGGTATTTGTATAAGCGTATTATACGAGGATGAATGTGTGAACAATGGATGCATTTTGCTCTCCACAGCCCTTTGCACCTCATGGGTGTGAGTGGGACGCAAACTTCGGATGAAGCTTTGATTTAATTTTTTAAAAATTATTTAATTGCTTCTAACCAGCTGGGTTGATGCTTTGTAAGGTGGCAGTGGAGAGAGTTGCCACACACTGTGCAAATCTTGGAGGAAGTTACAGGGGTTGAGGGAGATCTAACGACAATATTGGTTTACATTCCAGCAGAGACAGCAGCTGTGTTGACACTTGCCAGAATGGTAAAGCAGCCAAAGCTCTGTGTGTGTGTGTGTTTGTGCGCCTGTGTATTCCTGGAGAAAAGGCTTCAAGTGGAGGGCATGGGGAACGAGCCCCAAAGCAGAGAGCAGCTCAGCCACTTGGAAGAGAAAACAAAATAGAAATTGATAGGCCAAGAGCATAGCTAGGAGATGAGAGCTGGTGAGGAGAAGCATGTTAAAGGTATACTTGAGGTGTGCACGCCTGGGATGGCGGGTTTGTGACTCGGGAAGAGCAAGGGGTAAACTGAAACCAGTGAGCTCTCCCTGTCCCTCTCCACAGGGAGCCCAAACCCCCATATGCATATTGTTCCTCTGCTGCCGCTGTGCAGGAGACCCAAATGGGTAACTTTTTTTTTGCGAGGTTAATTATAAACTCTTAAATGTGGAGAGAGCACTTCTTGGAGTGTTTGCTTGGTGTTATTTGTCTGCTGCTATCTGATCAACTTTCACTGAATAGCAGCGGTGGGGCTGCGGAGTCCCTATGGTTGACTGGCTGGGCTCATCTGTCAGAAGCGATGCGCTCAGGAGCGTTCTCGCTCCGCTTAAATGCCACTCATCAGTGTTGCTGTCAGGGGAGGTTTTTAAAAGGCTTTAGCTCTGATCTTTTTGTTTTGTTCCCCCCCCGCTTCCCCTCTTACCTCCTTGGATTTGACCAAGGTGCGCTGACTTTGTTCATCCAGCAAAGTGTTGTACTGTGGGGAAGGAAAACCTGCTTAGCATTGACTTGGCTTCGTTTCTGAGGAAGAACAGCTTTGCTAATGACCTCTCTCAAAAGAGAGGGAGACTTGTTAATGCTCAATTAAAATACATTGGTGATGATGAGCTTCTCCCATCTTAAGCTTGCAAAGAAGTAGGCTTTAGCATGGTTTCCTTTAAAAAGAAGGGAAAATAAAAAGCTCTCAGGGTGCAAATAGAAACAGCACTTTGTTGTCACTAGTGCTTGCAGTTCAGATTTTGAAGCTGTTGCTGGGATGGTCACAAGGCAGCCATACCAACTCATGAAAAACTTAGTATAGACTAGCTTTTGGGTTTAGAAATAGACCTTATTGGGGGGGGGTATTTTTTTTTTTTCTCCCTCCCTATTAAAATTAAGTCTTAAAATGAAGAGCAGAGAGTAGTCTCTCTTCCCAGGCCCACTTCTTGGTGTGCTTTGCAGGATGCTGGCTGCCTACTGGCAGATGCTGGTCTCTGCCATCCTCGCACGCTGTCTGTGCAGTGCATTCCGCCCTGGGAGTGCATTCCCAGCCTGGGAAGGGGCTGTTGCACAAGCCCCAGCGCAGGCTGTGTGGTCAGGGTGGCGAGATCTCACCGTCGCCCATGGCCCTGGGGCGCCCGTGCCTGCAAGCGTGGTGCCGAACGCCTTGGCCGGATGGGGTGTTCCTCCCAAATGGGTCAGATCTGCTTGAGAAAAGCTGAGAGAAGGGAGAACGGTGTTGAAGTGAATCACAGCCCTGAGAGGCTGGAAGTGGAACCTGTTTCAACCACTTTTTCAGTTTAATCTATCCCAGCATTTCATCTGGGTCGGCTGTAAGAACAATTAAGCTCTTTGTTGGCAAAGCACTGGACTTGATGACCCTGGAGATCTGTTCCTGTTTGTTTATGAGTAGGAGATGTGAAAAGCAGAGAGACTTTGGGTAGTTATTAATAGGGTGATGAGGTGCTGATGAACAGGAACACTTTGAGTCTCCTTGTGTCTTCCTGCCTCACCTCCACTTGTGGAATTTTGTCCTGTGTACAAATGTTTGTGGGGAAGCATGCCCAAAATTGGGTGTGAAAGAGAGTATCTGCAAGTTTGTCCGGTCTTCTCCAAGTTTCCTGGGTTCTGGTGGGAGGAGATGAGAGCAATAGAGATTCCCTTTAGGGACTCTGGGTTCTTCTGCAGTTTGGCTTAGTGATGATGCAGAGTTTGGAGTGCTTGCTAAAATCAAATTAAATCATTGCCAAAAGAATAAACACATCTTGTTCAAACACTGATAGGAAATATGTGCCATAATTTTTGATTATATCTGTCATCCTTCCCAAAGATCTTCCTGCTCTTTGTGGGAGACAAATTAAAGAATCTCTTTCCGTTAAGATTTTTATCATAGTTTTGGGAGGGGTGGGGGGGAGACTAGTTTTATACTAAAAGAACTTGTGCACTGCTTTATGGGTTTTTTTGGCAGCATTCCTTCACACTGAAAATTAAGCTATATACACATGGCTGCAAATATTTTTGAGGGTTAGGATAGTCTCTTCAGAAGGGTGCATTTTTGGTTTTGTTCTCCTTTTCCCTCTTAGCATTTAAAATAATAATTCATGTACATGTGTTTAAGCTGTAGTGCTCTTGGTGTGAGTCCTTTATCTTTGCAGGAATGGGCGTATGAGGCTCTGGGGTGGCCTGGAAGGATGTCTTGAGGGAGCTGGACTTCCTCAGTGAGAGGAACGTTTCTTGCACCTACCTGGGGTATTGGTTCAGCAAACCATAGTTAAAGTTAAGGAATTTGGGGATTGAGATGTAACTGATTTTTCTGAGCATCAGCTTCCTTGGTGTGCAGTGAAAGTGTGTCCAGGGCTCATCCTTGCTGTCAGCCTGGATTTGGCTGGGAGCTACCAGAGGACAAAGCCATGGCTTTCTTTGGCTGATTTTGCCACATGGCATAGTCATCATGACTGCATTTGACAAAGGCTCTTTCCATCCTGCTGCCCCTTCTGTGTGGCCCTCAGCCAAACCTGGGGTAAAGGAAGCAATCTCTGAGGGATGGTGCCTTGTCACTGCCCAGGAGAGCAGCCCAGCTGCTTCTTTCCTCCTGTCTGGAAGAAAGGGTTACCTGGGCAGTACCCTCTGAACCCTACATTTTGTCCTACCCCAAGATGAAAGCACTTGTGATGCTATGTCAAGGAAGAAGGTTTTGGCTAAATCTAACCCTCTTTCCTGGTTTCCCTTTTGTGATGATATTTTCAAGTTGTGCTGGCTTTGAGCAGGCAAGCAATTCCCAATCACTGGGGGAGGAATCCTCTCCCTGAGCTGTGGATTCAGATGGGAGTTTCATGTCTTCCAGTGGCCTCTCTTTATTTAAATAGTATCAACACCCCACATGTTTGGGCACAGTCTGTCATTAGGAGCAAGAAATAGGGCGATACATTGGGGGTTGTGTTTCTTGATGGTATCCCTGCAATTCCAGCTATGCTTCTTGTGCATTCATCCTTCGATTTTGCTGTAATTGCACTTACAGGATTAAAGTTTTTGTCATGTGATGATATCTGTGCAGGGTTGATAGGCATGTGTCTTATCCTTGGGCTGCAAAGGTCTTCTGCAAGGATGTAGAGGCTGTGTGTAACCAGGTTCCTTTTTCTCCAAGAGGTTTTCAAACTCCATTCCAGTTGCAAAGTTTTAACCTGAGGTAGAAAAGCCTAAGGTCAGATATGTGTTTATCTTTTGTTTGGAGCGACTAAGTGGATGCTACTGCCCTGTTTGGGTTTGCCAGTGAAGAGGGTAAAGTAAACCGGAGAGATGGGTAGTGGGAAGCCAAGACATGCCTCTTGCCATGCTCCCATCTCCCTCCTGGCTGGAACAAGGGGATCACGCTGAGGGAGAAGCACAGGGAAGAGCAAGAGTTGAGTTTGCTTCCAGTAAAGATCCTGCCCCTCACTGGAGCAGGTTTGTCATGCCATGGATGGCCTTTCGTTCTGTTGTAGGGTTCCAAAATTTTTTGTGGTATTACAGGTAGTGTGGCCCCCATGTTGAGCAGTGAATTGGGGATTTTACTTGGAAAAACCCTCTCCTTGTTTAAGGTGGAGGTACAGCACCTCAGCTGTCTAAGGCTATGGGTGTAGCCCAGAAACAAGTGATTGTAACCTGCATGTGGGTGGAAAGAATGAAATGTGTACTTTATTACACAAAAATGACACCTGATGATGTTCATCCATCTGCACAGCTTTAACTGTGCAGTACTTGTGCAGAAATCAAGACAGTTTGGCTGTGTGTGAAGTGTTGGCACTGCTCAATAACATACACGCTCTAGGGTTTGCACAGCAGTGTGATTACACTTGACATCAGATTGGAAATTGCAGCTCCATTTTACAGTTTTCCATGCTCAAAAGGAAGGTTAGTAAGCAGCATGAAATTAGTAACAGATGATCTTCCCAGTTTGTTGTTTCATTTGGCAAAAAAATAATAGTAGATATTTTGTATTATGAAAAGTTTTTAGATTTTCAGTGTGAGAGATGAAAAAGAGGTGCCGTTGCAGTGCGGTCAGGATGTTCTACATCTTAAAGTGGTTACAACTGATGATCCATGATCCGTTTTGCTTGCTGTAAGTTGGCCTTGGTTGAGACATGACGAAATTATCCATATATATATATGTGTGTGTGTGTGTGTGTGTGTGTATATATATCTATAGTCGGGTAATGGTTTTCCTTGGGGACTAGAACTGCTGTTTTGACCAGTTATTTTTATTGGTCTGACGGTTTGAGTCTTAGACAGTGTCACCAATACCTGATTTCTCTGATTTCTTCCAACATGAGCCTAGTTATGCTACTGCATAGCTCCCTCAGGAGCTATTTTTTCTTTCTTTCTTTCTTTTTACTTTTTTTTTCTTTTTTTAAATAATGAACTAATGGCTTTAAGTTGAGTGAAATTGCTTTCTTTTTCCTCTGTGGGCATTGAGAAACAAGAGGAAGGAACTTTTTCTACCTAGTATTTCAGTCCATCTGGTGGCAACCATTTGATTTGCATTTGTCAAGTTATGCCTGGTGGAAGGGTTTATGTCTGATTGCAGCTCTGTTTACTGTGAGACAGAAGCTTCAGTAGTTCTATGAAGAAGACATGGCATCTGCAGCAGGAAAGCTGTGGATGTGGGATGTGAGAGCGTGTAAACCATTTGCTTTGCACTTTTTCCTCTGGAAGGCATTAGTTATAACTAGGGGAGAAACTACTTATTTCATTATCGTGAAGGGCTGAATAAAAGCGGGTGTTGCCTGGCTCAAGGCAAATTTTAAATTCTATTTACAAAATGTTCCCACTGAAAAAAAAAATCTGGAAACGCTTCAGAAAGGAGCTCTTGCACCGATGGATTTGTGCTAGACATTGTTAAACCCTGTTATTTTTCTGGCACTGCCTCCAACGCCTCTTGAGAATGTGCAGAGTAGGCAATAAAATGAATGCAACTCTTTTAAAGCAAGGTTGCATAAATCATCAGAAAGGAGAGGAGCTTCTTGTACTCTTAACAGCAACACTCTCTCCATCCTCTCCAGCAGAGAAGTGAGCTCAAACTCTTTATGCCACTTGGCCTGGATTAGTGTTAAGTCACTTTTGGTATCAAGTAGAATTAAGACAAAAATAATTTCTCTTCAAGAGTGTTAAGGTTCAACTTTTTTTCCCTTGCACACATTTTCTAGATTCGCTGCTGTCTCAGTGCCGTGATCCTTGCAGTCCCTTGTCAACTATCCAAGGCCACGATCTTTAGAATGACACATGAGCTTAGCCATGGTCAGGCATGCGGGTGGGTCTCTTAAACTTGCTGTTCTTCAAAATCTTCCTGTTTTGTTTTGGCTTCTTCAGTTACCGTAGTAAATTATTTCTGAGAAATCTTCTAGTCTTCGATCTCCCAAGAGCTTCCCATTAGAGCTTTGCTGTGCACAGAGAAGAGGCTGTAATTGTCAGGTGGATTAAAGAGCTCCTTTTCAGTAGGAGCAGACCGTGGTGTAAAGCTTTGTAGAGCAGCCCAGAACACAAAAGGCTTTGCAAATGATGATTTGGCTGTGAGTTACTGAGAAGAAAGGTTCACCCCTACATTTCTCTGCATTATTTCTTACAAACACACTGGCTCCTGGGGGAGAATCCCAGCTTTATTCTAAAGGAGAGCCTATGAGAGGCTTTCCAGGGTTAGCCTAGCTTCTTGAGCAAGGAGCAAATAGAGCAGGATAACATTTAAGGTCATTAGGGTTTTGCTTCTGTAAGACTACAAATATAAGGAGCAAACCCAGTGAGAAACAACTGTTCAGGAAGTCTCAGATAAGACACATGAAAGCTTTAGTTCCTTGGCACTGGCAAAATAAACTTGGATCCTCGTTGGCTCTTTGGGAACTTGAATATAAACTTGATGATTTTATTTGAAATTACTGACGATTGTTATCACCCTCATGCACAAGCAAGCAACAAAAATGTGGGAGCTTTTTGGTGGTTGCCTTTTTTTTTTTTTTAAATTTTTTTTATTCCTGTTGGGTTTTGTTTTTTAATTTGTACTAGGTTTGAGTAAATTGGGAGTTGATCCAAGAATGCTCAATGATATCTTGTATTTTTGCTAATCCCCTGCCACTGCTGTTTCACCTGGGGTCTTAGTGGAACAACTAAAGGAGCAGTGTTTTAACCCGGATGTGTGTGTTGGTATCTTGAAAGGATGGCTCGAGGTGTGATGTATTTCTGGGCTTGTGCTCAGTCGTCCGCTCTCTTTGGAAGTGGACCCAAGTGGCAAGGCTGAGCATGCTTGAAAATTAATGCATTGATTGGAGCCCAGCAGCCTCTTGGGATTGATTCCAGAGTTTGGATCCGGATTAAACTTCCCCCCAAGGACTTTGGGAAGTGGTATACAAGGGGACCTGGTGAAATTTGAGATGAATCCAACTTCCTCAAGATGGCAAGAAGATGAATGTTTTTACCAAGGGCAAGAGAGTGGGAGGAAACGCCCAGTTTAGGGAGGGAAGGGGAAATATTTTATGGTGGGGTAGTGTCTGGGAATGAAAGGGATGGATTGTGTCTCAGCAGATATGAATCTTTCCGTTTTAATCCGCATCTAGGAAGTAAATACAAAGAGTCTTGCTGACTTTGGGGAGAGGGGAGGAGGTGCTGGGCTTTTCTGCTCTGCTGCTGTGGCAGAAATGCCTGTGCTGTGAGCCTGCCGTGGTCCAGCTGGGTAAGGGGATGATGCACAGGGCTGGAGCACGGTGCCTTGGGAGCGGAGGGGAACAGAACAATAGGAATAGGTGGATGCCAGCAGAAATGTTGAGTCAGCAGTTGGATCTCTGCTGTTTGGGAAATGACTTAAAGTATATTTAATCATTTTGCATGTTTGTTTTGGCTTTTTTAGGTAATGTCATGGTGTCTTTGGGAACCACAGAAGTCTTTTTTGGACAGTGATGTGTCAAAAAAAATAAAAGTTTTGACTGATTTCTCTGTAAAATTTGGATTTGTCAGATTTAGGTTATGTCTCTGAGATTGTCAGTAGCCTCTGCAAGCCTCTACTGTGACTTCTCACTGCTGCAGTTTTACTCTGCATTTCATCCATAGTCTAAGAATTGGCTCCCTCAGGAGTGCTGATGGTCACTGACTAGAACTAAATAGATGATTAAATCTCCTTCCACCTTCTTTCAGCAGCAGCAAAGTGTGCAAGAAGTTCTATAAAAGGAAACCAGAACATACACTAGCTAGGTGTCACCTAATACTTTGGAAACGGGAAACTACTGCCTGATGCTAAGGTGGGAAAGCTGTTGAGATGAGCCTTGGTCAGTCCACTGTGTTGTGTGTCTGAAAGGAATTGTGAATGTTCAAGTTGGAGGAGTAGGGAGTTTAATGTAGTAACAGATGGAAATTAGTAGGTATATTTTTACTCAAAAATCTGGAAGAACCCCTTTCTGTCTGCACAGGTAAAGGTCTGTGCAGCTGAATACCTCAAATATAAATCTCTGAAGCTGTGCCTTGCATAAGTGACCATGGCACCATGAGTACTGGTGTTTGCTGAAGTCAGTAGAACTGGACAGGGAGGGAAGTAATGAAAACTGGGTTTGGTTATGCTGTTAGACATTGGAGGCCTCATGCCAGACAGCCCATTGGAAATCCTGCACGTGCAGAATATGCGGTAAGGTGTTTTAAATAGTTGGAGAAAATATTCTTGATGGTTGTAAAGCTGGTGGAGTGAAGTCACTGTGGAAGAAGCAGTGCCTTTGCATGTGTGTTGTGTCTTTGTACACTCACACTGCCCTCTCTTCAAAGACCAGCTTTTGGGTCTGCTGTATGCACAGCCTGGCATCTTTGGAAAACACCATAAAAAGTTCCTGCTCACCTCTGAGTAGGTTGCACTAGTGACAGGAAGCTGTTTCTGATGTGAACTAGAGAGGCAGAATGGGTAAGGGAGTCTCCTGGCTGTGTAGCTCCTGCTGTGCTGAACCCCAGCAGATCCTTGGGTGCAGGCAGTGCTGGCTTGGTGCAGGCCAGGAGCTGCTTTCACATAAAAAATAGTGTTGGAAGGCAAAGCCCTGCCTCCTTTTGTTCTCTGCAGTTGGGATCTAATCAGAATTTGGCAACCAGTCCTCTTGACTCCCTCCTCAATCTTGAAAACTTTTAAGTCTGCTGTTTGGTGTCCAGGCTTTTGACAACACCATCCAGGAGCTTTCTTGCCTGATTTGGACAGAAGAAATGGTCAAATATGTTAGAAAATCCAGTAGATCTTCCTTTTAATCTATAAGGACTCTGATGCTGCCGTGTAACCCTTTTCCTCTGCTTGCTCTAACTTGTTTTAATTTGCCCTTTGCCCTCCTATAACTCTTCTTATGAATTCTTATATTCCGTAGTTGCACCATGCTTCAAAGAGTGGGCGTGGGGGGTTTATGTGTGTGGGTTTTTTTTGCTTTTTTTTCCCCTTGCTTTTTTTTTTTGTGTGTGTGTATAACTGCTTGACTTATTTAACATGCAGATGATCTGAATTTCTTGTTCTGACTAAAATGCAACCTAGCTGGAGTATTTTACTTTGCTGTCTAAAAGATGCTGCATTTAGATTTTATTGAGCATAGTGATGAATTTGGGCGCTAACTTCAGTTCCTGGTTCTATTCCGATGCTGATTATTCACTGTCCTTGTGCCCTTTGGCCATACTTTGGTGGTTACTGTGCCTGCAGCCTTTCACTGTGGATGACACATAGATATCCTGTCCAGCCTAAGCTGCCCTCTCAACACAATAAAATGCTGCATGTCTGAAATGACAGATAACATCAATGGTTACCGTCCAGTTAAGAGTTCAAGAAACAAGGCAGCTTTAATCAGCTGCTGGAGTTTTCCTCTCCAGCCCCTGCTTCTCTTCCCCACCTCCCTATTTTTAATTGATTCCTGTTAATGTTTAAAGTTTTATTTTTATTTTTTTATCCAACTTTTCAACATTGTTGTACAAACT
Source organism: Pardalotus punctatus (assembly GCA_013400915.1). NCBI lineage: Eukaryota > Metazoa > Chordata > Aves > Passeriformes > Pardalotidae > Pardalotus > Pardalotus punctatus. Next base: position 75,204 of record VZTX01026716.1, on the reverse strand, counting down.
CAGCACACAGGATTTCTGGGCAGCTGGCCGAGCTGTGATCTTACAGTTTTTCTCAGCCACTGAAATCAGGCAAAAAAAGCCTTGCCAAGATCTTGCAGTCTTTTCCTGGTTTTTCTGATGCAGATCTTTGTCTTCAGTTATGTTTACAGCTTTTGGGAGTGTGAGGGGGTGCTTTTCCTATTTGTCTGTACTTTATGGCTCTTCAGATCTTTGTTGATGTTGTGTTGTCCAGCTGGTAATGGGAGAATGTAGGAAACTGTTGGCCTCTTTTTCATTTTGGGAAGCTGGGTGTTGTTTGGGTTATTAATCAAGTTCTTCTAAGATCATGGAGTTCTAATGTCTTGTGATTTCATGCATTTCATAGATATGATATTCTATGACTTCCTTTTTTTTAACCTCCTTCCTCTCTTTTTTGTTTATATGTTTTCAAATTACATGTCAAATAAATTGCTGAGCACAACCTCAGGGTCAAGAAATGACTGTGTGCAGTGGGGGTGGATCTTGGACTTTCCTGTTTTAAACTGTCTGAATTTTCAAAATAACTAAGTATAGCTGAGATACTCTAATGAAAGTGGTTTATGTCTATGAAAGGGATTTTTTTGTTTTATGAAAGCTTTATGGTCTAAAAACCCTAAAATGGTCTGACTTTCAGAAATACCATTGTTTTCAATGCAAGTAGAAAGTTTTTCAAAAGCCCAGTTCAGAATTTTTTTAGAGCCTAAAATGATGCTCTCAGGAAGTAAGGGATATTATTTTTATATGCGCTGGAAAATATTTAGAGGTATTTACAGAGTGTGGGGTGTCCAGCCTTAATGTTTCTGTGAAGTGGGATGCACTGTCATTCTGATAATCCTTGAATTAGACAAGGTCTTTTACATGAACCTGTGGCAGGTGATAGGAGTGAGGAATTACAGGCATTCCTGCTTTGGGCTGTGCTTGTTTTAAAAGACATCCTGGCTGAAAAACACTTCTTGCTAAGTTAAATGATTTAACCAAGAGGCAAAACTCAGTTTAGCTTAAAAAGCCAGCTATTACAGCTGGGGGGAACATGACGACTCCAAAGCTGTCAGCCCTTGTGGGTGGACAGAAGCTCACCCTTGTGTTGCTTTTCATTAATTTGTCTTATTCTCTGAGCCCACAAATACCTATATACATGGACTTTAACTTGAACATGAGGTTCTGCTGGGTTCAGCAGTAATGTGTTTCAGTGAAACACATGGTCAGCAGCCTTAGAGGGTATGGCTCTTAAAATTGTGCTTCTTTTGTGAACCTAAAGGGTGTAGATGTGGCATGACGTGCGCACTGGAATAGCTCATCCCAGTGAAAGTGGCACAGGCTCTTCTCCCTCTCCCCAGTATACAAGCCAGATTGTTTTTCAAGTGTGATGGGGTGTGTTTGCAAATTACTGACATGCACTGATTTGTCCTGTTCAGCTTATGTGGTGTGTTGTTCACCAGATGGGCCATAGGGCTGGTTGGGATGGCTGGGAGGGCAGAGATGCCCTGTTGAAGTGGGCAGAGCAGTCAAGGTTGTTTTAAGCTTGAAACATAGTTGTATGATTTAGGTTGGTCCTTTAATGGTGGGGTTTTCTGTGAGGGAGAGGGTAGTTGGGGTTGGTTTGGTTTTGTTTTGTTTTTTTTTCTCCTCCCCAGCTGGTTGAAATGGAGTGTTTTCCTTAGGCTTTCTATATGTATATAGGTGGTGTTGGAAGCTGTCCAGGCAACTGCTGGAGTTATCTAACTACTTAACATTAAATACTTGTGCAGGACAATTGTGTGTATCATTCATGGACTTTTGTTTTTTATACCTCTTGGAAGAAGAATGGCTTTTTCTTTGTTAGTCTTGAATTTAGTTCCTTTAAGTTGCTGTGGCTGTACATATCGCACAGCCCTGTAGATCTCAATTAGATTCCCTTCTCAATAATACAGGAGAAAATGTGCAGAAATGTTTGTGCTGCCTGCTTACAGGTGGGGTTGACCTGAGGAGAGGCTGTTTGGTTGTGCTGCAGCAGGTCCAATATCCAGGACAGGAGTGACTGACTCCAGGGCTTCTTCTAATCCAGTGCCCTCCATTGAACCGGGAACCTGTTACACCAGTGGGATGGGAAATAGCCTTCTCTCTTCCTGGGAAAAGCAATGACCCAACAGTAGGATTACTCAAATCAGATAGGTTTCCAGGCATTATACTAGAACAAATCAATCTTGGTAACTGTTGATATCTTTGGTTCAACTGAAGTTATTTGTTCCCTCGCTTTTCACATTGAGTATACAGTGCACATTATCATTTTATCTGAGGGTTTCCAAGTGCTTGGTGTATTCAGCTGCACAGTAGCTCTGGGGAAAAACCTCTTAAAAATAGACCCACAGGATTTGTTTCCATTTTAGAACTGGAGCTGGAGGGAGTGTGGCTGAGCTGGTGTAGAAATGACTGTGCGCATCTTCCCCTCATGGGTCGGAGAGGACCAGAGCAGTGTCCAAACTGAATTTGTTCCTTACAAAGAAATTTTTCAGTCTCTCTCTCCCTCCTTTTTTTTGTTTCTTTTTTTTTTGTTTGTTTGTTTGATTTTTTTTTTTTGGTTGGTTGTTTTGTTTTGCTGGTTTTTTGTTTTTGTCTGTTTGAGGTTTTTAATATGAGAAAACAGTCTAGAGAGGCAAACCAGATCACAGCTTGCATTGTGATGAGGGAGCTGAGATATCTCTGCTTCAGCCCTGATCTTAGCTGAGGGCTATGGGTGGAGACTTTTATTTCTTGGCAGCACTCTGTCACAGCACAAGCAGAGCGCTGATGCGGGGTATTGTATCAGCTGCCTTCTGCACATCTGGCAGTCACCAATATCTTGGTTAATAATTGTGATAGAAGCACTTTTGTTGAGCTTAAGTGACTTATTTCCACCTACTAAAATCCTTTGCTAGGAAGGTTTGAAAACTTATGTGGATTTAAAGCTTTCTGGATATATGTGAGGTGTCTGTCATCTGATTTAGATAGGCATCAAGCACTCTGGGAAACATTTATCCCGCTGCTTTTAAGATAGCTGTTCTCCAGCATGAATCTGAGTATTTCCCTGCGCCAGTACTGAAATATTGCTGTAAGTTGCTTACTAGTCCTACAAGTGTTAGCCCTAGTGCATCATTGTGGTGCAGTTAAGGACAAAGCGCAGAATTTACAAAGTGCTGTGCAAATCTTCTTGTTGCTAATAACCATGATAGTTTATTAATTTCATCATCTCATATCTTTGGAGAATAAGCACCAGGTGTTTTGCAAGGCTTGAGTAGTTGGACACTGCTCTTGAGCTGTGTAGATCCAGTGGTGAAAATTAAAAGGCAGTCAGTAGATGTGCATAGTAAAGATGCTAGCTCTTTAGGAGTTAGGGAGAAGCATTTTGGTAGGGGTGTTCTAGGGGTGTTACCATCTAGGTGTTCTACACCTCAAGATGGTAACTTCTTTATTTTCTCAAGTGGAGAGACTCTCAAAACTCTCTGAAATGTTGCTAACTGGGTAGTTAATAGCTGGAGCTGTGTATTTTAGGGGATTTTTGGTGTGGAAGTCCCCTTGAGGACTTTTCTTGACTTGCATTAGTTACTTCCTTTCAAACGAAGGGTCTCCTTGTAGATCTCTCTCACAACCCTATTAATTAACACAATGGGCTTAAAGCCGGAGAACCAGGGGTGGGTTCTTGCGGCAGGGCAGGGTGAGAAGGGCCCAGGTTCGGATGGGTCGGGGTATCTTCCTCGCGCTCCAGCTCTGCCGTGCTGGAGCATTTGCATTGCCCTCTGGTGGCAAGTGCCCCGGAGCCGCTGGCTGCGGGCTCTGCTGTACCTTGTCCGCCGTGTTCCCCGGGGAGATCCTCGCTCCCGGCACCGCAACCGTGCTTAAACAACCTTCAGTCTGGTTTTAATTCAGCAACCCCTGCCGTTAAAACCATGTTTCTTCCTAATCCAGAAGCATGAGTTAGCATGAAAATCTGAAAGTGAAGCTGATGGGATGCAGGAACTGAAACTGATAGTTCAAGATGCATTATTGAAAGGATGTTCCGAAATACATAGTCTAAGATCTAATTGTAGCTCTCTAATTATTTGCAGTTAAACTTGCCTGAAGGTTTTTGTAATGCTTCAGTGATATTAATAGTTTCAGAAACTTGGTGGCAGGAACAAAATAGCAAACAGAAGCACTGAAAATTAGATAATCTGTTCTTTCGGCTTTGCATGCAATTCATTTCTTTCCACCAAATAGCTTTCTCTTTATATCAGGAATCGATGGTCGGGCTACATTCTGCAGTCATTTAAAACGACCCCACAGCAAAATATAAACGTGTTAAATTCTGTGGTACTAACCTGCCAAGAATTAATTTCTGGATTAAAAGCTGTTGTGTTCCTTTCTGTGAATGGTGAAAGGAAGCAGTATGCAAACACACGCCCTGCAGCCCTCTCCTGGGGGGGCAATACCTTGCAGACAGTCTGCAGCCTCTCTCTCTCTCTCTCTCTTTGTTTTCGCCATTCCCAGCGCTGCTGGGGCCAAGGGGGTGAATTCCTGCGTGTGCCTTCCCCGGGCCTGCTGCCCCTCTAATTGTCCTGTTGTCAGAAGGCGTGTGCCTCCCAAAGTCTTATCTGATTCCTCCAAAACCTTGCAAGCAGTTCAGATGTTGACCCCTTGAGCGCAAACAACTCTGCGCCTGCCTTGGGGCGTAGCTTCGAGATGGGGCTTAGTGCTCGTGTGTGCAGACCTGGTGGCTTTGTCACCGGGATGGACCACCTGCCTGGGGAGGGGACCCAGGGGCCAGGGAAGGTGAAAGGCTGGTGGGACTCGAAGTGGGAGAAGGGGAATCCAACAGCTGCTTGTGTCAGCATGAGGATAAGTGCAAGGAGATTAATAGTTATTTAAGGAGCAAATGGGGACACGGCATTCGACTGTGGCATGTGAGTGTATAAATGCGGTGGAATGGCTGCTCCACTGATAACATTTAGACAGATGGTCCCTGGACTGAAAGGAATGAAAAGGATCTTTGAATATCTTAAGGATATCTTATATTTTAATAGGATACTTATTTTATTATTTTTGTTTAATTGACTCTCAAGCAGCACCTTCAGCATTTCCAGACTGTGCTGTCTTGTTAACACTGACCGCTTGTTTGGCCATCTTTCCCCATCAACTTAAGTGGCCTGGGATTAGAGGAATAGTTACAAAGTGAAAGCTGAAACACTATTGTTTTGCTGTCTGTATGTCTGAGCTGATTTAGGAGACTGTTTTCATCAGAGCTGTCTTCTCATCATTTGCTGGTTAGGGAGTGTGTCTGATGCTAATCTCCATGAGAAATGAAACAATTGAGTGATACTATTACATTTTTGAGAAGTCAGGTCTTTCTTACGGTATTCTGGGGCAGGAGGGTTGTTTTTTGATGAAATGCAAAATTACTGAGCAGGTAAAAGGCTCTTCCTGGTACAGTATGTCAGGATTCTGACTCTTTCTGTACAGAATTAGCCTCAAGGGAAGACATGTACCAAAAGTCCGTTAAATAGGTCTTGGTTGAGTGAACAGCCTGCAGGAGATGAGACGTAACTGTCGTCTGTGTTGCCAAAGCTGCAATCTCCTTCTGGAGAAGAAGAACCAGTCTGGATCACACTCTCCCCCATCAACTATTTAGCTTTGGGTCCAATCACAGATACAAGCTCTTCCATCTGACCGGGTTGCTGGGCACTTATAACATGCACACTGCCTCCAGAGGGGGAAACTGGGGCAGAGCGGGCAAATGACTAACCTGAGTCACTGGTTCACCCAGGATTAGGACTCAATATGTAATTGCTTTTATTACTCTGCTGCCTGCAGGCCTCAGACAAAGCGGAGGCCCATTAAGTGCAGCGCTTTTTACATGGTGAGGAGCAATCCCTGCCCTGCAGACCTTGCTGCCTGCAGTAGAGTGAGGGTGGAGGGGGAGGAGAGGTGCCTTGCCCAAGGACACAGTGTGTTGTTGCTGGCAGAGTGAGGGAGGGAACCAACTCTCCCTTCTCTCTGCAGCCTATCCCAGCTTCAAAATGAAGTTTCCTGTGCTGTTTCCCCTCTCCAGGACCTTCTTCTTCACAGCACAGCTCATAGTATCAAGCTGATCCATCTCTGGGGCATCCCATGTGCCTCACTGAAGATCCCAGAGCACCAGCCTCACCTTGACTGTTCAGTGAAAACCTCAGAAAATTTTAACCTCTTCCAGTGAAAAAGAAATGTAAGGAAGAGCTGCAATGGATGGTTTAAATTTCTCTACTTCCATTCTTGAAGTGCAGCTGAGAGTGTGAGGTCTTTGGGCATAGGGAGGATGTTTCATCCTCACAAAGGAGCCATCCTGTTTTCTTCTGTGACTGAAATGACTGGTAAAGCTGGGTGGTAAACGGCTTGTCCAAAGTCCCAGGAGAACTCAGCAGATGGCTTGTGCCCTTCCCTTCCAGGTCTTTGGAGGAGTGATTTGCTGCTCAAAGCTCCAGTAGGATTGCTGGAGTTCCCAGTATTGAGAAAGCTTTTTGTTATGGATCTTGTGTTTTGTGCTCTGACTCAGGGAACCTTTACTTTGTGGCTGATAAGAAGGAGAATAACTGTTGGAAAGATGAATGAAGCTTTGAGCAAACTGGCTGAAATACTGAGAGATAGGTGAGCTGAGTGGGATTGGAGCTATAGGATGTTGGGAGACATGAGCTGCTTGGAGCCTTGGATGAGAGAAAAAACCTGAGTCCCTTCTGCTGTGTCAGCAGCCAATAGCAGAACCAGATGCCTTTATTGCTGCATGTTCCTGGCAGAGCCCAGAGCCGTTGGGAGTGGGTACCACAAACCCTAGGGATGCTGTTTGTCCTAAGATGAGCACAATTAGTGCCCTTCGGACACGCACAAGGATGAGGCCACGAACCTTGTATACCTGGCTGAATCCCACTTGCCTGCTGCTCTGTCACTCTGGCCAGTGCCATGTCCTTTGAAGGATTAAAAACATGTGGCAGTTGTGTAATTCTTTCGCCAGAATACTTTCCCAGCTTCCAGGTGTCGGTAGTTCAGAATTTTAAAAGCAGATGCTCTTGTCTTCATGGATTTTTCTCAAGCAGAACTTGTCTCCTGTGTTTTTTAACTTAGGCATTTAGTATTGTGACATTTTGTGGAAAAAAAATTATGTTTTTCTGGGTTTTGTGAAGAATCATTCTGTGTGTGTTAAAACCAAAATTCTGCTCAAGATGTTTGTTTGTTCCCCACCTCCTCTACTAAGAACATGAAAATTCATTTCATATTTGCTTTTTTTCATGTTGTCTAGGAATTTATCCCCTTCTTATCATACTGAGTTTTACCTTTCTCCTCACTGCCTTTTTTCCAGGCTGGAAAGTTGTCATCTGCTGCTTTATTACAGGAAGACATTAAAAGGATTTGCTTACTCTTGTCACCTTCCTCTAAACTGTGTTCCTTTCTCATCTCTGATGTGGGGAATCACAGCTATGCATTGAATTTAGAGCATTAGATGTGTTTTTTCTGTTAACCTCTCCTTAATCTAACCTTTGCCTTTTCTGTACTCTCTTCTTGGAGGTTTTTGGTTTTGATGTTTTCAGTTGTTGCATATGTTGTTTGTACTTGAAGGCTTCTTAAGTGCTACCCACTATGCAGCTGATACTTCTTAAGCATGAGAAGAAACCTTCCATGCTGTTTCCATTCTACTTGATGAGAGCTTTAATTCTCTACCACCTTCTGTGACTGGCTGCTGGGAATTGAGTGCATTGTGCAAACTGGTTAGGTGCCACGAGCCTCTTTTCCGGTGGGTCACACCTCAGCAGTGTTACTGAGTTAGAGGTCCTAAATGTCCCCCTGTGTAGCAGAATCAGATCCACAAGTAGAGGAACAGCCTTTGTGTAGAGCATGAGGCTGTTGAAGACGGTGTTGCCTTGTACAAGTTAGACCCAGTTGCACTGTAATGAACCTGCTGATTTTTATCAGGTTATAGCAGTACCTCTGGAAAGGTCTGACTGGATGTTGCTAGACACAGTGAGCCTGTCTCCTTGTGATGGCTTTCTGCCCTGCAAATCACCTCCTGGTTATGCCCTGCCTCTTTCCTGAGCTCTGCTGTTGATCTGCTGTGTGACTGTGAGAAGCTGTACTTCTTTCTGTTTCAGTCAAGGGGAATATCCTTTGCAAAATCTTCCTCCTGGTGTGATATGTACAGCGGTGCTGAGATGATGCTGTGCATCCTCCATGATGGAGGCCATGCCGTCTCAGGCCAGCCTGTGCTGATGCTGCTCCTCTAACGTTCCTGTGCATCTCTCTCTGCCTGCAGCCACAGTACACAAACCTGGGGCTCCTGAACAGCATGGACCAGCAGATCCAGAATGGCTCTTCCTCCACCAGCCCTTACAACACGGAGCACGCGCAGAACAGCGTCACAGCCCCCTCGCCCTACGCCCAGCCCAGCTCAACTTTTGATGCCCTCTCTCCCTCCCCAGCCATCCCTTCCAACACAGACTACCCAGGACCTCACAGCTTTGATGTATCATTTCAACAGTCCAGCACAGCAAAGTCAGCGACATGGACGGTAAGGACGCAGCATCCCTTTGCTCTTCACCGGCTTTGGTCCCTCTTCCCGTAGTGACATTATTCACATGATATGTATCCAGGCTTGTGCAAGAACAAAGTGCCCCAAGTCCTCTGCAGAGCATGATGTGTCACAAAGAAGGGAGAGATTTATCTTAGTTGCTGTGAGAGGGTGTGGTGGGAATTTAACCCTCAATAATGTCACTAAATCCCAGGGGACTAAAATGCCTTGCAAAAAACCAATCACATAAAGGCCATTCGTGATGAAAGAGTGGCTCTCCTTTTGGCCTAGCAGGTGCACTGGAGTAAAACCTGAGGTGGGCATTAGCATTGCTTCAGTGCTTCCCTCTGCTTTCTTCAACACCCGTGGGTTCATATGAGGTTTGGCATGCAGGGCTGTGCAAGCAGGATGAAGGTGGGGTGCTCCTTGCTCAGACCCATGGAGCGTGAAGCTATCGTTTGCGCCGTGTCCTTCTCCCCTTGCAGCTGGTATGGGAATCCCAGTGTGTCACCAGCCTGGGTCAGCCCTCTGTGTTGTTTAGGGTTTTGTTGGAGGGGTGGGGTTGTTTTGTTGTGGGGTTTTGTTGTTGGTTTCTTGGTTTGGTTTTTTTATTTAATACTTTGCTGTCAGAGCACTACTTTTCTTACAAAAAAAAATGCAGAAGCTTGAAACCTGAAGTCCAGCTCTTGATTTTTGGTGGTGCTGGCTTGATTGTTCATCTCTAGAGACTTTGTAGCTCAGGACACAGCACTGCTGGAGCTCTAAGTCTTAGCTGTTGCGGTTTAGGGCTCTAGAGTAGAGATATTTGCAATGAAGAGTATTGCTGTCTTAAAGATGTTCAATATTTGCATTCCTCTCTTGCAGGCACTTGGAGTAGGTGCAGTGAATAGTGTCCTACCCCATGCTACCCAAATAAAAGCAAAAACTTCATTTTTATTTTCAAGTAAAAAAATATAGACTTTTTACCAAAAGCCAAGAGCATTAAAATAGTGTGGGTTTTTTGTTTTTCTTTTTAATCTGAGGAACTGCTTTGATCTCAGATACAATCTAGCTACAAATGCAACTGAAAACAAACTCCCAACTACTGCTGCCAGCAAAGCAGCAGAGCCCTTGTGCTCCCCTCTGGAAAAAGATGCCACATAACAAATCACAATAAGGTTGCATCCCTTACATTTTAAAAGCCTTTACTGGCAAAATTTGTCTAGAACTGACATTAATAACTCTGTTCAGAAAATTGTGTTAAATGAGATTAAAATGTGATAGGTCCAGTCACAACCAAATTTTTATTTGTTTATGCATAAACAAGTGAGGTATTTTTAAGTGAGCTTGAAATTGCATTTTTTACTCATCCACCTGGGTAGTGATGATCTGCTGTAGTTCACACTTGTTTTCATGTCCTTGTTTCTCCTATTACACTACACACAATATTTATTTTCAATTCCCTTTAGGTAAGGAAACTGTTGGTCAGTTCTACTTTGCATTTCTCGGGGCAAGAAAAGTGCTGGCTTGGATTTTTGCAAACTGTTCTGGAGAGGGTCCTTTGAAGGAGATATGAAAAGACGTTCTCTTTTGATACGTATGGTACAAAGAATTATCTAACGCAGCTGCAGGGAACCAGAGTGTTTGATGCTGTTCTTTCAACTACGAAAAGCAGCCTTTTGAAATGAGGCTTGAACGTATGTAGTAGGTTGTTCCAGCAGAGATGAAGGCAGGAGAGCTACTAGCAAGCTTAAATGAGATGTTTCACCTCAGTGATAGTGACTTTCTGGGGTAGAAGTGAAGGCTGAATTTTAATGTGGATCTAGGTAGTGGTCAAAGATCAGATTACATGCTGACTTTAAAAAATAAATAAAATTACTATTTGGTGAGTACACTCATCAGATGTGTGCAGCCTGGGAAAAGGCACATTTAGCCTTCCCTCCTTTTCCATTACCCTAATCTAGACCAGCAGGTGAAGGTGTGTTCCCTACACTTGTTGCAGTCTGCTCAGGTAGAAGTCCATGTATTATACTAAAGGAGGGGGCTCTTAAGCATCTCTCTGATCAGGGAGGAGGGAGCACTGTCCAGGTGTCCCCACAGTGAGCCAAGTGACCCAGATTTAGCTGCTCATGCAGGAGCTGGCAGTGTGCTGTATGTTCACAGTGGATTATGACAGTCCTGTGGTGGTGGCGGCTGGGGACCTTCAATCAATACGCCTTGCAAAGTAGAGCATCTATCCATCTTCAGAGCTCTGCCCTTCTGCTAATTAATCCACCAACTCGTTTCACATGAGCTCTTGAGCACTTGGTAATCTGTGTTCGACAGCTTTATCAGTGGGGTGGGTGGGGAAGGACGTGAAGGCTCTCCTTCCCACTGTCGTCCTGAGAAGTGTGGAAACACGCATGAAATGTTGATGAAAGGAGCAGTGATTTCCCCATCCTCTCAGCAAGAGCAAGTTACTGGAGTTGCTCACCTCCCCCCCCACCATGTGACTTCATACACTTTGATTAATGCCTGTTGTCTTTTTTAATGATGGATTAGGAACTTACCCAACTGGAAGAGTTTCTTCCACTGCAGTGACCTATTAAAAGTTTAATTACTTGATGGCCCCACCCTTATTAAGAGTCCAAAACTTGAAAGCCTTGTTTCTTAGTTTGTTGGGTTTGGTTTTCTTTTTTTTCCTGTTTTCCCTCTTGCAGTTCCCCAGGTAACAGTAATAAGTAAGGAAATCCATTGTGTTGCACTTTCCCCCTTTTTGGAGGGATAAGCCAGTCTGACCCACCTTGTTCTGTGGGAAGGGTCGGTGGTGTCTGGCAGGGGATCTGCTGTCCTGGCTGACCATGTGCTTCACTGGAGCTCTTCCGAGCTTCTGGGCTGAGTCATGTCAGATTAGGTCATGGGAGCAAAGGCTGTGAGCTTGGTAAGCGGAATGGATTATTTCTCCAAAAAGCAAGAGCTGCATTTGTGGAGTGATTAGAGACCTGTGAAGGTGCTTCAGATTTTTCAGCCACTTTGTGCATTTAGATCCCAAGGTTACTTCTGTTGGAGGTGGGGGAAAGTAGAGAGCATACTTGCTGGTTACCTGAATTTTGTGTCTCTGAAAACAGCCCTGGAATAATTTTTTCTCATAAAACTTTTTTGTTTTGTTTTACTCCTCCAAATTCTGCAGAGGGGTGAGGTTTACTGCCTAGGACAATGGACACCCTTGGCAAAATCAGCAGTATTTGTGTAATATGGGCTGGGAGGGAGATGAGTGTGACAGCTTCTCTGCTCAGGTTTGTGATGGGCTCCTAATTAAAGGAAAACAGAAAAAAAAAAAAAAGAAAAAGCCAAAATTACAAAGAGAAACACTAGCTGATGCTAGGTGACAGGGTGATTCCATATGTATGAGAGTTCACTTTGAAAATATTGCAAATTTTCTCTCTGAAGTCTTTCAAGACCTTAAGTAGGAATTCCAGTAAAACGTGCTGTCTAATCAGGTTAGGTCTCATTTGTATGCAATGTTGATCTAATTAATGATGACAAATTGAGATTGGATTGCAGAGGACTTTATAAGCATCCTTGATTATTTTTTTAATTAATGACCTCAGAACGCAAGTAAGAATATAAGCAGGTTAATCAGTCTTTTCAGAAGGAAAGTCTTTAACAATTGAAACTCTACTGAAGTGTTTAAAAATAAAAGCCTTTTTAGTCTAAATCGAACAAAGTTTCTTGCATGCATACTCATACAATAAAACCTTCTTGAAAACCATGCTGCGAAGGAACAAGCAGTTATTGTTTGTAATGCTGAGATGCAGAGTAGGTTGTTGAGGTTGAGGGAGAAGCCCTCTGATTTGGGCGAAGTAAGAACTTAAGCAGAATATCATTTATTGTGGGAGAATTCCCATATGCCCATGCATTGCAGGATCTCCTCCTGTTTCTGCAGCAGAAGAAAACAAGGCATTTCAAAAGTGTGCTACCTCTGATTTTTTTCTTTGTGGAAGTTGCGTGCCGACCTTCCCCACCCACTCTGAATGCAAATAAATAAATAAACAACTTCACTCCCTTTTCCCCCTAAAAAATATTTGGCAATCACCTGCCACTAGCAGAACCTGTTACATGGGGGAAAGTATGATTGCAGGAGGAAAGTAAAAATTAAAATTCTATGTCAAGGTAAGTAAAAGTTAACATAACTGCCAAATGCAAGCTATCAAAAAATGAATCTGATCCGCCCATCCCCAAAAGCAAGATACCACCTTATAAGTCATGAGACTTTTTTAAAAGACAAACAGGTTCTTATTCTCCCTCCCAGTTTCTGAGCCTTTAGGGTGCATCTACTAAATATTTTAAAACTTTACTTGATAGTCACAAGAAGGTAGAAGGTGCTTTAAGTTTTTAAATGAAAACTGAAATTTATTTGCAAATTTTTGATTCTGCTGAAGAAAGATACCCAGCCCTGCAAGACTTGCATAATTTGGGTGTTGGCAATACCTGAGTTTAGCAGTTTATTCTCATGCCCTGCAGTAGGTTGGAGCTGAGCTGGGTTGGTCCTTGCAAGGGTTTGTTATGAAACACAGAGCTCTCCAAAGCTGCAGTCCGTGTTCCAGGCAAGCTTACTGGTTTTCCTGTTCTCAGTAGACTCAGCTGTACCTACAATCATCAGAAAATGCTTAGATTTCGGACTCTCTTTGCTAGCAAAGATAGATAATGGTGTGTGCAACATGCATGAAAGCAACTAAATGGATTGTGCTGGCTGGGGTTAGTGAATTTGGAAAAGCTGCATTTTAAGGAAGCCGAAAAGAATGCACTTAAATTAGTTCACACAAGCAATAACAGGTTTTTGTGGTTGAGAGAACAGATTCCTTGGCTAGGCTATCTCAGTATTTCTATTTCAGATTGATTAATTCAGTTTTTATTTTAAATACATTCTGTGTCCTGATCCACCTAGTAAATTTGGGAATTTTTTTGCCACTCTCTATAAAATGAATTAAAGGACTGTGCATAAGAACAGTGAAGCAGTGAGAGGGCAATTAGATGTGTACATTGCTTTGACTCAACAGTTCCTAATTATGTGTTCAGTGTTCTCTTAAATAATCTGTTTAAACAGTGCATCGTTTCAGTAACTCTGGTCATATCCAGTATGTCCTGACTAATGATTTTCTCTCAGTATCATAAGTGAAAACATTTTTTAAAGGTTGGTGACTTTCCTAATGAATATACATGTAAGGCTGTGCTGAGTGTTCCTGTGAAATCTTCACTTTGTGATCCCTTCGTGGTGCAGTGCATTGGTCAGTATAATTTGAGCTTTCCAGTTTCACCCTTTAGCATCGTATTTAAAGCTGTCAGGAGAGAGGGACTGGGTGCGGCCTTGTTACAGGATTTTGGGTTTTCTTGTCCTTGGAGGCTCCTAGTCAGCAATGGTGTAGGCTTTGCCTGTTGGCCCAGGGCAGTTGAGAAGAGTCTTTGTGAAGAGGCTCGTTGGTGCAGAGGGTTTACACCTTCCGCACGCAGACAGGTTGCTCACCTGTGGCCCGCTCTGATAGTAAATGCCTTCAGCCCAGCTGGCTCCGCAGCGAAGTTAATTCCACTGGTGATAGCCCCCACTTGTTAAGGCAGAGAGGAAGGTAAAAGATGCTGTAATCGAAAGGGGGAGAAGGCAGGGGAGGAGATGGGGCTGCAGTTTGGGATGCAGGGGCTGCAGTCTGGGATGCAGGGGCTGCAGTTTGGGATGCAGATGATGCAGTTTGGGATGCAGGTGCTGCAGGCCGATGCGCTGCTGTGAGCTGAGGCCTTCATGGCCGGTCAGCAGCGCTGCTGTACTCGGCCATTTGTCTCAGGTCAGAAGTGGCTCAGATTTGGCTTCCCTAAGCACTCAGCAGCCATGCCAGCCTCAAGAGGCCCCTTCCAGCATGCGTGGGCTCCTGGCACAGGACAGGTGGGGAGGCAGGGCGGGTGTCACTTGCCACCATCGCTCTCGTGCAGGGAGAGGTGGCAATTGTGTTTTCTTGCTTGAGGAGCTTCTGAGGTGTGTTCCCCTCTGTGACATTACAGGGCCTAACACCAGGGTTGTTGAAGCGTAAGTAATTTGTCCTAGGTCATCTACCTGGAAAGAGAGGAGCCAGGCTTATTGTCTTTGAAGGAGGTGCCTTTCTCACGGCAGGGAGGTGCTTTCAAGCTCACAAAGCTGGGAAGAACCAGTTCACCTGTGAGAACCAGCCAGGAGGGGACTGCTGGCTTCTGTTTGGGTTTTTATGCTTGAGTAAAATGAGATCTGAGTGCATTAGGTTCCCATTAGAACGTAATTGTGTTTTTTCCCCATAGTATCTTTGTCATGTATATTTTGTTTTTATTACCAGTTATCATCCTCTGTTACTCCTTACAAGCAGCTGTACAGACCTGTGGAGCAGTTTTCTAGAAAATGTCTTGAGATGCTAGCTGACTTGCTTCTTTTCTTTTTCGTGTCCCTGATTGTTTAGTAAGTCCCACACAGGCAGTATGGCCTCTCTGTATGAGCAGGAGTTTTGCTCTATGCTCTATTAGACCAATGCCCTCCATGGTGACAGAGCTGAACTGTGGTGCAAAACCATGCTGTAAGGGACAGTCTGTACCCTGTGCAACCAGTGGTGCTCAGGAAGGGTGAGAGGGAAGTTATTTACTTACTGAATTAGTAAATTAGTATTTTACTATAATAATGAATTATGAATTAGTATTTTTCAATGCTGGGAACTGAAAATTTGGGTCTCCTGCTTTGAGTGTGTACTCTGGTCTTCAAGCCAGCGCAGTCATTGTAGGGCACCCAGCACGCCTGCCCTGCTAGGAAAAGGCAGGCATCAGATGGTGTGAATGACCTTCTCTCTCAACTAGGATTTAGCCTCTTAGATGCGATGTTTGTGACTGATTATCTCCCACTGTAACTGGAGATGAGTTAGAGCTCCCTGCAGGTCTCCCAGGATCTGCAAGTGAAAAACCACGAGGCATTAGGCCATAGGATGGGGAGGGGTTGTATCCCCCAGAGGGGCAGAAGATCTCTCTGCTGTATTGTACAAGCAATTTCTAGTTTTACTGGCATCACAATTGTTTTTTTCTTCAGAAAATTTGTTTTAAGGTTTTAGGTATTTTCAAAGGAAAATTCAGAGGGAAAAATTTAAGTGCAAGAAACTTTTTTTGGTTGCTAAGGAGTCTCTTTTTTTGTCTATGTGGAGAGGAAAAAGTGTTAATTAAACATAATTTTCATCAATGCAACTTGCACAAAAAAAAGCCCCACCTACTTTCATGAGAAAGGAATAAAAAGAATCATAATCCTGGATTAGGTATCTTTCACTACACATATATAAAAACAACACCGTGTGAAAAGGGGGAAAATATATATGTGTACATACACACACCAAACATACCAATGTGCCTCCAGCAGTATTACCAAAGGAATTAACTTTACAAGAAACAGCCACAGCCTGGAAAGAAGCCATATTTCAAATAAAAGCTGAATGAGACTTGTGGTTTCTGAAAACTGTGAGAAGGAAGGGTTAAAAAAAAAACATTTACAGATAAGAATAGCTGATGTTGGGAGATGAGTGAACATCTTGAAGTAGGGGAGGGTCACTATTTAAATCAGCTTTTCTTTTTTTTTCCTCCTCTTAGTTAAAAATTGGCTTCTACTAAGAACAACATGTAGGATTAATGTAGTACTTTAAATCTTCAAAGTGCTGCACAAACATTACTTCCCTAATCGGCAAACACCTTTGCTTGGTAGGCAAATCAGGAGTGGAGTCGCCATTTTAGAGAAGGGAAACCAAGGTGCCAGAAGTACCAAAGCTTCCAAACCGGCAGTTTTTTGGAGTGGCATTTTTTTATTTTCTCTTTTTTTATGCTTTGGGGGGTTTTTTTGTAGCATTCAACACTGGGACTGGCTCTGGGCTGGCGTGTAAAAGCTGCTGAGCTCTCCTGGATTTCACAAGTGCTAGGCATGCAAAGCAGCCTGGCAGAGCTGGAAGAGACATCAGCAGAGTTGCCTCCTTACCTTTCCAAAGGTCACGGCTGCTGGCCCAGAAGGGAGGCAGCAGCTCCAGGGCAAGGAGGGTTTCCTAATAGCTTGCCAGTTTCCCCCATACCATCGATGTCTATAACTTAAACTGCATCAACAGAGCACTGTTAGAAGGTATTTCAGCCCTACAAAAAAAAAAAGGTTGTGCAAAAACTATTTGAGTGGCTGTTGAATAAGTTGCTTTTGAGTAAATTTTTTCAGGGAGGCTGGTGCAAGAGGTATTGCTCACTGTGTAGACAAAGACCGCCCTTAGAGATGATCATTCCTTTCTGTAGGTCAGCTGAAGTACCCCATTTGTCATAGATATGTCCCCGCCAACTCTATACGGAACACACAACAGTTTGGAGGTGTGCTGAAGCAAGAATAATTCTCTGTGTGTTGCATTGGTGGTGCTCTGTATGCTGAGGGTTTAGCTGCAGTGCTTGGCATACCATATACTGTGAAGAAATTTCTACTTTGTTCTAAAAAGAAGTGTCCTGGGTAGGGATGGCTTCTATGTAGAAAGAGCATGAACTTTATTATGCAATGGAAGTCTTTTCATGAGGTTTTGCTATGTGCAGGTGTGTCAGATTTGTTATTGTAAACACAGCAGGATAGCTACCCAAGTAAGAGCTTAGATCCTCTTGCAAATAGACCCGAGTATTGATACAAACATTACCGTTTCCAGTTGTTCAAGATAACACTTAAACATTGGAACAAAACTCATGGAGTCACAGGAGAGTGCTACTTCTCCCTCATTCATTTTTGGTTGGTTGTTTTGTTTGGTTTTTTTTTAAGATGTATTCTGTGAGAGTGTTTTCTTAGCAGAGAAAATATTACTTGTCTGATAAGAAGGAGATTTTTATGATCTGCTGATACATGTTAGCTGCTGAAGTCCATCTAAATTCAGCTTTGTGGAAAGGTGAAAAACGTGCTAGAGGAAACAGGAAAACAGCACCTGAAGGCTGAACTGGCTTTCCTAAACAAATGAGACAGGACTTGGGTCTACATTTTGTGTCCCTGTTGTTTTCCCCTTTTAGCTATGATGGCTGTGCTGCCTTGGGGTTCTGCTCCCCCCATGTTTTGTGCCCTAGGATGCGCCACACTCTTCTGGGAAGAGCAGCCACCCTGCCAGAAGATGCCCTGCTCGGGAGCAGCACTGCCTGCGTTTGGCTCCCAGCCCTGCCTCGGAGCTGCTCCTGCCCTGTGATTTAGATGTGATCTGAGTAACATTGTGCAAGTTGTTCCCTCTGCCTCTGCTCCCCCTCTTCCCCCTTTCCATGCACCCACCCTCAAATTTGGGACTGATGATCCTGTGCTGTAAAACACTTAGACCTCTGATGTGAAATGATTGAGGGAGGCAACTGGATGCTGCTTGCTGTGTGTGCCCTATCATCAGCCTTAGCTTTCAGGACTTTTATTTTGATTTGTTTACAGGACATCACAGTCATTCTACAAACTAACTTTTAAGGCAACCAAAAGGTATCTTCAGGCTGAAACTTGAAGCTCAAATGCTGCTTGGGTTATTGCTTCCCCTTCTTGAGATATTGAGCTTTAGCAGCACTGGGCCTCCCAGGTGTGAAAATTAGTGACACGTGGGCCATTTGGGGGCTATGGCTAGAGGGACAGCCTGTTCCTGTTCTGTAGGCAGAGCACAGTGCTGCACCAGTGCTGTGTTAGCTGTGATCTCGAGCCTCGACAAACTCACCCTGCCACTTGTCAGGGCTCATTAGCTCAACTGTGTGAGCTGTGGCTGGGAGCTGCCTCCCTCCTGACCTTTCAGTAGAAGAAGAGTGAGCCCAGGTTTGCTATCAGACCTTCACCCAGAGCTCCTTGGACCCCCCCCATCCTTTAAACACAGCTGGAAGGGATTCCCATGGGGAAGGGATGGGAGTGGTGCCACTGGGCTTGGTGCCCAGCCTGAAGGGTGTTTGCAGAGCCGGCAGTGGGGCAGGCAGTGCATCCACTCTGTCTGTATTTGAGCATGAGCATCGCCATGGGTGGGAGAGAAAAAGTCTTCCCATGAGATGTTTGTCCAGTGTCTGAGCACTGAATGATCCCTCTTCATTAATCAGCAGGGTGGTGGCTGGTTTTGCAATGAGTTCCTTGTCTCCCATCTCTTCTCCTGCAAACCTCTCATACAACTCATTCTTAGTCATTTTTTTTTTGACCCATCCGTGGTGAGTTCTTGTAGGCATATGAGCACAGGGGACNGGCAACCAAAAGGTATCTTCAGGCTGAAACTTGAAGCTCAAATGCTGCTTGGGTTATTGCTTCCCCTTCTTGAGATATTGAGCTTTAGCAGCACTGGGCCTCCCAGGTGTGAAAATTAGTGACACGTGGGCCATTTGGGGGCTATGGCTAGAGGGACAGCCTGTTCCTGTTCTGTAGGCAGAGCACAGTGCTGCACCAGTGCTGTGTTAGCTGTGATCTCGAGCCTCGACAAACTCACCCTGCCACTTGTCAGGGCTCATTAGCTCAACTGTGTGAGCTGTGGCTGGGAGCTGCCTCCCTCCTGACCTTTCAGTAGAAGAAGAGTGAGCCCAGGTTTGCTATCAGACCTTCACCCAGAGCTCCTTGGACCCCCCCCATCCTTTAAACACAGCTGGAAGGGATTCCCATGGGGAAGGGATGGGAGTGGTGCCACTGGGCTTGGTGCCCAGCCTGAAGGGTGTTTGCAGAGCCGGCAGTGGGGCAGGCAGTGCATCCACTCTGTCTGTATTTGAGCATGAGCATCGCCATGGGTGGGAGAGAAAAAGTCTTCCCATGAGATGTTTGTCCAGTGTCTGAGCACTGAATGATCCCTCTTCATTAATCAGCAGGGTGGTGGCTGGTTTTGCAATGAGTTCCTTGTCTCCCATCTCTTCTCCTGCAAACCTCTCATACAACTCATTCTTAGTCATTTTTTTTTTGACCCATCCGTGGTGAGTTCTTGTAGGCATATGAGCACAGGGGACTTTAACAGAAAGGAGTCTGTGCACTTCTGGATATCCTACTAAAACCTCTTAGGTATTGGCACTCACAAAGAAAGTGGTGAGGCCCTAGGAAGATCCTCAGAAGGGCTATTAGTTCTGTAAGGTTTGACAAAGTTTGTGGACTGATTGCTTTGCAATCTGTTTCTGTAAGGAATTCTTAAATTTGACCCTTATTTGGCATTCTCTTTGTGTGCTGACTTCTCTGATGAGTAATTTTTGCCCATTTCCTTTGCCATGCCTCTCAAAAGGGCTTCGGAGGTTGGAGTCTGTCTTTCTGGGCTTGTTTTTCAGCAGACTGATCTGTGCAAGATACAGATGGGGAGAGCTGAGTTGTGCTGATGGTGCAGGCATTCAGAGGGAGCGCTGCAGCACAGGAAGAGCAGCTACATAGGCAAGATGAGTTCCAGGATGTATTTGCAGGGACACGTGCTGGAAAAAAACCATTTCCATGATGCCTGTCTGATGTCAAGAGCACAAAAATGCTCTGATGCTGTTAGTCACCCTGCTGATCTCAATCTGTTAAATGGGGATATTTTGTTTCAATGCACTAATAGTCTGATGCCTGTTTTGCAGCTTATTTCAGGGAAGCTTCCAAGACACAGAAGTCATGGGGTCTTTCTCTTAAGTGAGATGGCTTGGTAGCATCTTAAATGTTGATAAATCACCTGGCCAAGATTTATTCTGTTAGTGACTGGGAATGACTCACTCGTGACCTCTTCCCTCTCCACCAGACAGGTCAGAGCTGTTGGCAACCCCCTTGCTGCTGAAAGTGGAACTCCTGGGGTACCCCTTACACTGGACACCCACGATGGCACCGTGTCCACAGTGTGACCCCAGTGTGACCTGCTTGCTGGGGAAATCAGCGTTTCTCTGATCCTGGGAGGAGCAGGTGCTGGCTGCCAAGGAGTGGTGCAGGATGGCTGGGTATTCCTGCATTCTGGGGGCTCAGGGCAGCCTGCTGCCTTCTGCCTGCCCCACATGGCTCAGCAAGGGCGTAGCAGTTCACTCAGCTTTTTTTAATGTTTTTCTTTTTTTCTTTTTTTCCCCCCCTTTTTCCACTGGACATACCAATCTGATTACACCTTCCAGGGATCATCTGCCCCTAAAGCTTAATTAAGGAGCTCTTGTCTGACTCGTCACTGACTCACCTGCCACTGTATGAGCTCATGTCTGCCTTGTCCTAGGAAGATAGTGAAATATGTTGGGCTTCTCTGAAATACAGCAGGTTTTTGTTTTTTTGCACCCCTGACATTTCTGTTGGCTCCTGCAGAGGTGAGCCCCAACTTGGTTACTTTTATCTAAACTTAGCCGCTTGCCTCTTTGTGCCTTGAAAAACCAGATGGGGTTTTGCTTGCACAGCTGTAGGTATTTTAGAGTTAATAAAAAAAAAAAAATTAAAATTAAATAACCTTTGAGTTTTGGCTTCAGGCAAAGTAGGTGAAATGATGTGTTTTGGAGATGAATGCTCTTGCAGGAGGCAAGATGTAGCTTGCAGGAGAACATCTGCAACCAATCCATTCTGTATGAGATGGGGCCAAGACTTGTTTGTATCTCAATACCTGTTCAAACATGTTATAGCACAGCAAAAAGAGGTTTTGAATGCGTTGAGGAAGGGTGGGTAAGAAGGAAAACAGACATCAAGCTGAATGTTTGCTTAATAGCTTTGATTTCTTCATTAAACTTTTAAGCATTTTAATAATCTGATTAGCTGCTCAGAGCACTGTCGAACTTTTCCTTTTTTTTCCCCCTTTCTTAAAAGAGAAAAGACTACTTATCTTTGTGCTGTGAGATGAGCTTGCTTTGTGACCTGGAGCAAATCTGCTAACTGTTTGCTACCTTTCTGTACTCATCCTGAGGACTGTCAGTGGAAGGATGTTTTGTAAGACATTGATCAATGACAGTGCAGAGATTCAGTTACCAGGCTGGCTGCCTGGACCCCGGAATGCAGCCTCCCAGTCCAAAGCTCCTTGCCAGCTACTCCCATCCATGAATGGAGCATGAACATCTTGCAACTGCAGCTTGCAGAGCTCATTTGCCTGCCTTTAATTGTGCACTTGAAATGCCTCTTTCTGAAGGCCCGTGGCAGTGGAGAACAGTTACATGACTCAGGAGCGGCTGAAGTGGTGAGCTTGGCAATAGAGGTTTTCATGCTGAGGTTCTCCTATCATTGCACTGATGGTTCTCATTATCGTATTGAGCTCAGCATTGTTTTGGGGGTTTTTTGTAAGACAACCCCAGAGATGTACATGCAGATGTATTTCTGGTTTGCCTGTGCAACTAATGTGAGTGTTGAAGTTGCAGCCTGTGTGTGATGGGGATCTGCTGTCAGTGGAATGTAGCAACTGTTACGCAGATCTTTGTGCATGTCTAATGGGCTAGGTTCCTTGCTGAGGAGATGAGGGGAGCTGATTTTGGCTGAGTAAGGTGGACAGTGTAAACACAGTGCCTCTAAAATCCTTTCAGAGGAAAGGGGCACACATTCCGACTGTTCTATGTAAAGATGGGGTTGTAATACTACCTGAATAGTATTTTGCCAGCGCTTAAAACCGGCAGACTGTGGGGGCTTTTTCCCCCTCTTTTCTCAAACCAAATCATTCTGTGACTTCACTAAAGGTGCTTGTGTAAGCAGGACAGCCCTGGTCATGTGCTGATCTTTGTCACGACCTCAACATAAAAGCAAATTAAAGAACAGCAAGATGCACAAAAGCCTGTCCTCTGCCTTTGATGTCGACAGGGCTCTTCCACCATGCATTTGCTCTTCAGAGGGAGGTTATTCTTATTCTGTGTCTTCATGTCTTTGTCGAGTCCCTGGTGACTCTCTTGATGCTGCTGTTCACATGTGTTCCCTGGCCAGCTACCAGGAAGGCCTCCTACAGCTTGTCCACGCTTGGCAGATAAACAGACACGGCAGTCATGGCCTTGGGCTCCATGCAGTGTTGCGTGGACTTGCAGGCTGTGCCTAGAGAGAGATGTGCTGTGTCTGTAGTGCTGCAGCAATGGGCATGGTCATTGGCTCTGGCACATTGCAGCTGGGATGTGATGGTTTGGGGGCTGTGCAGAGACGGCTTGGCTGTGCCTGAACTTCTTTTCCTGCATGTCACACAGCATGTGGCCAGCCAGCAGTCCCTGTTAGCTGCACTATGACCATGCCTTGAGCAGGAGCACTCTTTGCTTTTGCCTTGCCCTGCAAGACTCATCCTGGCCTGGCAAGACACAACAAGGGTTGTGTTCAGGCACAGATCATACCTCACTCCCCCATGCTTAGGGCTTCAGAC
This sequence comes from Pardalotus punctatus, assembly GCA_013400915.1. Lineage (NCBI taxonomy): Eukaryota > Metazoa > Chordata > Aves > Passeriformes > Pardalotidae > Pardalotus > Pardalotus punctatus. The sequence continues at coordinate 52,437 of VZTX01026716.1, read as the reverse complement.
AAGAAGAATTAATGTTGCTCTCTCATCCTTCCTTGAGTTTGCTCTTGCTGGGACTGCATGAAGAGCCTGATATGTATTTCAAGCTGCCCAAATGGGTCTCTGCCCTGCTGCCCTGGTGACTCTTGCAGTCTTCCATTTCTTCCTTCACAGATGGATTGCTTGTGATACTTTTGAGAAACAGCAGAGCTAATTTCTGGAGAAACCCTCTTTTGGAGAGTGTTTCCAAAGTGATTGACTGTCTGGGGTTTTGTGTGCTTGCTTAGGAGCTCCCATCCCAAAATCACTGAGAAAGATGGCTGAAGCCACTAATGGCACTCTCTTAGCTAAGCATTGGCTGAACACTCCAGTTTTATCCCTGTCCTGTGCAAACACTGTCTTATTCCCAGAAACCTCTGTTGGCTCTTTCTCTCAATTGGATGATGTAATTATGCCTCCCAGCCCACTACTGCAATGGGAAAATGGTTCCCTCTTCTGCAAGGACTTTTCAAGGAGCTTGCTCTTTGGAGAAGCACACATCAGCCTCTGTGGGAATGGGCTGTTGGGGGTGTGTGTTTTGTTTTGTATTTTTCCCCTTGGCTACACAAGCAGCTAAAACCTGTAACCTACAGGAGTTGGAAGCTTCATGCAGAAAATTAGCTTAGGTTGGTGGAAGAGTTGAGATCGCATTTTTCTTGGCTAATTAAAGGATTAAAGGTGCAGAGATTTGGAGCGAACTGTCAGTGTGCTACAGAAGAGAGCCTTTGATGGTTGAATCCAACTTGAGATTAAACAAATTGCATTTAAATAAGAAATACATGGCAACAGTTACAGTCTAGCTGGGCCTCTATCCTTTGCTGTCCTTCAGGGTCAGGTAGCTGGTGTGCTGTGGCTAGAGCCTCTCTTCCCTCACCAACTTTGTTCTACCCAAGTGTCTTCCTCTGGAGTGTTTCAATCTGTTGCCTCCACACTTTGTAAAATCGGGGTTTTTTTATTCTAACCCAGTGCTTTGTGCAAAGGAGCCTTGCAGTCTACCTTTACACAGTAATGAACTGCTGCCCCTCATAGCAATAGCATGGTCATATCCTTGTGGTGTGTTTTGTAGTATCTCTCATCCTATTTAGGGTTTTTCTGCATCCTGGTAGTTTGCTGTCTGCAGCTGGAGAGCTAAATATTTACTCCCCTGTAGACCTTTTTCTGTTGTTCAGTTGAGCAGCTTGTGGATGGAAAGAGTTGATTGTTTAATGGTGTCTTCCTCTACATAGTGGCTGATAAAATTCTAGAGAGGCAGTGAACTTCTGCATGTTCCAAGTCCTTGACTTCCTTGATACCAGTTGATTGTCTTCAATGGGCTACACTTAGAAATGGCTTGCTAGTGTCAGTCCCAGCCCTTCTCCTGCCTGTTCATTTGGATTACATTCAAATTACATTACATTCAGAGCTGCTAAAGGGGTACTTTTAAGTGTTACCCTTGATAGCACTTGCAGTGCTGCAGGCTCATGAGATTCATGGTAGCTATCTCAGCACAAAACTTGCTTTCTGCTAGGGCAGGAATTCATCTCCACAGCATCATGCAGAGCAACAGCCTGTTCTGTCCGTGGAGACTTTGCACCTTTCTCTGATGCACCCCATATGAGCTGTAAGGAAAATGGGAGTGCCAGACAGTGTGAGTGAATAACTTCTGATGTTGCAACTCTGTCTTGTTTTGTTCCATTTTGTTTTACTCCTTTTTAGTGAGGAAGAGGCTTGCCTTTACTTACCTGCCACTTACAAACGATCTTGAGGAGGTTCTGTTTCCTTTTTTTTTTGTTTTTTTTTTTGTTGTTGTTATGAAGATAGAGAAAATCACAAAATTGAAACTGGTAAAAAAGCTGCTGGGATTCCATAATCATTCAAAAACATGGCATTACTTACTAATTGGGTGTGGTTAATTGGGAAATCTGACTTTAAAATTATGTTTCCCAGGGAACTATTCCTGTTCTCATTGTTATCCAGTAACAAAGACTGCATTTTTGTTGGGAAAGCAGTCTTGCTTTGAATGGGCTAGGTCTTCTCACAAAGCATCTGTTGCTTGGGGTCTTCAGAGCTTGCAGTTTGCAAATGAAGCAGTGCAGAGTTGTGAGGTCTGCTGGTTGGTGTTTTCCTTGGAAAGCCTTCTTCAGGTTGTGGTTGCAAGGATTTGCATCTAAATCCACATTCATTCCTATTATGTTTCCAGTCAGATCATGCAGATGACATTATTATCTTTGCTACTAAGTGAAAGAAATCAATTTCTAGGTATTGAGAGACTGATATAGTCTATTTCCAATAATTTATAGATCTGTTACTATATCACAGAACATTTGGACAGTCATTCCTTTTGAGTTTACCTAGCAGGCTTTTGTAGATCTGCCTGTGAAGTGCAGCCTAAAAATCAGAGATCTGGACTATGCTGTGTTCACGCCTTCCATTTCTTCTGTGATGTGTTACTGCACAATTCCCTTTGGCTTGCATGTCCACTGGGGTGTGATTTTAAATGCTACTCTTAAGGGGGCAGGAGATGCAAAACTGAAGATTTGTTATTTCTCTGAGGGATAAAAAGAACTGCTGCTAACATTTTCTGAACTCCTTGCAAGCCTTTCTCTCTTTCTAAATGCTGCTTTATGGAACAGCTTTCTTCCCTTAGCTGCTGCAGTTGTATAGCTCCAGGGAGTATGAGAAAAAAATGGAGTACCCCAAACCTTCATATGGGCTTGTTGATCTTCCTGGCAGAGAAGATGCCACAGCACTGGCCTCACTGGCTGGCTGGGGGTAAGGTGCTGTGTTTTTGAGTAGGGAATGTCCTGATGGCTGCAGCAGCCACTCTGCTGTGTTCCTCAGCATGGAACTTGATGAATTGTTTCCCACGGTACATAGGAAAATCAAGGTCTCGGTTCAGTAAGGCACTCGAGTGAGTGCATAACCTCTAGCACGTGAATATTCCCAGTGGAATCTCTTGGGTTCTGTTGGAGTCAGCAAGGCTGCTCCCAACCTTAAAGGTAGGCATCTGCTTAAACACCTTGCTGAATCATGTCTTGACTTTGAAAGTAGGCTCAGGAGAAACCACATGAGTTGACTTAAGGACTGTGCTTAGCTAGGTCATTGAGGATGGAAAGAGAGGGCTCAGAAGGAGGAGGATCTGGGTAAAATGCAGATCCCAGAACCCTGCAAATGCTTGTAATAGTGACTGTTTTCTCATCTGACTTCCTCGCCATTCATCCCCAAAGCTTAATTGTATGAACAAAAGGTTTAAATGCTTGACTTAGTCACCATTCATCCTAAATATTCTGGAGCTGCTGTCATGCTTTATTGATCTAACTTACATCTGAGTTACTGCATCTTTATGTTCTCAGTAAAACTATGACTTGCTCAGTTAGGTGTAATTTTTGTCTTTCCTAATCCTTATGCTTTCACTGTGACTCAGAACTAGAGTGTGGCCTCGTTGGGTTAGTAATTCCAGGAAAGTGAGGGATGTTTGCAGAAATGGTTTGGTTCAGTTTGGATTCTCTGTGCTCTAGGAGGAGGAGAGGGCCCTTATCTGGTGGCGTTCATACAGAGGAAGAACATTTGTCCCTGCTTGGGGTCCGCCTGTTAGTTTGTTGCCTTGCTCACCATCCTGGCCAGAAGAGCTTTGCCGGCTTTTTACTTTAATTATCAATGAAATGCTCAGCAAGCAGGAGAACAATATTTGCATAGATGTAATTCTGGAAATTGAGCGTAATGTGATCAGGAAATGGGACAGGCCCTGGCTGTTATCATGGAAGAGACTTGCTGGTACTTGCACTTTGTTTCAAATGTAATAAGATCTGACTCAGGAGTTTCCTGGACGTTAACAGAGAAGACTCAATGCCATTTTGGCAAGGGTCTGGCACTAACCTTTCTGCACAGGAACAAAAGAGATTTCTGGCAAATTCATAAATCTGTTCTGAAAGGGCTTCTAACATTACACTGAATATTTAGAGGGAAATGGTCTTCCTTGGAGCAGAAAAGCAGGGGCATGTGTGTGTGTGTGTGCTTTCAGGACTTTCCTTTTCGGAGATAGAAGCCAAGGAACAAGGCGCTTGTGTGCTCTGCCAGTGAAATCTCCCTGGGAAGACATGATGCTACTTGCAAAGTATGCACAAGACAAGACCAGAGGCGCCGCAATGCTTGATTACTGTCAAGGACTCAGTTGAAACTTGCCTTTGCTCTTTGGCCTGCAGCATTTATGTAGAAATCAGGGATGCTGATGCTTGCTCCCAAAGCTTTGCCTTGATGGGTCCTGCCCACACCTAGGCAGGGAGGAAGGGGGGGGGGGCTCAGAGCCTATGAAGTAAACTGGAAAATTACTCACCTTAATGATGCATTTCACTGGCACTGCCACTTCAAGAGCCTGTCAGATTTAATACTTTTTGTCTTTCCTTCCATCGCCTCCCATAGGTGTGATTAACAGTCTATTAGAAGGATGAAGTGGAGAGGTATCTCCACCTTCCCTCAGGTGGAATAAACGGGAGGGGAAGCAAAGTGAGTAGGAGAAAGGGGATCACCTTTTTCCATGTGAGCCATTTGGTCTTTGTCGAGAGTGCACATCCAGAAGAGCACTCATTGACTGACTTGGCTGATTGCCCTTTATTTTATTCCAGTTCATAGCTGATCTCTTTGGCCACCCAGTTAGCTACCAGCCATGTTCCATGAGGAGCGTTGGCCAGTTCCCCACGCCAGAAACCATCAGGGAGCAGTCCTGCACTTGATGACAGCACAACAGCAGAGTAGCACTGTAGGAAGGCAAGGAAAAAGATACAAATTATTTGTATGTGAAGTTCTTCAGGAATTATTTGGCCTTTTTGTAGAGTCCGTTGAATCTGATCCCTAAGTCAAGAATGAACGAACAGGATAGAAAATGTATCTGGGTGAAGGTGTTTAGTATGAGAGCTCAGAAGGCATTAAACCTGGTTTCAGCTTTGAATTGCTTGAACTTTCTTTCCTGTATCAGAATGAACATGCAAAGGCGACCAGTTTGCATCTCGTGTCAGCCTGCCCATGCCCCAGCTAGGAAGATGGGCCAGTATTTGACGTAAATACTCTTACCCTTGCAATGTGCCGACCCTGTGGCATTTTAAAAGTAAGCCAGTCCTTTGGCATGAGCCAGAATTTGGATGGAAATCTGTCACTATCTGGCAGTGTCCTGCTTTCGAGGGTGTTGAATAGCTGGTGCAGTCTGTGGCAGAGTGCCTGATAGTTCTGTGACTTAGTCTGCCCTTGATGTGCAGGCTTAGGATGCTGCTGATTGAAAAGACTAAGTTGCCAGACCAACTTTGTTGTGTGTGGTTTTTGGGTTTTTGCTTTTTTTTTTAATGTGTTCTCTTATCCAGCTTAGCTTCCCTTTGCTGTAACAGATACTCTACTAGTGACTCATTCACTTTCCTCTGAGTTATTAATGAAATCCCCTTATTTGCAGATAAAGGAGCTAAAAGGAATTTTGTGTTTAGGTCTTACATTGGGCATTTTCTTATACCCGCTTCTTCTTCTTGATCTTCAGCTGGTGTGGAGCTACCTGAGCCTGTCAGTGTATCCCAAATTGCACAGGACCCAAAGCCTCTATCTACACTCTATGGGGCTACAAGATCTGACCTGCTTGTCTGGGACTTGTACTGCTAACTCATGTTTTCGAAGCCAGGTTAGATTTGGTGGGAGCAGATGTATTTTGGAGACCTTTGGGGTTTTTGCTTTGCTGTTTACTTTGTCTTAATTGAGCAGCCTTTATGTACTGCTGTGCTTCTTCCCTCCTTACTGTTGAGTTCATCACCCTTTGACTTTCAGCAGGGGACAAAAGTGACAAGGAGATGCACTAAAAATTGGTGTCTGGTTACTCCAGACGATGTTTCCTCTAGCTGATTAGAATTTTTGGAGTTTGGCTGGTAGGTTGGAGCATGCTGCAACATGCAAACTTGAAGCAAGTGAGAATCTGGGAGGCTAATAGAAAACGCACTTTCCTCTTTGGCTGAGCCTGGGACAGATGACTGTAAGAAAGTTGAATCCCCCACACCAAGCTAGGAGGAGGTTTGAAATGTCCAACCTGGACTTTAAGTAAAGCAGTCCATGAGCAGAACAGGTTCTGGTGCTCAGTATCAGAGGCTGAGGCATGTGTGAGGAGCAGTATGTGGTGGGGTGGGTTTGCTGTTGGGAGCGTGAACATGTTCTTTTCAGTTCACTGCTGGAGTCCTTTGTAACAAAAATCTGATTTCCTTTAAAATGCAGGTTTAGTCAGATCTTTCTTAAGTTCGACTTCACAAATTCAGTTACACAGAGGAATGCTGACTTGAGCAGGCAGTGGTTAACAGTGCTTCCAGAAGTTAAGCATATGCTGAAGATTTTTTTGCTAAATCAAGTCCTGGAGGTTTTTACCTGCAGCTTTGGAGTATACATTCTGGTGTAATTAGTAGAATTGCCTGGAAGGACTATTGCTGGTTATGTCACTGTTGCAGTGTTTAGCTGCTCTGACGCTTGAGGTCATGCAATCAATTTAGCTTCATGTAGGCAAACATGTGGTCATATGTGTGCTGTCCACTCACTTGCATTACCTGCAAGCAGGTGTGTGTATTTTATAGAGATGCCAATATTTGTAACTCCAGTGTAGTGCTTTGTTAACACAATGTGAAGTAGCCATGTGTCTTTGAGAATAGCAGGGCCGTGGAAGAAGGGAAGAAATGCAATGGAGTTATTCACAAAGTTGCTTTGACAGTCACTGTAATGATTAAAAATGTTGCTGTTGAATTTTGTTGGCTTACTAATTAGTGCTCAATAATTGAAGTGGATGTTTTCCAAATCCAGTTTTAAGTAATGTTTTAGACTGATCACTCCTCACTATTCAGCTGGAATTTAACACATCATAGCCTTTAGGTGAGTTTGGATAGAATGAGGGTGAACTTCCTACAGTGTATGTTTCTTAATGTTATATTTGCTTTGGTAGGTGAACAGGCTGCTTATGTATTGTGTGTTCATAGTAGAGAAGTCACTAGGAGACATAGATGTCAGAGGAAGATGTTGTTCAGTGTTGGATCAGCTTTGCCTTTAAGCAGAATTGCTCTCATTTCATAGTTTTACCTCACAAGATTTCTGACGCAAAGCAATCTGTTGGAAATGTAAATTACTAGACATTGTTAGTATCTGAAACTTGTTTGCTACTGCTAAAGTTTCTGTTTAGAAACTGGCAGAGAAACTGGACATAATAAACAAACAGTGTGTGAGCTGGCTACACAAGCTAAGGCCATTTGACCGCAGGAGTCTTATGATTTTTGTTATTAAATAAATTAATTTCAAAAACATTTAAATAATAGACTAGCAAAGAAAGAGAACTTAACTCACAAAACCAAATCACTTTGTATCAAAGAATGTGTAAAGTTGCCTCCAGAGTTTTCCATTGGAAGTTTTTTGAAAACTTTGAAACAGGATACTTTTCAGTTGATTCTTTTTTGTAGTTTTTAAAATGGTTTTCAAGCTGAACCTCAAGAGGTCTTCATTTGTTGATGAAGTAAGTCTGTAGATACGAAACTGAAATGTAAAAGCCCTCATATGTAAAGTTTTCACATTTACAATTGTTTCACAGCTCAAAAGCAGTGTGGGAAATTATCAGTGTTATTTCTGTTACCATCGTGGCATTGCTGACAGTGTTAGGTAGAGATGATACATCCTGATCAAGGTGGTTTTGAATTAAAACCCCTGGGAAGCCTCGAGTGAGGTGCTGCATATGGTCACAGGAAGGAACGATCTCATTATCCTGAAGATGTGAGAATCTAGCAGATGCTCTGAATTCGCTATTTTGGGGGATTTCAGGGGGTCTCCTATACCGTGGCCATGTCTGCATGTCCCCTTCTCATCCCGCCCTCCGAGTCGGGGTCTGTTTGCGAGGCGGCGGTGCGGGACGGGGCGGGAGTGCGGCTCGCAGGCACCCGCCGGAGCTTCTGCGGGGAGGGGGAACGCGAAGCTGTCCCTGTCCGCCAAGGCGAGCGGGTGGCTGTGCCTCTGCCACAGGGGACGAGCTGCTTTCTCCCCCTTGGCCCCTCCACTGGCACAGCACAGGAGCTCAGCGGCTCGGGGGCTGCGCCGCGCGGTGCCCGCGGCCGGACAGCGGCCCTTGAATGAATCCTTGTCCGCAGGCTCCGTTTCTCCGCTCTCCTTCCTGCCACCCCTCCCCTTCCCCGTTTACCTAAGCAGGTCAGCACACACACGCACACATCTATTTGTTTTTTCGCTAAGCTTTCCAAGGCGCAGCAGCTGCGGGCGCTGGGAGTGCCGCCTGCCCCGGGGCAGCGCGGCCGCGCTGCTCCCTGCCCGCGTGTCCCGCTGCCCCTGGGCATTGCGGGCGCTGCGCTCCCCACGCACCCGCGGGTCGCGTCGCCCCTCGGCGCGGGCGGCCGGGGGACGTGGGGCCCACCTGCCTGATGTCAACATCCCGGCGGGTGAGGCCGGCAGGAATGTGCCGGGCCCCGCCCGGCGCAGGTAATTAATCCCCGCGACTGACAGGTGGCAACAGGCGGCCTTTGGCTGCGGCTCCCGGGGAAAAGCGCTCGGAGGAAGGATTTTAATAGCTCGTCAGCAGCGTTCATGAGCGCCTGGCGGGGCGGCGGGGACGGGGAGGGGGTAGAGGAGCCTCAGGGGAAAATGAAGTTTAAGTCTTTGCAAAGGCGGACGCCCTTGGGTGATTCACTGCCCTTCCTCAAGCGGGAAAAGACTGTAACATGGTTTTTCCTTTGCCCCGGGGTGGAGAAATTTGGTAAATGCCTGCAAAGCACTGGTGGAGCTGCATCAGCATCCCCTTCCGCTCCCATGCTCCTGGGCATCACACGATGGCTTCCCTTGCAGATGGGCAATGCTCACAGGTGTGTCTCTCTGGTGCAGTGAGTGTGGGGGTTGTTGCCATACGTGGTGGACCTGTATCACTGGACCTGTCGGCTGTGCCCATGGTTTGAGTGCTGGCTATGCCTGCTAGCAGCAAGCTGTCTGCTTTTCTCTGGAGCCTGGTGAGACAAAGGACTTGAAACTGAAGCCTGCAGCAAGTTAGCTCGCAAGCCGTGGGGTTAAAGTTATGCTGAGCTGAAGGTTAGATCTGGAGGGAGATGTGCATGTGTGCAGCACTCCTGGTGCAGCTCTTCTTCACTGAGTGTCCTCTGGATACAAATTGGTTTTGAAGAGTGTGTGTGCATGTGCACACGTGTGTTTCTGATGTGCCCCCACATGGTTCCAGCAGTCTTTTGTAAATGGAAAGTTAAATAATGGTCTGGCATAGCAAGAATGTTTAAGGTGTTTGTGTAAATTCCAATTTTTATTCTTAGTTGGTAGCTTTCATTCTTCCTACTGCCTTTTTTTCTCCTAAATAATTAAAATGTATGCAAATTATTTTCTATTTCTTTGTAGCTCTCCTTGTTTTCACCTGTGAATACTCTGGTGCAGGTAACTATTGCATTCCCACTTTTCTGACCTGTTGGGGTTCTTTTTCCCTTTTTTAGGGAGTTAGTTTGATAAGGGAGAAAGCATGTTTGACTGACAGCTTTGAAAACATCAAGCTAAATGAATCTGGTTAGCCGAGTTGAACTAAAACATGACTACTTGAAAAAAGTTTGCAAAATATTTGAAAGACCTGTTGATCTGAGCAGGAGGGGCTCAGGGAGCTGTAATGCCTTAAGCCAACCTCTGGGATCACCTTCAAGCTGACATCCATCAACATTTGTAGAGCTGACTGAACCCCACTCCTTTTAAAGATTTAGGAGCCATAATCCCTCTGCTAGATCAGATGGTAAAACAGATATAAGAGGTAGATTTTGAAAGTAGTGTTTAGGGGATTTCACTGCATCAGAGTTTTGCAGAGGAATTGAATGCTCAGTGAAAAGCCATTGCAGCTTGTATTGCGCTGAGCACTTACTTCCGGGACACTTCAGTCCTTTCTAGCAAAAATTCTCCATTTGAGAGTCGAAAAGTGTTTTGTTTTTTCCTTTCAGTGCTTTGTTGATGCACCTTCTGTAGAAGTGGCTTACTGAGAAATCAGACAGGTGTTGCCTGATGGTAGCTGGCGTGTGTATTGTGATACTGAATTACCAGCCAGGGTGCCAAGAGTGGGTAATACAGTATGTCAGCACAGGCAGGTGGAGAGAGCAGAGCTGCAGGCACTGGAATGTTTTTGTCTTTCCTTTTAAAACGTATTATTAAGCAAAAAACTAAATTAATGACAGGCAGCAGTTGAACTCCAAAGAAAAGTCCAAGCCAAAGTTCTTTCCACTCCATCTTGAACAGATAATGTTTCCAGGCTCAACTCTTTTGTTTTAAAAGGCTTTCAGGTCTGTATGTCTGGTGGAAGTGGTGTTTGCACTCCTCAGGCTGTTGGCAGAACCTTTGTTCCTTCTGCTAGGTAGTGGCTATTGTCATCTTGTTAACTGATAGGCTTGTTTGTTGGGTCAAACTAATTTTTTATATTTGTACTCCAAATTAATTCAGTTTTCCTGCTCAAGTGTGTTGATTAATAGTCATGCTCTGGATTTCTGGCAATTGCTTATCTCATTATCTTACCACTTACACAGTGAGTGTCAGTTCGCAGCAAAATGGTGGGCAGGGGGACTGTCACCTCCTGCAGGGTGGGGGGGTTTGGGACCACTGAGAAGCAGCACCTGTGCCAAGAGGATGATCCTTGCTTGCAGGCACTCTCTGAATGCACAGACAGCTTCTGCCTCGGATTTTCTTTTTGAAGCGCCTTTGCTTTGAAATCTATATACAATATCCTGTCTTGCTCTGTGGATATAGCGATTATCACTGATCCAGGACGAAGTCACCATGACCTAGTTGTTGGCATCTATTTATGCAAATAAATGGCAGCGCATCAGGTTGCCCCTGGTTGCCGCAAAGTTGGTGGGGTGGGAAACTCAAGCTCCTCTCTGTCTGACAGCAGGTACCCCGTGGACAGATTTACACTGGTGTTAAATGACTGTCCCTTCAGTGATTACATGCTCACAGGCGGCTGTGCTTAGGGTGGATGTGAAATCATGGCCCTTTGCCATGTCCCCAAGCCCTGTGCAGTGCCTGTGAGGCTTGAACTGCTCTTGCAATCGGGTGACTAAAAGGCAGCGCAGCGCCCCTGTTGCCTCTTTTGCCTCTGCTGGGCACTGCCTCCTAACTTCTCTGTGCCCTGACCATGTCCCGAAGAAGAGGTGGGCTCCTGGTTACCCTTCTTTTCTGACATACCAAGTTCAAATTGTTGGCCAGAACCTGCAGCTCTTGAGTCTGCCCTGTGTTTCTTTGTTGGATAGGCTTATTCATCATAACCCACTAGCTCTCAGCTGTTTGCTTTCTCTGAATTTAAGCTGTGGGTCCAGTGCCTCCCTTGCTGGTTGTTGCCGAAGGGGTCCAACGGTTGGGGTGCCAAAGGGTGGATGAGGAGCAGATCCCTTTCTCTGCTGGCAGAGGGGCCACACTGCTTGATCAGGAGCCTTGGTATTCATGCTGGTGCTGGGTACCTCTCAGTCCTTCCAAAAGCAGGGATTTTTATTTCCCCCCTTCCTTGTAACCCCAGCTTTCTGTCTTTGAAGGTCTTATATGTAAAATTACAGTCAGCACCAACAGTCCTGTTCTGTGACCGAGGGGTGTGTATGTCCTTCTATTTGTTCAATTCTCCAGATGCCTGCAGACACTGGACTCATTGGCTCCTGGCGTGTGCTGTACCCTCTGTGCACCGCTGCTCTTCCATATTTATGCTTTTCATTTCACCTTTTGGGTGCCCAATTTCTTTATGCTTCAATGATGTTAAGGCATCCAGGTGATTAATTGGCTTTTTGAGATTTTTGAGGCTTTTTGTCCTTAAAACCTTCACAATGCCATGAGCAAACTGATGTGTTGAAGGAAACAATGCTTTATAGGTTTTCTTCCTTTTTAAATATAAGTGATTCTTTTTCTGCCTCTTGAGATGAAAAGACAACATGGTGATCTCACTCTTACCTTCAGTAAGGAATTGCTTTTTAATTAAAAAACAATAAGGAATTTCAGGTTTAAAAGATGTATGATATAAATCACCATCTAGATCTGTTTCGCAACTTTTTTTTTTTTGTAATTGTTTGGCATGTTCGCTGTTTCCGCAGGCTGGGTAAATCCTTTGTGGGTTTAATCTCTAGCCTGCAGGCACATAAAAAACATTGCACAATTTGGCCTTGGCATTTTAAAGAAATCGTTTTTTGTAGCTTAAATACCTGTAGCATCTTCGTTGCCACATGGCAGGATGGTGTTGAGTGAGGAGAGAAGGAACTGGCTTATCTTATGTTTAATCCCTCTCTCCTACCCAGTGTCTCTTGCAAGTTTGGTTTTTCCTATGTTAGCATGTGTACACTTAGAAATGCAAATAATCCCTGAATATCACTAGTTAATCCTTTTGCTGCTGTATCACCTGCCACCCACCCGTGCACGCGCTGGCTCTCCTTGTGCCAGTGGGGTCCATGGCCACAGGGTGCTCTTGACCAGTATGAACCTGTCACTGCTCTGTTTGAACAGCTGGCAGTGGGGCTGTATTGGCTTATGGCTGCTAGAGACCTTGTTTTGTGAGGAAACAACCACCTTGGGGCTTTCACTTTTCTTTGTCTGCAAGAACCGAGGAGAGGGACATGGGGAAATACCAGCAATTCCTGTGGGTTAAGTTGTTAGTGTTACAGGGAGAGCTCTGCACTCACAAATGTCTGAATACCAGGAGAAAACTGAATGCCTCTGGTATCGGGTACTGAAAAAACCTGCTGTATTTTGGAACAGCCTTGAACAGCAGGGGAGATTAGAGTGTCTCCTTCATGGGAGACATCCAGGAAAATAGGTTTAGGTTGTGCAGTACTGAACCACTTGGGACTTTCTTGCCATCCTCCCTGCTAAGCAGATGCCTTTATTTCAGTGATGGGTTTTGAAAAGAAACCACCAATTTCAGCCTTGATATTTCACTGAGTGAAGGTTTCCAGATGTGAACACACTTCAGGAAGATGCTGAATTAGTTTGCTGATTTAGTGGGGAACATCTTAAGAGAAATCTAATATGCTCCAAATTAGCACAGTGAGTAAGAGCACCTTTTCTGTTCCAGGTGTTCGTTGCATGGTCACAGCCTCCCTTTTGGAGCCAGTTGCTGGGTTATGCTCTAGGTCTCACCATGAACCTGGTCTTTGGGCTGTTCAGCTGTTCTGGTCTTTGCAAAAAATGTGTTGGGTTTTTTTTTAACAACCTCATTTTTGGATGCAATTCCTTGATTTTAGACATGAGGAGATTAGAAGCTCAGTAGATGTAGGAGATGGTTTTAAAAAACATTTTTGAAAGGTCAGATCTGGTACAACTCCCAAATTGAGCAGGGTCTTGTTTTCAAGTACTGTTCAGTTCCAGGGTTCATGTTTTCATTTAATTTCTCTGCAAGAGTAGGAGGGCTTCTTAGAAAACAGGATGAAATATTTTGTCTGTGGTTTTGAGTGCTTCCAGGATTACAAGATGCTGTGAAAAGAATAGCATCTATTTTGTTAGGTGGTAATGGGTGTCCCTTGCAAGAGGGGGTGTGTGCCCAAGAGGAATAAAGACTTTATTTGTTCAGGTAAATGAAGTGCTCTTTATCTGATGATTTTTGCCTTTGAGAAAAGTAGGATGTAAATTTATGCTTTGCTATTTTACAGCAGGTAAAGGTCTAGGGGGTTTGTCACTTTTCTGGAAGTGCTTCTGTCATGCAAACAAATGCAGTGCACATGCAGTAGTTGGTGCTTTCAGTTACATGTGCAAAGCCATCTCCATCCTTCTGGTGTGCCTTCATCCCCAGCTGAACTCCCTGACTCTCTCTTGGTCTGTTCCCCATGCAGTATTCCACCGAACTGAAAAAGCTATACTGCCAGATCGCCAAGACATGTCCCATCCAGATCAAAGTGATGACCCCACCACCTCAGGGAGCTGTCATCAGGGCTATGCCAGTCTACAAGAAAGCTGAACACGTCACCGAAGTGGTCAAACGCTGCCCGAACCACGAGCTGAGCCGGGAGTTCAACGAGGGTAAGGAGGGCAGTGCTGTGCTGGCAGTCCCTCTCCAGAGCTGCTTGACTGATGAGTGGCCCCTGAGGGATTTGACAGCAGCTTCAGAGCAAACCTTCTGGAAGCAGAGCTCCCTGCAACACCTTGTGCAGCTTTCTATTTCCCGTGCTTGGCAGGAAGCATGCAATGCTTTAGCTGTCCCTGTGCATGCATGTCCTTGGGACGAAAGTACTGAAATTAACCTCACACCTGCCCAGGTTGGATAGATGTCTGTTCCCATGGCAGGCAGTGCCCCTCTGGCAGACTTGTTCTGCTCTGCTTTTTCTCCTGCAATGAGAAGCAGCTGTTCTTGTGCTCAGGAATGAGCTTCCATGTCGCTGGGACAGGGATCTAGTAACAGGATGCAATATCATCTCCAGTCCTTAATCCACGCCTCAAAGACGGAGGGGCTGTTTATCTCTCGCAGGATAATGCTAAGTGCCAGCATCAACTGTAGGCAACGTTCCTCTACGTTTAACACTCTCGATTCAGTATTAATGTTTTAATCTTTTACTTGCTTCTCCTCTTGTTAGTAGAGTAGCAGCTGTTTTTAAAATGTCCCATGGTTTTCTGCAAGCTCGCAGGCTGGGTTCCATTTTGCCTTGGCCACTTAAGTTCACTTAAGTTCAGATGAGCATCTGTTTTATTCTACGTACATTATTTATCTCCTACTGTAAAAAAAACTGGTTGGTGTCAGTTAGCAGGATGTCTTAGGAGCCTGGATCACATTGCTGGTTACAGTACAGCCAGCTAGACAATCCCCAAAAATAAGCAAGGATTTGGGTGTGCAAAATCAGAGTGGAGCGAGACAGTTCTTCAAAACAGTTTTTTATATTAGAAAGTGCTTTTCTGACAGAACTGGATTTATTGAGGGTTGATACCATTCAGTAATGGAGTTTTAAGAAAGAAAAAAATAAAACTAAATTCTTATTCTGAAATAATTGTTTCTCTAGAAATAGGCTGTATTTTGAGTAAGAAATGAACAGTTAATACACAAAACCAATTCTTGATATGAAACCATAGTGAACTCCTCTCCTCAGAATTTAGTTTTATGTTGTAGAAACACTGAAGAAAATTTGCAGGAAGGAAGCTTTTAATTATTGGGAAGTGTCCTAGGAACCAAGAAGATCATGTTCGCTTCTACTGCTGCTGTAAGCAAGAATGATCTTTCAAGCTGGCCATTAACGAAGTACATATTTCTCTTGCTATGTGAATCTTTTTTTAGGATCAAGACTGGTGGAAGGAGCTGAGGATGAGCTAGTAATTGATAGGAAAAAGAGTAGGAATTGAGACTTGAAGGAATTTGCTTTGTATAAGTATTAGAGGGAGGAAAATAAAGGCTTTCAGCTGGTGAGAAAATCCAGCAGGGAGTTGTCTGCTGGAAGAGCTGCTCTGAGCTGCCATTCAGTTCACATTTGGGCTCGCTTAGTCTGGGATCTTGGGAAGCCCTTGTTCAAGTTTTGCCACAGGTGTCCAGAGAGAGAAAGCCTGTGTTGCCTTTGGTGTCTGGCAGCAGGAATCTTGGGAAGGGATGCTTTAAGGGTTGGGAGCCCCTGTGTGCTCTGATACAGACCTCTGGAGCAACATGCAGGAGTTCCCTTGACAGCAGATCTTGCCACCCTGTGTGTGACCTAGCTTCACTGAACAGTGTCTCTTGTTCTTTGCCTCTTTGCCCTTGCAGGGCAGATTGCACCTCCCAGCCACCTGATCAGAGTGGAAGGGAACAGCCATGCCCAGTATGTAGAAGACCCCATCACCGGGAGGCAGAGTGTGCTGGTCCCCTACGAGCCACCCCAGGTATGCTGTGAGCTCGGGCTGGTGGCATCCTGGCACACAAAGGGTGGGGGTTGTAACCTTAACCAAAGGAGTTGGGGTCTTGGGCTTTCCCCATCCTCATCACAGTGGATCTCTTCTTCCTCTTTGTCAGAATTGAGCAGGGGTTCTTCATTTCTTTTAAGGAAGCTTTGTAGTGGGGGCCTGTTCCTTGCTGGTCTGATTGCAGCCCAGCTTGGGAAACAAAAGAGGAGAGCTTGGAAAAAGCAGAGATTTCCATCCACCATCTCTTCTGCTCATGCTCTTTGTCTCATCCAGGTTGGTACTGAGTTCACTACAGTCTTGTACAACTTCATGTGCAACAGTAGCTGTGTTGGAGGGATGAATCGCCGCCCGATCCTTATCATTGTGACCCTGGAAACGAGAGAGTAAGTTGTACATTACAAATATAACCCTTCTGGCTCCTCTTCCACTTAGGGCAGCATTGCATATCCTTAGGAACAGCTTAATTCAAGGGGCTATAGGATATTTTTTAGATCTTTGCAGGTGGGAGTTGCCTAGCACCTGGGAAATCCGGTCTGGGAAACGGGAGGTGCACAGTCTGGTATAAAGTTGAGGTGTGCTGCTGGCCTGTATCCAAGATGCCAGCTGATGTATCTCCTCCCCTCTCTTCCCAGTGGGCAAGTCTTGGGCCGCCGATGTTTCGAAGCCCGTATTTGTGCTTGCCCAGGCAGAGATCGCAAGGCAGATGAGGACAGCATCCGCAAGCAGCAAGTGTCCGACAGCACAAAGAATGGTGATGGTACGAAGCGCCGTAAGTAGCTGGCAGAGCGGGGCAGATTGCAAACTGGACTGTCACTGGGTGCTTGTGGTGCTGTGCATGGGCTTGGAGGCAGGAAGGCATTAGATGTCTGTTCTCCCAGGGTGAATCAGCCTAAAAATTGAGCTGGTGTTCACAAAGCAGTGTTGGACAATCTGGGTTTGTGGGCTCCCTTACAGCACTGCTGGTGTTAGATTAGCCCTGCCAGTGGTGGGTGGAGGGGGTGTGTATTTGCCACTTTCCAGTTGTATGTCTGGGACTCTAACCTTTTGAACCTCTACTGCTTGTCTGGGGCCGTGCTGTTATTCTGTGTTTCATCTAGCTGGTGTTTTGTGCTGTGGCAGGTGTTTGCCAGCCACAGGGATCTAGACTGAGGCTGCGCACGAGCCCTGCTATGCATCAGAGACACTCTGGCAAGCGGCCTCTCTCTGTGCTCTAAAGAGAGCCAAGTTGTCACTGGACATGCAGGATGTGGAAATCCACCTTTGGTTTCCCCTGTACACTCAGGGAAGGCAGCAGGGTGAACAGCAGGGCACAGGCTATGATGGGAGGCAGACTGGAGTGGGGCTTTGTTTTCTCAGTGAGTTCTGCTCCCTGCTGATGGTCTCACCTTCAGAGATCATTGATTCATCAACAGCTTGTGAGCACTGTAGTACCAAAACTCGTGCTCTTTCTTGTAAAGAGTCAGTGCTTGTCCTAAGCATGGCTTCCCGGGGATTTGTCATAGCACTCAAACACAGCACTCCTTGGCTGCTATGTTTACCCAGGTGACATGGCCAGCCAGCATCTGCAGTTGTGTCTACTTGAAGGAGCCAGGAGCTGCAAGTACAGTTCTGGAGTAGCTCAGGCAGAGATCCTTTCACAGCACTGCACATCTGATGGCCATGGACTTCGTATCTCTTTTATATCTCTCTTCTTGCCTTTTTCTTCTTCTTTGTATACTCCTCTCCAGCCCTCCACCTTTTTTTTTTTTTTTTTTTTTTTTTTTTTTTTTAATGGGATGCCTTTGGGGTTTCTCTTCCAGCTTTTCGACAAGGAACTCATGGCATACAGATGACATCTATCAAAAAAAGACGTTCCCCAGATGACGAGCTCTTATACTTGCCAGTGAGTTCTCTCTATCTTTGTATTTACCCTATGTTTAGTATCTTCCTTGGTGACTTGAGGCTGACCTAGACTTCAGAGAGAACTGAGGATGGGGTTTGGGTGTGAAAGAATAATTTTTATTTTCTTTAATCCCAAGAACTACCTATTTTAAATACATATTCCAAATAAAAAGTATTAAAAATCCCACTAGGTGCTAAGAGTGATTTATGCAGGGCATATGAGAATATCCCAAGTGATCTGTCTGTCCTGGTGGAAACATTGTCTTTGAGATCTAACTAGGTTTCCTTCTCTGGGTCTGTGACACATGACCTTTCTCTAGAAATACTGGGTGCTGCCTCACTGATAGGTGGATGCTCCTGTGACTTTTATGTATATTACCACTGTAATGCAGTGATGGAAGTGAAATATGCTGTATTAAGTGTAGACTCAGAAAGGGCAAGAAATATCTCAAATAGGCCATTTAGCTTCTTCCCCATGAGCCAGTTTTAGTTGGATAACTCACAAACCATGGTGTGCTTAGAGGAGAAGGGAGATCCAAACCCAGCTCTCAAGTTCAAGTGCTGTCTTTCCTGAAGGTGTCTAAGATTTAGCATCAGATCTGCTTACATATGAGGCGGGTAAAGACATTTTCTGTCTAAATAGGTTGGATAAGAATGTTGCTTTTGGCTGGCATAGAGTCACATTGAGCCATATGACAGCCCCAAGATGTTCATTAGCCTGCAGTGTGAGATTATCACTCTTCAACATTATGTGCTGCACCTCTAGCACAAGGCTTAGCAGTTTTATTGTGTGTGCATAGTGTGTACACAGAGTATTTGCATCCTGCTCTGGCTGTTTACTTGACTTTATCTAAAACTCTGTAAGGTGACTACACTAAGGACTACAAATGCAGCCCTTTGAAGCTTTTCTTTCCCCCCAACCTCCTTTCCTTTTCCCATGATACAGGTGAGGGGACGGGAGACATATGAAATGCTGTTGAAAATCAAAGAGTCCCTGGAGCTGATGCAGTACCTTCCCCAGCACACGATTGAGACCTACCGACAGCAGCAGCAGCAGCAGCACCAGCACTTGCTCCAGAAGCAGTGAGTACCAGTGTGCTTGCAGTGTCAGCCCACTGGGGACAGTGGGGAAGGGGGAGAGAGGAGAGAGACACAGAAAGCTCCTGCACAGTTGTTCTTGGAGACATGGTGCTCAAAAGAGGGCCGAGCAATGGGATGAAGCAGTCCTCCTTCCCTGAATGCACAACCTGACTGCTTGCAAGGTCCCTCTCTAGTCTCTTGTCCCACACATTTCACCTTTTGGCCTCGGAGGGTGAATGAGAATGGGCTCAGTGCCTCGTTTCTGACTTGCAGCCAGAGCCCAAGACACAGCACGGTGAGGCAGAGCTGTTGTCAGCCTGTGGTCAGAAACCTGCTGTGGGTGCCTGTCCCAGCTGGGGAGCACAGGCTGGTGCACTCCTCTCTTATCTGCTCCATGGGAATGGCAGCAAATGTGGACTGTGAGCATCAGCTCAGACGAGTGCTTGGGCCCCACTGCAGTGCATCTCTGCTGTATTGGTGCATCTCTGTTGCCTCAGTGGTGCAACAATACTTCAGGCTGTTTAGCTGTAAGAGCAGGGTTGAAACACAAGATCTCCTTTGTGGCCAGTGGGCACTTCAAAGAAAGATTTCATACACACTTCTAAAGTGTTGTCAAAAAGTGCACTTTTCCAGCTGACTCTTCACATTTCGCAGAAGTTTTCTGTCCTCTCTGAACTCAGCTGACAGGGCTGCACTGGGATTGCTTTGGGTGCTATAAGTACAAGGAGGATAGGGGAAAAAAGGGCCAGATAGGTGTCTGGGTTCCATATTCCTCTGGGTTCCCAAAGCTTTGCAGTTACAGAGGCTTGGGCAGAGAATGACTTCCCAGACAGGCTGTAAGCAGTGTCATTCATAAGCATTGCTTCACCTGCTGTCTCGGGTGACAGAAAATAGCCCCCAGGGCTGTAGGTGGCTGCCAGCAGTAGTGCTTCGGATCTTGCGTGTTCCTGCTGGGAAGCTCTCGCGTCAGGAGGCTGTGGGTATAACTCATTCCTCTACAGGGGTTAGCATGGGGCCAAGGCACTGCATAAGTCCCACTTGAGCCTGTAGGGATTTATTTCAGTGCCTTGGCCTTGTCTCAGGACTTTGCAATACCACAGCTTTCTGCCAGATCTCTGCATGTGTTCACATTTCAACCTGTGTGTTTTTAGTGTCAGCTGGAGTCTTGTGGAGGTGTGAAAAAAGCCTTCTGCCAAAACGTCTGGAGCATCCAGGGGCTCTGGACTCTTTTATGGGACACTTAAAAATCTCATTATTATTATTATTATTATTATTATTATTATTATTATTATTATTATTATTTACTTTTATCAGTCATCTGCACTGTTTGTATATACTGTAGCATGTATTTACTAGCTCCTAGGCATTGTGGCCTTTGTGTGCTCTGCTGCTTGCCTTCAAAGCTTCACCTGAACCACA
Source organism: Pardalotus punctatus (assembly GCA_013400915.1). NCBI lineage: Eukaryota > Metazoa > Chordata > Aves > Passeriformes > Pardalotidae > Pardalotus > Pardalotus punctatus. Next base: position 32,214 of record VZTX01026716.1, on the reverse strand, counting down.
GCCATTTCAGCTGAGAAATGGTTTTGTAAGCAGAAATGGACAGCAGCACGTGACAGCTTCCCTTGGTACTGACAGTTGGCTTTGCCATAATTACTGCTTTCATTCTTTCTGTATCAGTAGGATGAGGTCCTGGCAAATGAGGTTGATGTTTGTGTTACCTTTAAGACCAGCATGTGGAAGTCCAGCCATTTAATTTAATGAAACTTCTTTTGGCATGTCTCCTGGCACTCGTCCAATTGTATACTCATTTTTCTCATTTGCTGAGTGTGCTTAGATACAGGGGAGAAAGATTAAGAGCTTTTAAAGGTGCCAGGAGTGGGGAGAAAAATAACTTTAGTGTCTGTCCAGAGCTGCTGCAGTTGTGTCTACTGACAGGATGCCATCAAGCAAGGTCCTCTGTGCTGAAATACATGTTTGACCAATAGTTTCATAGGTGCACTTTGGATTTTGGTGCTTTTTCCTCAATAATCCAGGGTATGACTTAATACCTGAAGGAATGTGTTCAAGACAAGGGATGTTTAGGCTGAAAAGACTCTAAGATGCAGTTGTACCCCAAAAAAGAACTGTAAAGGAGCTTCAGGTCTCAAATGTGAGAATGGGGAGAGCAACTGCTTTATACGGAATGGTTTGGATGAGAGCAGCCTTGTGTGTGAGCAGGTTACTGGGAGATGTCTTGCCACTGCTTCCTTGTCAAGCTGGCCAAACTCAGAAGCACAGGAAGTCCTTTTTGAGTCTGTTCTGGCCTTTCGCTTTGTATGTAGGGATTTAATTTAAAATCTTGGTCTCTGTTCACCTTTAGTTCAATGCACATGTGAAAGGTGGGAGCAGGGAAAGTGTGTATGCTGTGACCAAGTTGGAATGTGTTGGAAGCTGTAGGTCCCAGCAGGGCTCTGTGGGACTGGAACGTTTGAAAGTTGCCTTTGGCTCTTTGTTCTCAAAATGGAGCAGCATCCACTTGTGCTGCAGAGTCAAGCCTTGGTGGAGGAATTGCTTGATTTTTCGGTTTACTTTTCTGGGCAGTGATGAACATAGAAGAGCTATCTAAGTGTGTGGAAAGAGTTTTCCCTTTCACTCCTACAACATGGGAAACTTAATCTTTTTTGAAGAGTAGGAAAAACAAGGTTGAGGTTATCATGGTGAAAGGTAGTTTTAAAAATATAAATAATTATGGAAAACAACTGTATAATTCCTCTCGTGCATGTGCAGACCAGCATTGCATTTGACAGACCAGCAGATGCAGCTGTCTTGCTATTCTGGAATAAAATGGACAAATCTGGTGACAATCAGAATCCTCGTGTCCCACTAGATGACCAAAATACTGCAGTGCTCCACATTGTGCCAGACCACAATATTTCTCTGTCTCATCTCCTCTCTCTGCTTGCTCCTTTGTGCATGGTTTTCTCTTATTTACTGTTATGCCAAATACCTTCATGATCATAGGTGGGAAGTTGTTGGGTGTGTTTTCCTGCAGTTTCCATTCTTCCTTTTTCACTGTCAAATCCTGGGGCCTGTACTTGAGCAGCAGCACACACATTTACTTAGAAGACTTTCTTTTCATAGTCTGCCACCATTTATGTAAAACATGGATTTGCCAGGTGATCACTGCTGCAAGAGATATCAGAGATGGCTCGTGCTTTGTTGGGGAGGTAATGTTTCCTCATTACCCTGCTGTGAAATACATTTACCATCAGTATTCGTAGGGAGTTACCTGCACAATCCTTAAGGATTTCACTAGAAAACACTTTTTCATGTGGTGGATTTCACTCTGCTGAGCACTGTTTTCAGAACTATCTGTATTTCAGTTTCCTGCAGCAGGGAACTACAGAATATATCAAGTTGTAAGGGACCCATAAAGTTCATAAGGAGTACTAAGTCCAGCTCCTGATTGAAGGGTTTTCACAAAGCCTTCCAGTGGCTACCAAGAAGAGGACTCTTATGTCCAAGCGGGATCTTGTACCCTGGCAAACATTTCTTTCATATCATCAGGGCTGCAGCTACCAGCCCACTGGCTGCCTTTCAATCTAGTGAGCAGCACAGCTTATTATCCAAATGAGATGGAATTCACCTCATAAGTGAGCTGTGACAGAACTGAACTATCCAGTGCCTGGAGTGCTCCAGCTGAGCTGTGAGCTGCAAGGGTCCCAGTGCTTGCTGTTGTGGGAAGGGGGCTGGTGGGGAAGGTACTCTTTGTACCTTCACCTCATTGATCTTATTTTTGGTGTGAAAGCTTACAGTGGATTTTTGCATGATGTGGTTTGATTTTGTAGTGCCGTGCTTGCATGTGGACTCCAGGCACCTGGATAGTGTTCTCAGCTATGGAATGGCCAAGATTAAAGGAACCAAGTAGAAGTGCTTTGCAGGCTCTGAGGATACAGTACCCTCTGCATCAACTGGTGGCCGCAGGACCCCTTGGCTTTTTAAAGGGGAGTAGTTGAGCTGTAATCAGTACAGCAGATAGGCACCATTCTCCCTCTCTAGCACCAGCTTCTGGTTTTGAAATGATTGTAGTCAGAAGGGGACTCAATGGAAGCTGCTACTCTTTTTCCCCTTTGGCTGAATGCTTTTGTTCCTCTTGTATCCCTCAGTGGAAACATTATCTGGGCATTGTTTGTACCCATGAGACTAGGACAGAATCAGATTTCCCTATCAACTGGTTGTTTTCACTTCCTTGCCAAGCACTCCTTGTGCCTGGGGCTTTCCAGCTTTCTAAATCTCCCTCTTACATACCCTCACTGTAGGTGCTAAGACATCTGCTTTTTCCCTTTTTGAAAGCCCGTACTGTGATCATGAAGGTGGAAAGTGACTGTTTCTCTCTTGGTGGCTGGCAAAGGGTCCTGTACATTCATTTTTTTCTTTTCTCTGGTTCCTTCTTTACAGTCTCCTTTCGGCCTGCTTCAGGAATGAACTCACGGACTCAAGGAGAGATCCTCCCAAACAGACCGATGCCATCCTAAAACATTCCAGCCCCCCAAATCCATCAGTATATCCATAAACCCAGCCGGCAGGGTCACTTTGCCCAGCTGGCAGGTCTAGGAACAGTGGGGCAAATACACAGCCTGATAGCAGCAGAGTGAATAGTGAGAGTAAACTTCTGAAGGGACTCAAACTTTGCAAAAACAACAGACACTTCTACAGACCTCTTAGCTGTAGCCCGTAGCTGTGAGGTCGGGAACCACGATGTTGTCTGTCATGGTGTAACTTTTTTTTCTGTTTTTGTAATGTGTTGATACTCTTTCTTCTTACTTCTGTATTTGTGAAACTTGGCAGGGTTTCTCTGAGCAGGTCTCAATTTTAAAATGCCTTTTGTCTTGTTTAAGTTAAAATATATGTCCATGGACTGGGGGTACGGAAGCAGAGGATGTGTGTTTAAATAGTTTGTGATAGTCAATTTGGCCTGTTTTAATGCTGGTCATGCACTAGGAGTGCAAGTAGCTGATGTATTTGTACTGCTGGACAGGGAGAGGTAATAATTATATGAGCTGGCATTGCTAAGAAATCACTTTTCTTTTTCTGTAGAAATGCCGTCTACTTCGGCATCATGAATTCTTTCCACTTATTTCCAGCCTTAAAGGGTTTGCACTAAAGTACATCAAAATTGTAAAGAAGGCTGGATGACTGACTTTGCACCAGCGCTGCTGGCATTGATCCAGCTTTACTGAACTTAGGGAGCTCCTCTTGACTCTGTGGGCTCGATCCAAGTGGTGGGCTGAACTGCACAAGTTGAATGTGTGGTTGAAGTGTAATGACATCTGTGTGTGCCCAGTATCCTGTCCCTTTGCAACTCAGGATGCAGAGTGTCCAAAACTCCCTAGTGCCCTACCTGTAAAAAAGGGGTGGGAGCTTGCCCCTTTCCTTACAGATGTTCAGAAGTTATTAGATGTTACCTTAGCATTTTCTTCAACCCTACTATCTTTTGCCCCTTCTCTCTAAGCCTCATAGTTCAAAGGAAAGCAATGCCAGTGTATGTTGCAGTTGACTCAGCCAAGCGGCCTCGGGCCCTGTCCACCTTGTCCATTAATCCTGCAACCAGAGGGTCTTGCTAATTCTGTCCATGAAGTGCATCTGGGTTTGGCAGTTCTGGCACAGAAGACTTTTTCTCAGCAAGGACTTGTAAATTGTCACACTGCTTCTGTCAAACTCTGTCTCTGAAAGCTGTTCTTGTGAGGCTTGACAAGGAGGAGTCTGTGTCAAGCCCAGACTGTCACAAAAGAGGAACAATCAACAGGCAAGTGACATGCCATGGAGTTAACCTGGCCATGTTGAGTGTGGCACTGGGTGTGGATACTGGCAGTGAAGGAGGAGGGAGTTGAGGGTGGGCATTTTGCCCACTAAGAGGTGCTCAAACATCTTTTCATGAAGAGCAGCCCCTAATGATGGCAGAGAAGTGTCCTTCAACCCACACTCTTGGGCATTGCTTCTGAGGAACCTTCTGATGTTCACAGCAGCAAGAAATAGAAATGTGAAGAAGTTACTGAAGGTACACCAGGAGCAGTGGCTCGGGAGCAGAGATCAGCAGCTCTTGAGAAACTCAGGAGGCTGTATCAATCCTGCTGGGGACCTGTGTGCCCTGCAGTGCAGTCTGTGCTGGATTTTTTTGGGGCAGATGCATACCCAGCTCTGACAAACTTGTGGTTAGGCAACATGAAGAGAAGGTGCCTCCCAAATGCAGAGCAGGCCTGCTGGCCACCCACCAACGAAAAAAAGCCTGATGCAGTTGGAGAAGATGCTTATCTCTGAACATCACATCATCTGCTTCCAGGCAGCAGAGCTGGGATCTGAGCAGGCGATGACTCGTACTAGCATCTCCTCTGAGAGCCATATTCCATCTCTGGTATCTCCAATGTCTTAGCAAGACTTGCTCTACCATAGCAGTTTGGAGGAGGGCTGGTGGAAAAGAGCCCCCAAAATTGGGATTAAGTATATAAATAGCTAATTAAACACTAGCAGTGCCTGTTTCATACAGTTGCAGCTCTGCCATTGTTCCTTGTGTAAAGCTGATCAAAACCAAGTGCCTCTTTACCTTGCCTGGAAATTCCAGGAAGTTCTTTGAGATCACAAAGCAGGTCACTATTTTTATGTGCCTTTTTATTTGGGAGAAGAAAGGCACTGTGATCCCTTTCCCCATGAGAGGTGGGAATCTGAACTGTAAATGCAGCCCAGACATAGGATTATGCTTGGCACTGTTGTCTGTCCTTCCAGTGAAGGTTTATTTGTGGATTTTGGTCTTGTCTGCTTCTGAATGGCAGTATGGAAATGCTGTGACAGGGGAACACTGGTCTGTATCTAGAGCTCTGCTCCTGGGCCTGTCTACCAGCAAGTTTGAGGAGGCAGCCCAACAGAAAATAGAAGGCATCCACAGCTTGCAGTGGGAGATTCCAGTTCATCATTTGGTGTGACCTCCAGGAAATCCCTTATTCTGTAATAGGCAATACAACATCTCAGACTTCCACTAAACAGAAATGTAAATGATTTGTATCCTGTTGTTTTCTGGAAAGTTTTTCTGATTTGTCCTACTTAAGAGGATGATGATTGTGAAGCTGATCTTAGTCGTGACTTGATTTGCTTTCCAACTACCAGGTGGTTATATTAGAAGGTGCTATTCTTTTTTTTCTTTTATCAAATACCTGGAGCTGAAAGCAATTTGAGTTGCTTTGTAGTCTGTCCTCTGCAGATAAAATGAAACTTCTTCCCAGCTGTCTTTTCATTGCTTCTTTGCCATCTCCATGTCTTCAGGAAAGTAAGCCTTTTCAAGCTAAAACTGAGTGGACTAATCGGGCCTTATCAGTCTGGTCATATCAGTCTGTGTCAACTACTTGATGTATATCCACTCCCTGTATTATAGCTCCATTCCCTGGAGAGCAGATTGCATCCACAGCCTGCCTTGAGAAATTCCCATACCTCAAATCTAAGGGGAGTCATTATTGCCACCCCTGTCCCTGTGCTGTAGTTCCTGTCTGCCCAGTAACTGTTGGAGTTCCTCCTTTCCATGCTCCCAATGAGGTGCCAAGCCTACAAACCACTGGCGTGATTGTGAAGATGCACTGTTGTTTGCTTTAGAACAGCAGCTGTTTGGGATGTGGGGAACAAGGGCACCTCTCTAATTTTTAGTGTCCTGCTGCTTCACAGGCCTGCAAAGTAGGTGAGTGCAACTGAGCATCACCTCTGTCACTTGTGTGCCATTATTAGACTACGTCAGTGACACCCCAGTGTTATGCAGACCTGTGGGAAATGTTTCTTTAAAGACCGTTGTCAAAGCTTGTTGGCCTTGTGTGAACCTGGGATGTGATCCTCGGAGTGGCTACTGAAAGGGAAGGCAGACACAGAACTGGACAGCTCTGATTCGACTTGTGTGTCTCTGCACTGACTGGCTCTGGAACTTCAGGGACAGCAAACTATAGGCACAGGGGCTTGGGTGAAATCTTAAGCTCTGAGCCTGAGCTGCCCAATTGCATTTAATGAACTTTTGATGTCATTTGCATTAAGGCTGCTTACATGGCTGTGTGCTCCCCTAGTGAATGAGGACTCTGATCTGCTCAATCAGGCAATTGGTCTATCCCAGCACTTTGCTACCTCTGGTGAAGGGCTGGTATCCAGTGAGCTGGGAAAGCATAGAGTTACATGAGGTAACCTGTGAACTGAACTTTGTTCATATATGGGAGAAGAAGGAAGTTCCTTCCTGACCTCTCGAGATGATCAGTATATGCCTTGAAGCATGAGAGACTGATTGCCATCATATGAGCTTGCATAACTACAAATGTTATTTGCTAAATAATTACATAGCCTCTTGAAGAGAGAAAACTCAGTTGCAGAATGTGACTCAGTGCCTTTTGTATCAGACTGTTCCAAGAAGTATAATAGTCTCTTAATTGAAGTCCTTATACCTTGATATTAAAATGCATTTTGTTGGCATTGATATCAAAGAAATGTTAATGCTCTGACTTCTAATCTTTCTTGAGACATAGTAAGTACAATTTTAATGAAAATCACTGTGCATGACATTTTTATATCTGTTTAAAAAATTGAGGAAAAAAGCAATAGATTTTAAATGAATCCTCAAACACCATGTAGTCCTTGTGCTTAATGCCAAAACCATTTTCTTGTGTTTCTAAGGCTCTTGCTATATTGATGTGTGATAATAATTTTCAATAAAATTTTGCATCTTGGTTTTATCTTGCGGCTTTTCTTTGGCTAGATGGCTTTCCATAGGCCTTTTAAATACCTGCTCATGTGATGGAATAGCTTAGTTGAAACTAGTATGGATACAAAGAAAACTGCTTTTGTTTTCTGTTTTATTCTCTGGAACTTGATTTTGTTAATCTTTACTTTTATGAGTATGAATGATATAAGAATGGAGTCCCTAAGCTAGACGTCAAATGCATTTGTTCTCTAGCGTGTTTTCTAAAACGTTGGGTTGGATCGTGTTTAATTGGTTTTTGTTTTTCTTTCATCCCCAAAGTATTTTGTAGTCTCCTAATTAGCTTTGCTGGGATCACTGTTGGTGGTGGAGCAGGCAAATATAGGCCCTCTACTGACCTCAAACAAAGCAACTCAGTCTCTTTTGGGAAGCTTTTGTTGATTTGAGTTGGAATTTCACTGTGCTGCTGGTGACCTCCTCACTTGCAGATCATGCAGATTTTGCCTTAAGAGGCTCTTCAGGTATGTATTAATTGCAGCTGAAGCTCAGTTAAGATAACTACCTGAACCCGTGAAGTAGAGATACTCATTGGTTCTAAATCCAGAAGCCTTCTAGGCTAAGGGTGGTGTCAACCTGACTTGAATTTCATGGCTGGCCTTAACTTCCATAATTGGGGAATTGAAACCTCAGATCTGAATCATTCCCTTCACTCTGAAAAGTTGGGTCTGAACTTCATGGCTCGGTTTCACTTCCCCTTGGGAGTTGCTGCCATTGTTAATATTAATTTGTGAAGTTTCTTGTGCTTTCCACTTCCTTGAGTCTGTGAAGTTTGCTGGATCTTGTCCTGCATCTTCACTGCCAAAGGACAGTTCACACCCTTCTGTACCTCCTGTAATTGTGTAATTAGGTAACATTTCTTCAGGGCCTTAGATACTCTAGCCTGTTAGCATAGATGTTTTCTCCACCCAATACTGCAAGTCTTGAAAGTGCAGGAAGCTGGAGACAATGTAATTGTGTGGAACTTGACCTTGAGTGCTGAAGGTTTTAATAAATTATCTAGGAATAAGCCTTTTCTTTCCTTTTACACTTTGCTTATTTAGAGTAATAATTATTCTATTTGCATAGAAGAAAAGCCAGTTCCCAGGAATCGGTGTAACCAGTTATACCCAGATGGGAACGAGTTTCCCAATGGGAAATAAGATGGGAATGTCCCATGGACATTCCCTGTGGGGTCATTGTGATGTTAATGCTGGGCTCCATGAGGAGGTGGGTGGCCTCTGCTCTGCAGAGTGACCATGGCTTGAGGGTACTTGGTGTTTGGGGAGTAGGCACATTTCCCAAATCTTTTCCCAGTCCTGCAAATTCCCCTGGTGTCAGAGAGAGAAAAACCTGCTTCCTTGTGGCATGGTGGTGCTGTGCCAATTGTGCTATTGGACCAGCTTTAAAGATAATTTTCTGTATATCCCACATAAGACCCCACTCCAGATGGGATGCCACAGCCGTAACTCTAGCTGGAAGCTGGGCTGCCATTCAGAAGCAGCCTAGTCTTGGCAGTCTGGATTGCTTACATGGTGGGATTGCAGCTGGGACCCTTGAGACTGGGCAGCAGGGAGCTCTGGCAAGCTTCTCTGGCCCACTCCATGAATGTGCTGGATGGAGTCTGGGGCTGGATGGAGTTGAGGGAGGGTAGTGCTGTTGCCAGGTGCTAGTAGGAGCCTGATCCTCTTTGCAAGCAGCCTGTGGGGTTTGGATACTAGGTTTTGCCTTAACACCAGTAAAAGCTGCCTGTCGGCATCCCAGGCAGCTCTGACCATCTCAGTAGTGGTCCCTAAAGTTCATGGAATCTGTCTTGAGCAAAGAGCCTCTGGATGTTAAATATACACCTGAGAACAGCCTGATAACTAGGAATTTTGGAGAAACCAAGGTGATAAGTGTGACCCAGTCTGAAAATTGTTTCTGCGGTAAGGTTTTAGGCGCATTTAGGATGGTTTGAGATGGCTTCCTTAGTTCTTGTTCTTATGAAAAAGTCTTTGACCACAAGGAGAGTTTAACTTAAAAATATTCTTCAAATCTTGGCAGCTGTTTGCTGGCTTTCCATGTATTCTTTTCACCTGAAAAATTTGCATAGACAGTTCTCCTTAAATAAAAAGTTTCAACCAAAAGTAAAGCTTTCCTTTTTTTGGTATTTCACTTTTTTTTTTTTAAGTGCTGAGAATATCTGGGAAACTTCTTATTTCCTGTTGACTCATTCTCCAATGATCTTTATCTGTGATGCTCCTGTGGTGTCAGTGATTTTGCTGGCCATGTAGGCCCTTGGGTGCACACTCTGGACAACCAGCTGCTGTGATTCCTGTCCTAACATCTCCTTGGTTTGCAGGACCTCCATGCAGTCGCAGTCCTCGTATGGCTCCAGCTCTCCACCACTCAGCAAAATGAACAGCATGAACAAGCTGCCCTCAGTCAGCCAGCTCATCAACCCCCAGCAGCGCAATGCTCTGACCCCAACCACCATCCCCGACAGCATGGGAACCAACAGTAAGAAACTCTTATTCCTCCTTCTCCCGTTCCTTGCATGTTCCCTGCTAGTCTGGACAAGGAGACTTGGCATCTCCAAGTGGCTAGTGTTAAGTTGGAGAGCCTGGAGTCATTCACTGTGAACCTACAGAGCAAAAAAAATACTGCTCACTGGTGTGCCAGGGGGCAAGGCTTCAGCATCCTGCTCAGAGCCTCACAGGATGAACAGAGCTGCTTCTTGCCGCAGATCTAGCTGGCTGCACTGTCCTCTGGCTTTCGAGACTTGTTTCTTCTTCCTTTCCCAGCGGAGGAGATGCAAATGTTGGCAATGTTTTTTTTCCCTTCAGTTCAATTAAGACAGTTCGTAATTTCAAAGGAAGCATCTTGCAGCTCTGTTCCTCCTGGCTGCTGCTGTGTGCTCAGCAACCCTGTAAATCCAGGATGACAGACATGGTTCTGGGAGCTGAATTTTGTTGGGGCTTTCTTGGTTGGTGTTTTGTTTTTTAATTTATTTCAAAACAGCTGGACTCTTGCCCACACCTGTTGCTGATCTCCTTCTGGTTCTCTTGCTGTCTCTGAAAACAAAGCTCTTTGGCTGCTGTATTAGGTTACTCTGCTGGCTCTGTCCTGCTTCTCTCCTGTGGAAGGGCAAGGCAGGGTTTCTATCCAGCCTGTCTGGGAAGGAAGGTGACGCGACAGTGGCACTTTCTCCTTTGAGGGGAGAGCTCCAGAAGGACTGTCTGTCATCTGGTCCTTGGCCCTGCCTGAAACTTGTCATGAGCTCGCCCTGCACAGGGCTTTACGGGGGATTTCAGGCTGCTTCAGCTGTGGGTGCTGTCCTTGGGGGCGAAGCCGGGGTCTGGGCATGCCTGGGTAACAATGTGCTCCTCCTTCTTCTCTCCTCCAGTTCCCATGATGGGCACCCACATGGCCATGACCGGTGACATGAATGGCCTGAGCCCCACGCAGGCGCTGCCTCCTCCCCTCTCCATGCCTTCAACGTCCCACTGTACCCCCCCTCCTCCATACCCCTCAGACTGCAGCATCGTCAGGTGAGCGGGAGCAGGCTGCCTGGCACATTTCCCACCCAAAGGGAGCTTTGGGTCAGGAGCCTGAATGATCCTGGAGCACTGGATCCCACTGGGCCCTTGGCAGTCCTGAGGCTGACACCCTCTGGGCACCAAATCCCCACCTCTGAGCAGCTGAGAGAAACAGGGACGTTAGGACTGCAAGAAAGCCAAGGGATGCAGCATCTGTTGGACTGGTGGAGTTTGAGGACACCAGGCAGTCTTGCAAACATTTCCTGGTGTTCTTTTTTCCCCTTTTGCCACTTGACAAGCCAAGGCTGGGGTCAGAAGGCCCTCTGGCCTTTGTGAGGTCAAACCAGTTGAAAGATGCTGCAACATTCCAGAATGAGAAATCCTTTACACTTAGGGAGGGATGTGCTGATTGGAAGTGTGTGATGTGTCTGAGCCCAAGACCCCATGCCTGGATGAAACTTTCTGTGCATGCCCCAGGCTGCTGTGGGCTCAGCCGCTTTCTGGGTGACATGACCTGGCAGGAGGGTCTGTGTGAGCCCTCCTGCCTCAAGACCCAGGCTGTGCAGCACTGGCTCTTGACTAAAGCAGGATGCTGCCACGAGGGCTGTCTGCTGAGCTGAAGGACTGCCTCGTTTGTTTGATGTGGCAGTGATGTGGCTTGCTGGCCTGGGATGTCTTGGAGGAGGTCAAGCCAAGGGTGAAAGCTTTATTTCCTGTTGCTGCAGATTGGCTGAGTGTTTGGTTTTTCTGTGGTTTGGGCTGTTGCAGCCAGGGTGATCCTATTTTCTCTCTCCTTCCTTCCTTCCTCCTCTGCAGCTTCTTAGCGAGGTTGGGCTGCTCATCCTGTGTGGATTATTTCACGACCCAGGGGCTGACCACCATCTATCAGATTGAGCATTACTCCATGGATGTAAGTAACTCCACCATTTCCTTTGTTTGCGCTCTTGGCCCTGCTTTAGGAACAGGTCAGAAATCCAGGCTCAGTATACTCTTTTATTTTTACATGATTAGTTTGATTTAAGGCTGTTGCACATAGAGAAGTGATGTTGTGAGGTGAAGGGAGGCTGGATTTGGGGCCAGCACTGTTACTGCCTTGCCTGGCACAGAGGAAGAGTGTCTCCCCCTCCCCAGCTCTCTCTGTTTGAGCCCCTGAAGAGGCCCCAGCCCATGTGCCTGTTAATTCTGCAAGGCTCGGTTTCAGTTTACGCCTCACTCGCCTGCAGACAGGAGTGGTCTGCAATTTTCCCTCCCTGCGTCTGTTTTCTGACCTTACCTTAATCATCTTCCCTTGCCACTGGCATCTCATCGATGTTTGTTGTTTTCCCTTTTTTACTCTTGCATGGCTTTTGCTGCAGGGTTGCTGCTTCCTCTCCAGAGCCGTTGCTCTCTTCTGAGCTGGCTGTCCCATTTGTTTTTTCCCCAAGACTTTGGGAGATTGGTGCTTTTGCTCCCTAGCATGGGTTGCCTTCCTTCTGCTGCTGCTCTAATTAGAAAAGATGACCCAAATTAACCGAAGTTGATTGCTAATTTTTTCAGAAGCTGATACCATGTATCCCAGAGTTTATGTAATGCAACCCTCAGGTTTTGCACCAGAAAAGATGGGGCCCAAAAGTACAAGTTTTCTAAGGCTATGTGTCTGTTGTTAAGTTTGGTTATGTTCAAGTAATTAAGACAGTTCCTATAGAGTCAGACCTAGAGCTTTGAATACTGGAGCTCAGGCTTGGATTCTAAAACCCTTTTGCAGGCTTTGAAGTAACACTGAAATTTTAAAAGGCATTGACCTTCAGCAGCCCAGCATCCCCTGCCACTGACAGCCAGCAGATCTCCCTGAGGTTGCCTTGGAGGTCTTGCAGTCCAGTTAAGCTTCTAGCTTTAGGTGAACACATCTTATGCATGAATGAGTGTTTAGTGCAACTTAAAAATAGACTTTGTGCCTTCAAAATGGGCCGTTGCTGCCTCATGGAAGCAGATACCTATTCCAGAGTGAACCACCAATTCCATGATAAGTGGTTTGTCTTCTGCTGTGCATTGTGGCCACCTGGATTTTAGTAGCTGTGGTGGGTCTTGGTGACCCAGAGGCTGTGTTCACTCCCGGAGCCCAGCTCGCCCCAGGATTGCCCTTCTAAGCCCTGTGCCTTGCCTTGCAGGATCTGGTGAGCCTCAAGATCCCGGAGCAGTTCCGCCATGCCATCTGGAAGGGCATCCTGGACCACCGGCAGCTCCATGACTTCTCCTCCCCTCCCCACCTGCTGCGCACCCCCAGTGGCGCCTCCACAGTGAGCGTGGGCTCGAGTGAGACACGTGGGGAGCGGGTCATCGACGCCGTGCGCTTCACGCTGCGGCAAACCATCTCCTTCCCGCCCCGCGACGAGTGGAACGACTTCAACTTCGACATGGATGCCCGGCGCAACAAACAGCAACGCATCAAAGAGGAAGGGGAGTGAGAGCCACGGGCCCCCCTCCACCCCGCCTCGGCCATGAACTGCTCAGCCCTTCATTTGTCTTCCTTCTGCTTGGTACTGCACCCCCGGACGAAGGGCAGAGGGAACCTTCTTGCTCACTCCTGCTAGGTCATGCCCTGGGTGCCGTCTGGGTCGTACTCCTGGACTGCAACCTCCACCCCAGCTCTTGCAAGGGGAAAAGCTGAGCGAAGGGGGAAGGCGGGTGGTATTTCCTTGAAAACCATTGACCTTCTTGAGAAGGCCAACTTGTTTTGTGTTTTCCTTTGGGGAGAGGGCTTCTTTTCTTGACTTTTGAATCCTCGCACACCTTGTGGGTGCCCTGACCTGCAAACTTGTTTCTCTCACCCAGTGATCCCACTTTGAAAAGTAGGAAGGTTAAAATAAAATTCTAAAAACAAAAAGAAAAAACAAAAAAAAATCAAAAACCCCAAAAAAACCCATAAAACCTCAAGCAACCAAACCCACCTTGACAACAAAATCAAATGCAAAAAGCCCAAAGCAACCAAACCCTGAACTGCCAGTTTATCTGAAAAATAAATGGGAATCGGTCTGCTGAACGTTGCACTTAAACAGCCTCTTCCCATGGAGCTAAGTGCTCTGTTCATGTGTAATATTCTCCAGCGGAGACAGCACATGCACTTTGCTGGGCAGGCCAGCGTTTCTGGCACCTGCATCCCACTTTTTCTTTTTCCCTCACCTTTTCTGGAAAAGTTCAAGTCTGCTGTCTCTTCTTGTTTCGGATATACATTCATGTGTACATCCTGGTTTGCTTCTTTCAGGCTCGAAGTGTAAATAAAGCTACTGGTCGCTCTTGAATTCCGCCCTCACCCAACCTTTAATCCTGATGTAATACTACTGATATTTAAGCCATAGAATTAGGCTTTGCCATACATGCAGCCTGGCTAGTTTAGCATAAGGATTTGCCTACCTAGCCTCCAGTTGAATGGAGGGGCAGGAGCTGCACACTGGTTTGTAGGGCTTCAGCTATCCTAAACTCAGACAATCTTTTGTTTAGAGCAGGCTAGATTGGTTTGCTCTCAAGTAAAGTAGAACTGTCTTTAGATCTATCTGTAATAGGTTGTAACCTGTTGAGTTTGTTGCTATAGGTTAAGTGACAAGCAGCTAGAAGTGGAGACTAAAAAAAGAACTGCCAACTGCCTTAAAATGAGGTCCGGTTCCTGGTACTATGAGTGTTGTTGCTGCAGTAAGCCATGTTTACATGAGAAATTGATTTTTCTCTGTTTTTTTTCTTTATTGGTTCTACAACAGTTGTGCTCTGAGGCATTTCCTCTGACTGCCAGTGGTCCTGTGGACAAATAATTGAACAGTGCATGTTTTCACATTTTTATTGGCCAAGGTAGTGAGACTCTAAAGTATACTAAACCTAAGCTGAGGAGCAAGGCTCAGCCCAGCTGCTTTCAAGTTGGCTTGCTCTTTTTAACAGTAAGCCTGACTTT